>CM053791.1:648771986-649371986 GCA_028749045.1 Cupressus sempervirens | reverse complement strand
AAAGGGAAATGGAACCCAACATGTATCAAGTAGTAGATGCCCTAAGTGTCATGGAAAAATTTGTAAAAGTTCTCCCCCAAACCAAATATTTTTATTCAATATTTTGTAAAATCATGTCAATACTTTCTTTCCCCTTGAGTAATTGGAAAATAAAAGAATGAGAGCTTCAAATTAGCATCTTCTACAACTATAGCCTCTTTCATGTTAGTCTTTGGGTGGCATTTAAAATAAAACTCCACAACAAATGTCAATGCATTACAAGATGCTAAATTTGTCACAACCACTTCTCCTCCTTCTACCTCAATCAAATTAGTGCCATTTACCTCAAGTTTCTCTAGTGTACCTGAATGAATAGCTTCATCAGATCCATCATTAATTATGTGTTGCCTCACATAAATGAGGTTCAAAACATTCATTCAATAACAATAGGGATTTAATTGTAGTCAAACTTATTTGATAAATCCTTTTGTACCACTCTTCAATTAAAAAAAGGTGCTTGAATCGATGAACGAACTATATTTAATTTTATCATAGACATTGGAATATTTCTAACATATTTAAAATCTTCATGATTTATCACGAATAGACCCTACTCACCAATTTGACTTGCAATGATGCTCTCATATCAAACTACCCCCATCTCCAAACATCATATCAGTCTTACAAGATTAGTCAGGCCCCAAAGTGGGTTTAGCTAAGAAAAATTTCATTTTTAAACAACTAAACTATCAAATTGATCTACTGAACATCTGATACTGACTGGGATTAATTTTGAGCACTAATTGATCATTAAAACTCATTTCACATCTTATTTGTAAACTGTGATTTTCTACTAACAAGGCCTATCAGCTAGCTTTAAGAACTGATCCAACTAGATAATAGGGCTATGAAATCAACAATACTAATTCTTTTTTTTGCACACTTTTACCCTATTGAATCTCAACTCATGAAAAATTCTCAGTCAAAAGATATTGACTGTTAAAGTTACCCTCTCTGAACTACCTACAAGAAAATATGTCAAAAAACCATAAAACATGTTTGGATCTAGCTTTAAAAATAATGCAAATTGACACTTGGGGAAACAAAAACTAGGGCATTTGTTCACTATCATGAGGATAATATCAATCTGCAATTAGGGCTCATGATGAATAACTGAGTGAATTTGGTGACTGGTCAAAGTGGGCTACTCAGAATTTGCAGACTGGAAACACTAGTAGAAAAACATTTTTTGTAAATGGAATAGACCTAGGAAAGTGTGCAAATGGATTCATTAAGATTTGTAAACTAGCACACTTAAATAATTTATGGAGTAGAATGCAGTGCTAAAATCCATTCAATGTCACCTATCGAAATTTTTGAGTTAATACATCTCGAATAGGGGTACCGACAAATCTGCCTTTCTTGACACCATTGAAAATTTAGAAATTGCATTTGGAATCGCATTCAAAAATTGATCAAATTGATTTATCATAAGCTCAAAATCAAAACATAGAAAATCTCTGACCTCTAAAATGTAATGCAAAAGGAATTTTTTCATTTTGGTCAACTAGCTAAAAGTTATAACAAGTCAAACAGGGCCTCCTAGAATTCTAGACAATTCACATCAGAATGACAACAACAAATGACCAAATTTTAGGGATTCAAAACCTAGTCAAACGGATTTGAAACAACTAAAAATCTAAAACATGGGCTCTCTAGTATGGATGCTAAACACTCCCAAAGCGGCAAGCTATGAAATGTCATTGGGTGTGAGATATTTAGTTGGAAACATAGCCTCAAGTTGCTATTTGACACTTAGGTAGAATCATGAAATGACATTAGCTCAAAACAAGACTTCACGAGATGGCTTAGAATAGCAATTTATCTTTATGGGATGAGTGGATATGCTGAATTCAAGTTGTTAGAAATATTAATCACCT
Source organism: Cupressus sempervirens (assembly GCA_028749045.1). Classification (NCBI taxonomy): domain Eukaryota; kingdom Viridiplantae; phylum Streptophyta; class Pinopsida; order Cupressales; family Cupressaceae; genus Cupressus; species Cupressus sempervirens. Next base: position 649,370,067 of record CM053791.1, on the reverse strand, counting down.
CTTAGGCCTTGAACGAACAAACGAGTACACATGCATCAAAAAAGTGCTTATAGGGCTTGATTTTTTAATGGTATTCAAAATCAAGGCTTCAATTTTGAGTCCCAACATGGCTTTAGGTAACTATTAAAATGAAATTGTGATGTAGAAATATAGCAATTTTGTGAATGAAAATTTACTATAATAAGTGGCCAAGTGATCCTTAAAACATGCTAGGAGAAGAAATGCCATTGTCTATTTCAAAACATATACTATCAAATCAACAACTTTTTTTTCTTTTATATGTCCATAGATGATTCATTTAGCTTTTAAAAGTTCTTTTTCAAAAGGCATGTAAATTCAAAGTATAATATTAGAGTTAGGGAATATTTCTATCTTTTTGAGAAAATCTAGAAGCCTTAGTTTTAAGAATATAGGAGAATATATATTGATTTAAATAATTTATGGCTAGTCTAATTTATCATTCATTGTATAGATATATAGAGATATTATATATTATAAGCATCATATATATCTTGTAGTAATATAAGTTTAAATAGTTTAGTCTGATGGTTGATCAGTTTGGTCTGGTATTAATGCCAAAGAGGGAGATTGTTGGAAATCTAATTATTGAAGATCAAAGAGGAAGATTGCAGCAAAGAAGGAAGTTTGTTGTTAAAAGAATGTTTCAATCATTGTTTTGTCATTGATGTCAAACTCGCTATTTGTAGGAATGCCATTTTCTTATAAGATCCAAGTAGTATCACTTAGTTGATTCATGAAGAGGATTTGATCAACAAGATGTAACAAGAGCACCTAAGGGAAAGGTTGAGTTATGATGTTGTAATGAAGTGCAAGGATTAGTTAAGAAAATGGTTAAATGATGCATTGATAACATAGTCAAAGATACAGAGGTTGGTCACACTTAGAAACATTGGAGGAATAAGTTGTAACAAGGTTGATTGCTAAGCTTAACCTAAGTTCATTAGTGGGTGCCAAGCAAGCTAGTTGAAGCCAAGAAAGTTCTCAGTTGGAGTCGAGCAACAAGAAATTCTAGTGTGTGCTAAGTAATCTTCAGGTGCTGAGTGAAGTTTAGCTGCCAAGAAATAGAAAATTCACCAAATCTGAGCTGACTTAGTGGTTACCTTTAATTTTGTGAACCATTTGAAGGATAAGAATGATGAGCTGGTGGCACAAAATTCTATGTAACCTATTTTTGGGCAAATTCAAAAGGATTATTCAAGAACTTTCTAGAGGAAACAAAATATGGGTTAGATACAATGAATCCTACCTAATCCATATGAATTGAGATTAAAGAATGAAAGAATCTAGCAAGAAAAGGAACTCCAAGACTTCTATTTAAGGATTCATACACTAGGAAACAAATGTTGCTAATGTTGTTGCTGCAAAAAGTGCCAAATTCTGAAGTGGTTAGAAGGGTGTCAAGGAGAAGGGATCTAGGAGAAGGAAGAGCATAAAGGATCTACTTCTAAAAGTGGTCAAGAAGAGATGATTGCACTGGTACATTGAGCATGGAGACTCAAGGAGACTAAGCTTGAAAGGAGGGCAAGCTGTCAAAGGTTTTAGAGAATGAAAGCCAGGCAATGGTATGAGCTAAGAAGTGATCTAAGATCTGCAAGTTAAGTTATATGTTGTAATAAGGTCAAATTCCCTAATTGTTACTCTCTAGCAATTGTATCAATTAAGATATGAGGAAAATCCTATGGACTTAGGTTGGCCTAATAGCCATTTGTAAATCCTTTAATAGGGTGGTGTTCCAAGTAAATGTTCTAAAGTCCTCTAACCAAGCCCACTTCTAATAGGTGGATAAATCCTCTAATAAGGTCACATTTAATAATGTGTTTTAAGCCTTTAACAAGGTAGGCCTTTCATAGGCCATCACTTCAGAAGAGTCAGAATTGAGTAGCATGTTACTGGTGGTTTTTCCCAAACTGGATTTCCATGTAAATCACTTTGTTATGTGTTGATTTCTTATGTGTTATGCTTGCATGTTGATTTATAGTAACTTGTTGATTAGAGAAGTTAATGCTTGGATAAATGAATGGTTGAATGAGCTCACTATACTTAGTGAAAAAGTTTGAATTTGACATGTTGGACCTTGTATAACTGATTCACCCCCGCCGCGCCCCCCCCCCCCCCCCGCCCCACCTGGCCCTTAGTTATACTAAAGCATTTCTAACACCATAGTGAATGTGGGATATTGGATTTTTAGTGTTTTCTCTCTACTCATGGTCTTTCTTCCATGGCATAGCTCCTTTCAATATTGTCCTAACTTTAAAAGCCTGATGTTCATTCAATATCTCTAGAGATGAGGATACGCTACTAAAGAATATTGCTAATGCGATTTCTTCCACCATTAATCATATTTTTATCTCCTTTTGTGGCACTAAAATTGACCCCTTTTTCTAAAACGTTAAACCTAAAGATGTCTGAGATCCAGAAGGAGACTACACTTATGCAAATAGCCACAAGGAAACCAAGACTACACTTAGATGTGGAAGAATGGAGAAGTGCATAACTGCGAGTGTCCATTGGTGAAATTTACAAAACATAGGGCCAAAAACCAATAACATTGCCTTCATCCTTCTACATCTCACCCTAGATTGGGCTCCACATCTGCATCTATATTTCCACTTGGTTAAGACAAAGAAACTACAAGGAAGCCATTGACCTTATTCATCAATTTATATGCAAGGGGCCTCTATGAAATGTTCCATATGTCTCCTATTCACAAAAATTTTTAAAACTTCCTCTCTTATCTCTAGTAGGTTCTTGTATTGTGGGCCTCTACCCTTCAGCTTTCCCCTAGCCATAGGAGCTCCCATCATGCTCATTCCCTTGGACATGGGGTGCTCATTTGCTGCAACTTTGGCCCTATCATGAAATAACTCCAAAGTGGCTCCCCTCAAGCATAAAATTCCATCAATAATCAAACTACTTGCCTCCTATTTGTGTTGTTACTTTTTTCCTTCTTCACCAGCATTTCAATCTCATGTGTGGGTTGGGATTCCTGTTCATCCACTTCTAATGCAATGCACTTGGCAATTGGTTATTAATTGTTTTTTGCTGTGTATGGAATTGTAGTTTTGATCAAGGTGCTCTGCCTTAATTATGTTGTGGCTACCTCTATACTCTGCCAAGGTTTCCTCTGGTGCCCTTCCAACTTTCATTCTACCGTGGACTTCTCCAAATCTCCTTGCCACCTATCTTCTACAGGATCATAAACTTCTACAAGAGAAGTGTATTTGCAGATCATTGGCTAATCTGATGGGAAACTTGCCTTCAATAAAAGTGCATTCTCTATCTACCTACACTTGGGTTCCATAAAGGGAAACCGACCCCAGTGTGTATTGGGTAGTAGATGCCCCAAGTGTCATGGAAAAATTTGTCAAAGTTCTCCCCCAAAGATCTTCATATTAGCGTCTTCTACAACTATAGCCTCTTTCATGTCAATCTTTGAGTGCTATTTAAAATAAAGCTCCACAGCAAATGTCAATGTATTACAAGATGCTAAATTTGTCACAAACACTTTTCCTCCTTCTACCTCAATTAGATTAGTGCCATTTACCTAAAGTTTCTCTGGTGTACCTGTATGAATAGCTTCATCAAATCCATCATTAATTATGTGTCATCTCACATAAATGAGATTCACTGCATTCACTCAGTAAAATTAGGGATTTAATTGCAATCAAACTCATTTGATAAATCCTTTTGTACCACTCTTCAATTAAAAAATGGCACTTGAATCAATGAATGAACTATATTCAATTTTATCATAGACATTGGAATGTTTCTAACATATTTAAAATCTTCATGATTTATCCTGAATAGACCTTGCTCACCGATTTGACTTGCAATGATATTCTCATTTCAAATTACCCCCATCTCCAAACATCATATCAATCTAAAAAGATTAGTCGGGCCCCAAAGTGGGTCCATCTAAGAAAAATTTCATTTTCAAACAACTGAACTATCAAATTGATCTACTGAACATCTGATACTGACTTGGATTAATTTCAAGCACTAATTGATCAAAAACTAATCAAACAAATTTTTCATAAGCTCAAAATCGAAACATAGAAAGTCTTTGACCTCTAAAATGCAACCCAAAAGGAATTTTTTCACCTTGATCAACTGGTTAAAAGTTATAACAAGTCAAACAAGGCCTCCCAGAATTTTGGACAATTCACATTAGCGTGACAACAATCAATGACCAACTTTGAGGGATTCAAAACCTAGTCAAACGGATTTGAAACAACTCAAAATATGAAACATAGGCTCTATAGTATGGACAATAAACACTCCCAAAGAAATGAGTCATCAAATGTTACTAGGTGTGAGATATTTAGTTGCAAACATAGCCTCCTGTTGCTATTTAATACTTAGGCAAAATTGTGAAATATAACATTAGCTCAAAACGAGACTTCACAGGATGGCTCAGACTAGCAATATATCTTTATGGGATGAGTGGATATGTTGAATGCAAGGTGTTAGAAATATTAAACACCTCTTATGCCTTGAACAGACAACTGGGTACATATGCATAAAAAAAGCGCTTATAGGGCTTGATTTTTTAATGGTATTTAAAATCAAGGCTTCAATTTTGAGTCCCAACATGACCTTAGGTTACTATTAAAATGAAATTGTGATGTAGAAATATAGCAATTTGGTGAAAGAAAATTTACTATAATAAGTGGCCAAATGGTCCCTAAAACATGTTAGGAGAAGAAATGCCATTGTTTGTTTCAAAACATATAGTATCAAATCAACAACTTTTTTTCTTTTATATGTCCATAGATGATTCATTTAGAATTTAAAAAGTTCTTTTTCAAAAGGCTTGTAAATTCAAAGTATAATATTAGAGTTAGGGAATATTTCTATCTTTTTGAGAAAATTTGGAAGCCTTAGTTTTAAGATTAAAGGAGAATATATGTTGATTTAAATAATTTATGGTTAGTCTAATTTATCATTCATTGTATAGATATATAGAGATATTATATATTATAAGTATCATATATATCTTATAGTAATTTAAATCATGTATTTTTATCATATATCTCTTTCCTCACCAATATGGTAAGTGACATCTTTATTTATACACATATTATTTACTCTTATACGTATGTTCTTGATCAATATCATGTTATCTTCAATATTTCTTTTCTATTCTACTAATCTTATAGAAATTAAAAGTTTTCATATAGATAAATGATATTAACAATAATTTATTTTTTTCATTTCCATCCTCTACCTTCACAATCCTATTTATGATAGTTAACTTTGATCATCACCCTCAACTATTGGGGGAGGGATTATGGGATGTGAATTTATCATTTTACCAAAAGTAAAAATAATTCAAATGCAAGGAGCCTATAATACAAAATATATAAATTATCATTAACCATTATAATCTAACTAGAAGGCCTTGTAACTTTCATTTATCATAGTAACTATTACTACCTCACTTAAGAAATTCAAAATCTTGTTGAATGTGCATTGGTCTTTCATGCTTATTGTCTCATACTAGCAAGAATAATGCATGGTTCATTTTTACCTTTCACCTTGTACAAATTTTACTTAGGAGTTTAAATATTTGACCTTCACTTTTATTTTTTATTATATTTATAAATATGAATTTGACTTTCTCTTTCATAGTCTACAATGAATAGTAGCAAAAGATTTATTTAGAAGTTTAGCTCATTGTTTACTACATCAAATTGAGTTGATTTTTTTTCTTACATTTAAATCTTACAAACATAACATTGTACAAAGTATTGCATTATAATTTATATGAACCAACAAGGTCTCAAATATAGAATCTTCCATATGCTACTAAAATTTAATACCAATTTAGCTATTGGCCTCTTTATGCCTAGTCCACCATCAATTCATATGAAACTTATTTTTCAAAGCACCCTTTTAAGTCATACTATAGGTCTTTTTACCTTTGCATCATTAGGCTAGATATGAATTACTTTCATTGCCCTATTTGAATCCTACTATGAGTGCGTAACCTAGATTTGATTACAAGTATTGAATTATAATTTCTATAGAACATCTAGGATTTGAATTTACAAGAGATTTGGTTTGATATTACAGTGTTGTGCCAACTGAAATACTAACCTTTTTGTCATTGCAAATTTCATAATCCTACATCAAAAAATTTATTCTGAACTTTCATATTGCCATCAATATATCTTGGATATTGCTCTCCACATCCCTACTAAAACCACTAAACCAATAAAAAAATGTATAGTCCTATTTCTCACATTCAAATTGGAGTTTTCTTAATCATATTTCATATTCAAAGGGAAAAATAATACTTGTAGTACATAAATTTGAAATTGGATGTAAAAAGCGAAAAAAAGAAGAGAATAAGCTAACAACAAATGTTTAAGTGGAATACGGTCAGTCTTAAACATCATGCATTAAGAAAGAAATTAAGCTTGAAAAATAAGTTAACTTTAAATATTTAACACTTTACTAGTAGCACATACAATATAGTAACTAAATCTATGTATACTCAACAAGTAGATAACCAATTATGGACTTAGCAATTCTAGAAAGAGAAAAGTGTTTTCATGAGTCTTGATCAAAGGTGCAGGTGCAGCTTCTGCGTTTCATTTAAATTCTGATCTAACATTACAACCAGATCATATTGATCCAGATGTGATTGATTGACAATAAAATATTGTCAACTTTCTATATGTTTCCAACAGTATGCCAACTTACCTGTAAATCATTTTAATAACATCTTTTTCAGAAATTATTGATGAAAGCATAATGCATTGGATCCATTCAAGTCTAAATTCAAATGATGTTTCAGACAAAAAACTATAAATATGTGGGGACAAAGTACCCATATTAAGGAACCGGAACTTACTCCTCTCTAATTCATGTGGAACAAATATGATTGTCTGGGCTGCAGATATTTTAACAAACAAATGGAATGGCGTATACCTTCACAGATGGTCCCTCAGTCTATTCAGATAATGAAGGCCACAAAAGTCTCCATCTCCAACTTTTTCCCAAATTTTTTGCATGTCCTCCACTTTCCTGGGCTCAGTTGTATCAGATTAAGTGTTTGTTGAGACATTTGTGAATGACTTGTTAGTGGTGTACAACTTTCTTAGCACTGCAGTAATTCCATGGTATTGTGTCCCTTTGTTCAGAATGATCGCTTTCTTGATAGGCTGTCATGACGGGGATTTGTTTTGAAAAGGCAGAGTTGATGGATTATAAGGAATATATATTTGTCAAGCAGATTCATGTATTTGTACATGAAGAGCAAAAGCAGTGGAAAGTTGTATTGTACAAACTAGATATAATGCTATTAGATACCATTGTGAATAACTGATCCACAAACAAATATCATTGTGAATAATATAAATTATGTACTATGTAGCTATGGATTATAATTCTCATTTAACTCTATGATTGTATATATATATATGTTTTAAGTACACTCATGTGTCTATAGATTATAACTGGTAGTTCAGTCATGAATATTGTTTCTAAATAGGTTTTTTAATCATTTTGTATAGATAGAAAAACATTGAATGTTGATAGTAGATAATCTATAAGTACTTTTTTATAGTATTGAATGGTGTGCATGGGGTTAGTCATTTCATATCAATATGAAAAAAATGTAATTAGATTATCTATAGAAACACATTTAGAAATGTATCTTAGATTACAATTTTCATTGTAGTCAATATTTAATTCTAAATGTATTTACTATTTCTGAATAATTTGTAGATATTTTTACTAAAATATTCAATAATCATAGAAAACAAATCATCGCCATCTATGAGAAAAATATATGTTATGAAAGCAGTGACTAAGAAATTTAAAACAAGAAATACAACTTGCATTAAATAGCAATACAAAAGGATATAAAAGTCATCACTATGTCTTGCAAGAGATTATATTAACACAAATATTTGCATTATTTGTGAGAACATATGTTGAAAATAGAATAACTAACTAATGACTATCATTAAATGCATATAGTTGAAAACACAATTTCAATTTAAGGGTTAATATCATTGTATTGTTTCAACAATAAAATTACGATGTATAACAAATCTTCTTGTATAATAAATAGTACCAATCGGATGTCTTAGCTTAGAGATAAGAACCACTACCAATGCTCTTCATATTTCTTCTTGTTTTTATTGAAGGGTAAAAATCAAATTATGAAAGGACCTTAAATATTTGTTCTTCTTTTTATCTTATTAGAGAATTCAAACTTCACACCTTGGGAAGTTAGACTGGTCACCTTATTAAAGTTGTTGCCACCTACTATGGTTTATGTCTTGCTAAACAAATCAATTGCACTCATGTTTAGGTCAAAGGGGACTCAAACCAAATCATCCAATGCCTTAAGAGATCGCTAAAAACTCCTTGGTCTATTTAAAATTTGATTAGCTACTCAATGGATATCATTAAATCATTCCAAAAATGTTATATTTCTCATGAACATCAACTTGGGAACTCAATTATTGGTTATTTCTCCCACAAATGATTTATAGTCACAAATTAGTTATGTCGGGAAAATTGGATCATCTCCTAGGGAATGTATTAGAAATGATATCCTGTGAAATGCAATAGACATGGAACCCATACTTTAAGGATTCATGATTACTAGAAATTGTTCTAGAGAGACTTGTTTGATTATGTTAGGACACATTTTTTTCCCATTTGTCTTGCTTCTTTTGCCAAGAGAAAAATACAACTCTAGTGGTAGAGCTAGATTTTTGTACAAAAATAAAGATCTGGATGGCTACAAGAACTTACTAGATCACATCAGTCACAATCAGGATAGAATAAATGGAAAAAATTGCATATCTTGAGAAAGAAGGGGTTTATACCTTACTTGTAGCAGAGAAACTACTTTAAAAGGAAAAAAATAGATATGTTATGAAGTCTATCAAGAAGAACTTGGTAAGAGTATTGAAATTTTTGATTCTATACTTCTCCTTCGAAGGGTAGCTTACAATGGTGTATGGTCACTATTTTGTGTTACTTAATCATTTTTGCCATAATATCTAAATTTCTTTCTTTTTCTATTTGAATTATATATTTTGACTTCTAGGACCTATAAGTATTGGTTTTTTTTTGCAATAATTCTCCTTAGATGTGTATCTTACAATGGTGTATAGGCATCATTTTCTATTCCTCAATCATTTTCACCACAAGGTAAAATTTTATTTCCATTTTTATCCATTATCTTCTTTGACTTCTACCACCAAAGAGATATAGGGACCTTATCCCACATGAGGTTTTAATTTTAAAGTCGTCATGGAACATTGTTCCCTCCCTCCTCAAAAGGTAAGATTAGGCTTTCCCCTAGTTCATCAAGATGGAGAGTATGAAGAATCAAGAAGCTCTTTGGGTAGAAAGTGAGGGAAAAAATCTAGTTGTCTCACTTTAGAAAGTTTCCAAGAATGTGGAGATCAAGAAAATTTATTAGGAGGGTAGAATTGTGGGATTAAAAACTAAGATGAAAAAATCAATGATAACCTCTTCACTTTGGTTTCATTTAGCCAAAAGATGGTTTAGGATACTATAGAGAATATCAAGAGCTTCATGGACAAGTATGAGAATATCTATTAGAAGTAGGTGTAGATTGTTGATATTGAGGTAGTGGAAAAATAAGAATAGGTTTCTTTTGAGGATAATAAAGTACATTGTACGAGGATTCATAGTGGTTTGAAAAAGATAGCTATTCACTTTTCTTGAGACCTTCAAGACCTCATAATGTTGTCTTTTTAATACCACCTAGCTAGAATTTGAGGTGGTTGAGGATTTAAATAATTTAAATTAGGTAGCTCGTCTAGGTTTTACCTAGTTTTTTTGTTGATTGTTGGTTGTCCATTTTTGCCACTTTTTTATAGGTAGAATTTTTTATTAAGGATTTTGGCTCCATTCCAAAAAAAAAAAAAAAAATTCACACAAATGTCATTGTCCAATTTAGTCATCTATATCTTGCATCAGCCAAATCGGACTTTAATTTAGAATCTTTCATTTTCTACTATAGTTTTGTACAAGTTGATTTATTATAAAACTAATCCTTTATAAATCTCCATGTAGTTTTTTTTCCAACACCCTCTCTAAGCCAAACAAGTAGTTTTTGTGACTAGATTATTTAAAGAATCCTATTAGAACTAGGTGTAGATTGTTGATGTTGAGGTAGTAGAAAAGGAATAATAGGCATCTTTTGAGGACAATAAAGGACCTTTTACAAGGATTCATGGCGATTTGAAAAAGATAGTTTTTCACTTTACACAAGACCTACAAGACCTCATAATGTTGGATTTTTAATACCTCCTATCTAGAATTTGAAGTGGTTGAGGCTTTAAATAATTTAAATTAGGTAGCTTCTCTAGGTTCTTTTATTTTATTTTCTCTCTTCTAGGTCTTGCCTAATTCTTTTGTTGAATGTTGGTAGGGTGAAAGTATAAAGTTGTGTCACCTTTTAGGCTGACTAATCAAAATGACTAAATTTGAGTATTTCTATCTAAAAATTAAAAAAAATCAAACATAAGATCTTTTCAAATTTATTCTAGCTAAGTTATATATGGTCTCACACTTTTCCAATTAGAAATGTCTATTAAATGCATGTTTTATAGTAGCTAGTATCAAATTACCAAAGAAATTAAATTATTTCAGAATACTGACATTTCAATAACTCTTACTATTTTTTATGATATTTTTTTAATAACATATCAACACCATTTTATAGAGCTCAAAGTCAAGAATATTCTCATATAGAGTTCATAGTGTTTTAATTAGATATAATATATTGTAATTAAAAAATTCTATAAGTACACATTTTAGCACTCAAGAAGATATTGATTTTGAGTAAGAAACAATTAGTAAATCATATTAGAAAATTTTTTAAATTATATGATGTTTTAGAGGAGAGTCCTCTTCAAGAATCTATAATTTTTCTTTTGGTTGGAATATATTTATTTTAAAAAATGTAGTGGTAGATGAAAACTATCAACTTGAATGAGTTGAAATTTAAATCGTTATAAAAGAAAAATATAGGTCTAAAGTCAATTTTTGTTTTTGATTATTCTAGCTACATATATTATCTATAGCATAATCTGAGATCAAAAGGAAATAAGTTTATTTCCTTGTAGTTTTGTCGTGGGAACTAAACCCCTAGTTTTTAGCATTTTTCAGCAACTAAAAAGTTATCTTTAGAAAATAGGAAAACATATCATTTATTTTTGCAAATAATTATTAAAAATTATAATCCTAAACTTCATCCATTTCTACAAATTTCATTAGTTTACTTCATTTTTAAATTCTAAATAATAATACAAGATTTATGTAATTGAAGTTGAATAGTTATACTTTTGTTAGCCTTTTCCTTTGTAAATGGGTGACATAGGTTTGTACTTTTACCTGGTAGTCCATTTTTGCCATTTTTCCATATGTAGAGTTTTGTATTAAGGGTTTTGACTCCATTCTAAAAATAAAATTAATTTCACACAAATGTCATGTGCAATATGCTCATCTATATCTTAAATAGACTAAATTGGACTTTAATCTAGAATCTTTCATTTTCTAAGTTACAATATTGTACAAATTGATTTATTATAAGAGTAATCCTTTGTAGATCTCCATATAGTTGTTTTCCAACACCCTCTTCAAGTGAGGTTGGAAGTTGTTGTGACTAGTTCATCCTTTTTTCTAATAGTAGATTATTTAAATAATTCATTTGAGCCACACTACATGTACGTAACCTTCTAGCCTATCTTTGATACGAAATATTGACTTGCAACTGTTATAGACCATTTAGGACTTCAATTTAGAACAAGATTTTTTCTCCTCTCCAATTCACATGAAATAAATATGGTTGGCTGGAACACAGATCTTTTAGTAACCAAATGGAATGGCCTTTAACTTTCCATATGATTTCCATTTCATCATTGAATTTTTGTTGGCACCTCTGTCTCTTCAGAAAATGAAGACAAGAAAATGGCCTCCACTTTCTTGCCTTCAGATGTATCAGATATTTCATTTATTCAGACATGTGAATGTTTTTTTAATGCTGTACAAATTTCTTAGTACTCCACTAATTTCATGGGTCTCAGTCATTTGTACATTGTCTGCTAGTTGAAAGGGATTTATTGTGATCGGGCAGAGTTGATGGCTTGATATGTTACCTGATTATAAGCAATATATATTTATTAAGTAGATTTATACTATTTGTACATAATTAGTAAAAGCACTGGATATTTGATATTGCATAATTCCACGGCACAATAGATAAGCTATTTCATATCATTATGACAATTTGTTATTAGATAAAACGTACGTAAGTATTTACAATTGTATCTATGGTTTAGAATTTCCATTTCAGTCAATATGTTTGTCAATCATTTTGTATACATAATTATTGTTGATATTAAATAATGTATAACTACATTTCACAGTTTTGATCTAGAGCTACAAATATTGATCAATGTTATTAGCTAATTCATAAGTATTTATTTAAAAATTAAATAATTCTAAAATTATAATTCTTGTTTTAGTAAAGATGAATATTACTGATTATTCATGTTACTTTAAGATGTTTTTTTATTTTATATATATATATATATATATATATATATATATATATATATATATATATATATATATATATATATATATATATATATATATATATATATATATATATCATCTTGTCATATGTTATCACTATATCTAGTAAGATGTTATATGTAATATAAATTTAGTGTTGACTACAAGTATATTTTATGTATAGTATATGTGACATGACAATTATTAAATGTATATAATAGAGAACACAATTAAATCAAGTATTATGATCATTACTATAATTGTAATGCTTGATCATGGCTCAAAATAACTTGCTATGAATTAGAAATGGTATATATTGGATATTTCATTAAGATTTAATCATAGAGATATGAAAAAAAATCAACAGTCTTAAATTTTGTTGTTGGTTTTATCAAAGAAATTAAAACAAGTTTTAAGGGGAGCCTAAAACCTTTTAAAGTTGTCCAACCATCAAGAAAAATATTGTTGATCTATTGTAATACAACTTACAAATTGGAAAATGTACAACACATGAAAAATAAAAATAAAATATATAGTGATATTGTTTTGAGAGTATTAGTTGATCTATTTTTTCAATTCTTCAGTGGTGCAATAGGTGTGATGCATAGTAGTGCATCTACATCAATATATTGACTTGATATTCTATTCCGGTCTTCTTTCACTCATCAATACCCTCATGGCCGGCCACTCTCGATCTGTGAGCCCCTAGACTAGGTTTAGTACTACTACTACTCTCACTTCTTAGTGGCACCACTCCGACAAGTCATAGCAACAGACTAGAGGTCCTTCATGCCTAGATTTATCTTGTTCATTGTTGGAGTTCTTTCAACAAAAGAAGGGTCCCTAGTTCTTAGCTACTTGTTGGCCCCTTTGTTGTTTTATTTATTTTGATCTCACTTTCTCTTTCTCGGACACCATTTGGTGTCTTGTAGTCTACTACTTCCTTGCTTGTATGTTTTTAGTCCCTTAGACCCTTGGCGGTCTTTTGTTGGACACTAATAGATTTATCTTATCTTATGTTATCTTATGTTATCATCATTGAAACCCATTTTTTAACCCTTCCAACTAATCCACACATTTCAAATCTTATGTTTTTATATTTTTCCTTGAAGATTCCAAATTTTTCTTCATTTGAGTCAATAGGTTCACCAAGCAGTTTTTGTACACAAGCCTCAAGCAAATTGACATAAGCTTCATATCCCATTAGCATGATCAAAGATGTTCTTGGCACAATAGCTCCCATGAGGAAGTCCTCTACCTCCAAAATAAAACAAATGGAATATTCATACTTCTCAACTAATTCTCTTATCTAATTATGCATCTTTGATGCATCTTTTCTTGAAAATTCTTGAGACAACCTCATATGATAGAATTTATTGTGCTACTATCCAACATCAAGTAGCAATCTCTGATTTGTATTTTCACTAGTATGTTATTCTTCCAAGTGACATCTTTGATACCACAAAAGTAATTTTGGAAGTAGAAGAATATGCATAGAATTAATGATGCATACCTAAAAAATATTTATTATCCTTATTGATTCTTCCTAAGTTTTCCATAAGTTGCATTCTCACAATCTCACATATATACATATACCATAACTAGAATTTTCCTTCACTATCATGTATGTTGTGTGTATGATAGTGATAGAGATAGAATTTCATTTCCTAGAGTGATGCACCTTATATCCCAAAACCATTTATGAGAATCTCACATTTGGCTACTTCATGTGATTTAATGTCATAGTATGTTTGTCCCATTGGGATTTAGTTACCTTATTAACTTGATGTCAATCTTAATTGTCCTAAGGGCTTGAACTTCACTACAAATATATTGAAACATGACATTGCTTCTAATACTTCCTTTTTTAAATCTTGTATGACTTATCCAACCATATGAACTAATCATTTACTCTTCTAAGAGAAAAAATGATCCATTTTTCTCTTGGAATATGTGAAAACTCATGACCAAAGATATTTTCATGATTTGAGGAACTTAATTCATCTTTAAATTTTTCATTTATAATGCAAAATGACTCATATATCTAGTGGATATAATGTCTGCTAGTTGAAGGGAATTTATTGTGATCGAGCAAAGTTGATGGCCTGATATGTTACCTAATTTTAAGCAATATATATTGATTAAGTACATTTATACTATTTGTACATAATTACTAAAAGCACTAGAAAGTTGATATTGCATAATTCCATGGCACAATAGATAAGCTATTTCATATCATTATGAAAATTTGTTATTAGATCAAATGTACATAAATGTTTAGAACTGTATCTATGCTTTAGAATTTCCATTTCAATCAATATGTTTTTTCATAAATATGTTTGTCAATCATTTTGTATACATAATTTTTAATATAATGGATTTTTGATATTAAACAATGTATAAGTACATTTCACAATTTTTATCTACAACTACAAATATTAGATATGTAATACTCTTATAGAAAGATGTTATTAGATAATTCATAAGTCATTATATAAAAAGCAAATAATTTTTGAAATTATAATTCTTATTTTAGTAAAGATGGATATTAATGATTATTCATATTACTTTTAGATGCTTTTATTATTATTATTATTATATATAGCAATCATCTTATCATATGTTATCACTATATCTAGTAACATATTATATGAAATATAAATATAGTGTTGGGTACAAGTATATTTATATTTTATTAAAAGTATATGTGGCATTACAATCATTAAATCTATATAATAGAGAACACAATTCAATCAAGTATTATGATCGTTACTATAATTTTTAATGCTTCATCATGGTTCAAAATAACTTAATTTGAATTAGAAATTATACATATTGGATATTTCATCAAGATTAATCATAGAGATATGAAAACAATCAGTGGTCTTAAACTTTGTTGTTGTTTTTATCAAAGAAATTAAAACAAGTTTTAATGGGATCCTAAAACCTTTTAAAGTTGTCCAAACAAGAAGAAAAATATTGTTGATCTATTGTAAAACAACTTACAAAAAGGAAAATGTACAACACATGAAAAATAAAAGTAAAGTATATAGTAATATTTTCTTGAGGGTATTAGTTGATCTCATTTTTCTAGTCTTAAGTGATGCAATAGGTGTGATGCATAGTAGTGCATCTACATCAATATCTTGGCTCGATATTCTATTGTGGTTTTCTTTCTTTTCTCCTTATTAGAGTTATTGTTGATGTTAACCATCTTTCTCTAGTAAAAAAATCTTCTCACTCATCATTGAACCCCATTTATTTAGCCTTCCAACTAATCCACGCACTTCAAATCTTATGCTTCTATATTTTTCCTTGAAGATTCCAAATCTTTCTTCATTTGGGTCAATTGGTTTACCAAGCAGTTTTTGTACATAAGCCTCAAGAAAATTGGGATCAACTTCATATCCCATTAGCATGATCCAAGATTTTCTTAGCGCAATAACTCCCATGATGAAGTCCTCTATCTCCAACATAAAACACATAGAATCTTCACTCTTCTCAATTAATTCTCTTATCTAATTATGTATCTTTGATGCATCTTTTCTTGAAAATTCTTGAGATAACCTCATATGATAGCATTTGTTGTGCTACTATCCAATATGAAGTAGCAATCTTTGATTTGTATTTCCACTAACTATGTTATTCTTCCAAGTGACATCTCTAATACCACAAAATTAATTTCAAAAGTAGAAGAATATACATAGAATTAATGATGCATCCCTAAAAAATTATTTATTATCCTTATTGGTTCTTCCTAAGTTTTCCATAATTTTCATTCTCAGAATCTCAAATATATCATAACTAGCATTCTCTTACACTATCATGTATGTTGTGTGTATGATAGTTATAGAGAGAGAATTTTATCTCCTAGAATGGTGCACCTTAGATCCCAAAACTATTTATGAGAATCTCACATCTTGTGGCTTTATGTCATTTAATGATATAGTATGTTTGTCCCATTGTGATTTAGTTAACTTAGTAACAATGCCGATCTTAATTATCCTAAGGGATTGAACTTCACTACAAATATATTGAAACATGTCACCACTTCTAATACTTCCTTTTTCTTTTCTTTTACATGATTTATCCAATCACATGAACTAATCGTTTACTCTTCTAAAAGAAAAAATGACCCATTTTGTCTCTTGGAATATGTGGAAATTCATGACCATAGATATTTTCATGATTTGAAGAACTTAACTCATCTTTAAATTTTTCATCTATACAAAATGACTCGCACAACTAGTGGATAGAATGTTTCCCTAATTCTTCATGATTACAGTGTATGTAGGCCTTAAAATCTTCCACATGCAATAAATAATAGGGTATAGTACAAAATGCATCATCTAGGTCATCCTCCATGAATTTATATAGATGAACTTCTTGAATTTAAGCCTAGGTTTATCCTTAATATCAACAATTTTTGGTTCATCCATGTATCAATAATTCAAACATAGAGTGGTGTGACAAGAAATGCCTCTCTACATCATAATTGGGGGTGTACATTGAAATTTTTTAAATCCACTTTTAAATGTTTTATAGTTTTCTCAAATCCACTTCAACTACTCAACAAGATCTTTCTTTGGATGTCATAGTAAATGATGATGTCTCTAAATTCCCTTTTATTCCTTTGCAACTCAAAAATTAACCTAAATTTTGTGCATCATAATCAAGCACAAAATTGTATTTAATTTGTAATATGTATTTCCATATGTGATCCTTGAAAAAAAAATCAAATTCCTTCATAAATATTTCATTATGTTCCTTACTCATTTCTCATCTAATACACTGATCACACTATCTGATTTAGGGGTTAGGTCAATATTTTCATGGAGATTCCTCTTAGTTCCAAGACCTAAATTTTAGTCCATTTGTAAAAATTTCACACTAGATTCTAGTGTAGTCTTTGTAATATAATCCAATTTATCTCTTCTAACCTGTGTCTTCTTACTTCCTTCTCTACATACATTTAGAATCAACCTTTTGTTTTAATTTACCAACATTATGTACATTATCCTTTTCTATGAATCCTCTCATATTTGTACTCACTATATTATATTTATAATTCCTAACAATATAGTACAACATTTGAGCCCAATTTCTGACATTAATCTTATATGAACGAGCATTTTTTGTGAAATTGGTGTCTTTTTGGAGTTTCTACTTGATGTAGTTGGACATATGACTACTTGAATGCCAAAATACTGTGAATAATGATACACACACACACACACACACACACACACACACACACACACACACACACACATATATAAGGACAAACACCGAATCATTTTTACCTCAGACTGGGTGCAAAAGGTAAGATTCTCATTCAAGGGTGAAAATGTGAGTAGCAAATCTCAATGCTTCAAACCCACCATTGATACTACCTAGGTAAGGATATATATTACTTTTGCAAACTCACTAGTGATACTACCAAGGTAAGGATGTGTATTGCTTCAAGTTTATGTCATTTGAAAATGAAATTTCTTGAAAATTAAATTATGTGATAAAAAAATGAAATTGTTTGAAACTTAATTTCTTTAATTTGAAAATGAAATTGCTTATCTTGAAAGCTTTTGAAAATGGAATTTCTTGGAATGGAAAGAAAAATGTACAAAAACTATTACAAAGTAAAGTCCACCAAGATAATTGAGAGAGGGGGTGAATTAGTTATGCAATTAAAACAACTCTCAATATCCTTATTAGTTCTAAAATATGTAAATAGTAAATACACCAACCATAATAAGATAACCATACACAATAACACCAAATCTATTAACTAGGGAAACCCTTGATCATAGGGAATACCCCAGTTGTGATGGTACCCACAACATGATATACTAATATAAATTTTCATTGTGAAAGGATGGACCATGTTAGGAGATAATGAAACACATTCAATAAATATCATTCCTTGTTGGGAGACTTTGTATCCCTATAAGGAGATTTCAACCCCGCTACAAGTTGTGCCACCCTTTTTAGGAGTTCAATGGGAAAAGAGAAGGACTCATTGTCCGGATAGTCTTAGTACTATCATCAATGAAAAATTTAGATGTACCTTAACATTTTCCTATAGAAACTTATTTGCCAAATATAATCACTTGTAATCTCACCATGCCTCAACTACACCAAACACTATTCTAATCAAAAGATATTTGTTGTCAGGTTTAGTGGATCTAACATACAAGTTTGCATTCTCTCATTTCACATAGTATCCACGGTAGATCATTTTAACCAACAAATTCATCTGTCTTTTATACCAAGTCCTAAAACAAATTATTGAGTTGTCCTCTAGGATTTCCCAATATACAATAATAATATAGGATCAACTTAAGGTTTTATATTTACATGTTACATTACAATATTACATCTTTTACATAATTACATAAATCCTTGCCTCATAGTCTTCATAACTCTTTACTTAACGTTCACCTAGATGTGTGTGTTTGATCACAGCATATTCATCATGTCGTCTACCACTTTCTAAGTCTCATTAACCATATTTTATCTCTATTAGGAGATGTAATCCAAACATTAGTAACTGCTGCCTACAAACATTGTTTGAATGTTGTCTCCACAAAATACATCATAAATCAGTATTGTCTTCA
The DNA here is from genome assembly GCA_028749045.1 of Cupressus sempervirens. NCBI lineage: Eukaryota > Viridiplantae > Streptophyta > Pinopsida > Cupressales > Cupressaceae > Cupressus > Cupressus sempervirens. The sequence continues at coordinate 649,350,853 of CM053791.1, read as the reverse complement.
TATTTCCACATGTGCTCTTAACTATAGCATCTATACACTCTATAGAACATTATTTTGATTCTGCATTATAAGATCATATGTAATCCTTGAATTTCACAAAGAAAAGCTTTGTACATGTTTCTCTACCAGTCTTTAGAGAATAACAAGTATGTTGACATGAATGAAAAACTTTTTCATGAATGTGTTGACCTATATTTTCACCTTGTTTGAATCTTGAGACTTTGTTGTGAAAATCCAGTTTTAAAGAAGAGATTTGGGTTACATATTTCCTATTGTAGATATTTTTTTGAAAATACCCTTAGTCTTTATTCACATGCATGTCTTCATGTTCTAAACCCTCCTTGGTTTAAATAATGTTTCACACTTTTAAAATAATTTTGAAAACTTTAAGGTGCAACCCTGCGACCAAGGTTTTCACTCTATTACTACATTGTTAAACCTTTAACCCTTTTATGGTGTGATGATGCAACTTAGTTATTTCTTAGTGTCTATTGTTCTATATAATTTATTTCAAATGGTTAATTCAGACAACAAAGGATCATCACAGTTAAGTGATGAGTTTTCAGAGCTTCTAATGGTAAAGTATGAAGTTAGAGCTCTTGACAGTGACCATGTGAAAAGACACTCATGCCTTGTCATTACCTACTGACATTTTTAAGATAGGACACACAAACGCATCTGAAGGTAGCATTTGTGTATAACATAAAGTTTTTTGTGCAAAGGTGGACTAAGGTTGAGGAAGTTGTTCACAATTTTGTAACCTAAATTTTAAATAGTTAACATGATGGAGTGACTTGGTAATCTCTTTGATCACACAATTGCATGGCTATGGTTGCAGTTTGATAATATAGTTGTGATGATGCAAATTAGTCAACGTCACATTTGAAAACACTTGATCACTCTATCACATCATTAAAGTGATAATGAAGAATATAAGTTGCAAACTAGTGAAAGGGTTAAGAGTTTATGTAGCAAGCTTTGATCACATAGTCGCATGGTGAAAGAATGCAGTTAGTGGGATACCTGTAAATTGGTGAAGCAATTATTATATGTAATGAAGTTATTTGATCACGTGGTCATTTTGTTAAGATTTTAAAGAGAAATAAAAGGTGCAAAGCAATGCTCACACTGACTTAAAGGTTTCATAATAGCATAAGCCCCAAATGTTAATGTTAAAAAAAAACTATGATGGCACGGCTAAAGGTGCTTGCAACTTTACAAGTCATGAAACATAGTCAAATTAAAAGGGTATGACCATGCAATGTGGCTAAAAGATAAAGAAGTCAAGGTTGACCACTCAGTCACATGATTCAAAATATAGTATCTATAGGATGTAAGCCATGAAGCATTGACCAAGATATAATGGCAATCTTCACTCAATCACATGGTTAAAAGCACAAGCTAAAGCATAGACTACAAAGTAGTGATGAGGCGTGTAGAAAGGTTTTTCTCTTTCGCAAGGCTAAGGGATTAATCATGAAATTAGATAGTGATGTTGTGATCAAGGGTTTCACACACTCACAAGGAGAAACAAGGGTTAGAAGATAAGCCTCATGAAGGTAGGAATAACTCATAATTGTCTAGTGTTTGCATGGTCACAACATGAGACTTAAATAGTAAAATGATTTTTGTAACCTTATAATTACCAAAAAGAGAGGTACTATCTAAAAAAGTATAACAATGAATTTGAACACTGGTAGTTTTGATGGGAACACAACCCAAGCACAGAATGGACACAATAGGAAAAGGGAAATTGTATTAACTATGAAAATAAGCTAGTACATTCAGTACAGAGAAAATAGACTTCATAACATGCCCTATGGGCTTACAATAACATAAATCTGGAGATAATTTCTCCTTTCAGTACCTCCTCTCAAAATCCACTCCGAACTGCCTTTTACAATGCTAGAAATGTCCTGAAATAGACCCTGAAGGGTTAAGGACTAGGAATACATTCTAGAAAGTGCTAGTAGGCATCCATCGACCAAGTAGAAGGCTCTAGAAGCTAAGTTAGAAGTTGGTGCAAATCTAGAAGAATCCAAAAATGGTAACCGAACTTTTGGGAGGCATAACTTTTGAACCGTAGGTCCGATTGACGAACCGTTTACATTTCTAAAAAGCTCTCGAAGCGCTCTATAGCCCTATGGACCAGCTTCACTTGTCCCCCATTTTTTGGCCCTTTTTGAGGTTATCTAATTCCCCTAACCTGACTTTGAAGCATTCTTAGGAGGTCTCCAAAACTCAAAAAACTGCGATAACTTTCAAACCGTGGGGCCTTTTGACCTGATTCTTTTTCTGGAATGCTCTAAATTACAATTACATTCATCTGGCCAATTTACACCTCCTAGTTCACCAAAATGATGGCTCAATCATGTACTCCTATTTTTTTGGCATTTACACATATCCCAAGGTGTTCAAATACTCTATCCTAGAACACTAATAGTGGAACTATGAGAGTTGGAACCTTTATTTGACCCAAATGGGTATCCAAAAATGAAAACACATGAAACAAAAACTAAGTCTAAGTACATTTTTTTTTTTGGGTGACACAGGATTGCCCTTATACCTCTGGATGCTCCTGCATCAAGTATGAGTGGTATAAAGCCTGATTATGATGCTTTTTTGAATTTTCAAATTTTTCATGCAAGCTAACTTAAAGATGCCATCAATGTCACTCCTCAACTTCTATTAAAAGTTGATGTAATAGATTACTAATTACAACATTCACAAAGTTTCAGAGATAGAAAGAGAATTGAGTGCAAAGTTCTTAAAGATATTTGAGTTGCAAAAGAATTGTTTGAAGTAATTGAAATTAGAGGGAAAAAATGGCATAGGAAGAGGCTATAATGATAGCACAGGTCAACATAGAAGAAACCACTCAAGGTACTAAGCAATATATAAAAAACTAGTTGGCCTGTATGCTGAAGAATGGGTTTACTTTCTACTAGGGTCCTCAAATGCCTAGATAGGAAATTTGCATATATTCAAAGATACATATAGTTTCTATAGAGAAGCGACCATGCCAAAAACTAATGGCAATGACTTATTCTAGAATATTTACAATAATTGGTCTAAAGACAATCCACCTATTTCAAATCCATGAAAAATAAACTTAGCAAATTTAGTCATGCTAGAGGTGATAGTTGATGTAGACTTGGTGAAGGCCCTAATAAAATCCTAAAATCCTACAACTCATGGATTTCATAGGAAGGATATGAGTCTACTGTGCACCCTAGACAAGGAGACATTTATTGAAGTTTTTGACCTTGGAGGACCAATGAAAAAGATCATTGATCAAGAGAAGATGGATGAATTCAAGACTCAAAAGAGTTTCTTCATTGGAAGGGTTATGTGAAGACATATCCCTAAGTCCAAAAAGGAAACTTGGGTGAGCTTCCTAAGAAGGTAGGAGATTCCATGCCCTTGGAATTTTTTAGTAGATACTTCTAGTATACTATTTTTGGAATTGATAAGGTGATTGGATTGGATGGTATGATGAATGTTCTTGGCAATGTATACATCATGGCCCTAGATATACAGGACTTACACCATAATGTAGGGCATGATTTTGTGACTTGCATTATAAATTTTATGCACAATGAGATTACTGCTACTCAGAGGGGAGAGATGGGGAACTTCAAATTCCACAATTACTCATTATTGATGCATATCATTCTTTATAATAATATAGGGCACATTAGTCCTAGTTTCATTGAAGGGACAAAAGAGAATGGAGAAAAATTTCCAGTACAACTATGGACCAGGTTATGGAAAAGGTTTTACGCTAATTCCAATTCTATAGATTTCTATAATGATTTTTTTTTCCAATTTCTAATATGGTCAATGATATTGCTGAAATGATTCCTAGGGGGTTAGGATGTTAATTAGACAATCTACATGCCCTAATGAGGACAGGAGGTTGGGACATAATTAGGGAAGTGTTTTCATTTTTGAAAAAATTTCTATTATAAGGGTTTATGGATGCCCCCAACCTCCCCATGTTTTTCCTAAGAACATTCTAGAGAGAATGGGGATTATATAATTCTCTTGGGAATTAATGATGATGAAACAGGAGTATCTAGGACCTACAATCAAGAAGGGATCCTTTATATGTAGAAATGTCAAAGTAGGAGACTTTGTTATAGGAAAAGATGAAACTGAAGAAATAGATGAAATTATGAGCAAATTTTTATTGCCTACAGCCCTTGCTAGGACCTATGATCCTAACGACCTTGTTAGGGATGCCCTCAAGAAGATGAGAAAGTTCAATCTACGAAGTAGTAAACCCTGTTGGTAAGAGGATGTGATCATGAACTGCCTGGAAACAAAGGACTACAAAGATAGAACTCTAAAATGGAGAGAAACCATGAGAGTAGAAGAGGATATGAAAAGAATAGATCCCTCCTTCAAAGTCTTCTATCATGAAGAGAGCCATATTGATAGATGTAATAAGTGCATCAGCAATTTTGAAAGCACAATGTCTCAAGTGCCTCCTAAAATAAGAGATCAAGCAAGAACTAAAGCTCTAGAGCATGATGATATCATAGAGATTGATGTTGAAGAGGATCAACCAAAGAATTCAACCTAGGCCCAAGGTGGAACGATGAAGCCAAAATTGATCGAGATCCCATATAGGGAAAGAGTGAAAGCAGTGCAATTTATTCCTAGGGGAACCAAATATTTTGATAATATCAGACATAACTTCATGATAAGGAAGGCCACCAAATTGAATAAATCTCCAATAAACTTGAGCTTGAACCAAGGATGATAGATGAAAGAATCATCCAAGCTCAAGAATTTATGAGGGATGGTGACTTCATAAATTATGAGGAGTTCATATCCTTCTTGTTTGAAATTAAACAAAATGAACTCACTTTATAGTTGTAGCTAGGAGACTCCCAAGAGAAAGTTGTTCAACTGTTGTAGAAGCTATAATAATATGATCCAAATAGTGAGACCTGTATGCATGAAAATGCGGCCTATGCTAACACACATACTTCAACACGGTCCTTATTTGCGGATTCATCGTGGAATTACCATTGAATTGTTCATCCAAAATTTGCCCTGCAAAGCGACCTGTTGCCTCCTATCTAAAGGGATTTTTCCTGTTAATATCCTCAAAATCGAGGTGTAGGCAACCAGACCCTCTAAGAACGAAGGATTTGACAATGGAATTAAGCTAAGAATGAGTATACAGATTAATCTAAGAAATGAAAGATGCAATCTAATCTAAGAACAAATGAAGCAAACTAGATTAAGCATATGCATGATTAAACTAAAATGAGATTAAACTAAAAAATGAGAATATATGCAAGAAATGTAAGTAAATATGAGCATGAATTTCAATAGCAATTCGATAGCAAATCAATTCATCCTCTCCCAAATGAAGAGATGAGGGTCTCTTAAATAGAGTTTCCTAGAATCCATCAACGATTGAGATCGATTCAGATCAACGGTCAGGATTGAAAATGAGTTTCAGTCATAAAGGGAGATTCCCAAATTAAAGGGAGTTAACAAACTTAATTTGAGATAAATAAGGAGTTAACTATTTTAATTTGAGTAGAAAAAGGAGTTAATTGTGTTAACTCATTTTTGATCAATAGTGAACTGGAAATTCCCCTTTTTGAACTGAAGAGAGATTTTGTTGAGATATTTAATTTAATAAAATGAAATATGCTCTCATAATTACTTTTTCTATTTAATTAAATAATCTTTAATTAATTAGAGACACTTTTGTTTAATTAAATAACCTCATTTAATTAATTAGGAATGTCTTCCCATTTAATTAAATAACTTTGTTTAATTATTTAGAAGTAAGTACTCCATTTAATTAAATAATTTCTTTTAATTAATTAGAAATACCTTTCCCATTTAATTAAATAATTACATTTAATTAATTAAGATAGGCATATTTATTAAATTAAATAAATTTAATTCCATAGTACATTAGCCTTAGGATATAATTATAATTTAATTAAAGTATAAATACTTAATAATTAAATTAAATATTTAATCAATAGGTTTAATGTGACTAATACAAGTAAATACTATAGGAATTAAATAATAAGCATGATGAATGCAGATTTAGGTTTTTTTTGCATCTAACAATTAAGTCAAGTAGCGAATAGCAGAATGAGAATTGCCTATTAGAATAGGACTTTGAAATTATTAGGAATAGACCAAAATTGGTATAATGGCAATGACCCAATTTTGGGGTATTACATTTTGCCCCTCTTTGAATGAATGTGCGAGCAGCACGTTTAATTCAAAGAAAATCAGAAAGCATGATGCAAAGATGAGATTGGTTCCAAAGTTGATGACATGGAGACCAATTGATAAGTTTTTAAGGACCATCTCTAGAACAGAGCTTAATCCTAAGGGATCCAAGTAGAACACTTAGATACCTAAGAGTAATAGCATTTAGAAGATTATCTCCTGAACAGAGTTTAATCTTCAAGGATCCAGATAGAACACCTAGATACCTAAAATTGATAGCATTTAGAAGATTATCTCCAGAACGAAGCTTAACCTTCAAGGATCCAGATAGAACACCTAGATACTCGAAATTGATAGCATTTAGAAGATTATCTCCAGAACGAAGCTTAACCTTCAAGGATCCAGATAGAACACCTAGATACTCGAAATTGATAGTATTTAGAAGATTATCTCCAAAACAGAGCTTAACCTTCAAGGATCCAGATAGAACACCTAGATACCCGAAATTGATAAAAGATAACAAGGTCTCATCATGACTCATAGAATCATCCCCAGAACGAGGTTTGATCCTTAGGAGTCAGGGTTTAGACTGTCCCAATACCTGTCCATCGAACTCTGAGAAGAGTTGTTATAAGGTTGATCAATTGATGAAAAGATAAGATAGATAGCAGAGATGTCAGATAGAAGGGAACAAAAAGCCCCAAGTGATGAGATGCCCCAAGTGACTAGGACATAAGATGGGAACTAAATGCCTCAAGAAATAAGTATTTAATGATGTAATCATCAGGCCCCCTCGGGAGCAAAATCGAAAGATGACACACCAGAAATATGATTTGAAGCAATATATCATGTCAACAGAATCTAGAAGGGATCAAAACAATCTAAAGATTGGGTTGATTTGAAATGATTGCGAAGTCGCAAAAAAATAAAAATCAAATTTGACCAAAAGTTGACTAGAGTCAGCCACAGTTGACTTAAGTTGACTATTTTCAAAATGAATTTTGAAAATATGGAGAATGTAAAGTTGAAAGGATTCCAAGAATCATAAAGTATCAGAAAGATTTGACTGCACAAGCATTCGATCACGTCGGTCCCCAAAATTTTAAAACGCATTTTTAAGGCTCTTAGGTGTGTCAGATTTTGAGTTTGATCCTGAAAATAGATCCAAAATGGTCCAATTAGCCAAGGGTGCAATTTTTGCGCAAATCCGAGCACTTTGAAAAATTTGGTCAACACCTATATAATGGCTTGAAGGGTCATTTTCAATTCATTTGTGCTTTTTTATTTTAGTGATTTTGAGCTCTGATATAGACATGGTAGTGAACTTGAGATATCATCATTTTGAGCACTCCAAACGACATAGTCGGCTAGCAGACTACGGACCACCAGTGAGTCATCGATCTTCCATCTTTGTACTTTCATTTTCACGCATTTTGAGTTCATTTATGCACGTTTTTAGCATGTTTTAGGATGTTCAATTCTTTCTTCGCGCGAGACCGATCTCTTCTCGCGCGAAGATATTCTTTCTTCACGCGAAGAAATAGGATGTGTTGTTTCTTCGCGCGAGGCAATTTTGGCTTCGCGCGAAGATGGAGATTCTTTGCACGAGGCAATTCCTATTTCGTGCGAGAACCTCTTTTCTCGCGCAAGATGATCTATCTTCGTGCGAAGAGATCTATTTTCACACGAAGGCGAGTTTCTTCACGCGAAGAGAGAACTATTTCACGCGAAACCATATGTCTTCGCGCAAGATTTCAGCAATCTCGCGCAAAATTCTGTGCTAGTTTTGTGATTTTCGCATTTAGAAATCGCATTTTATTCTGTTTTGATGCTTCGATTTGGCTTGATACTGATCATTTGTTTGTCATTTTTTTTTTGTTGTGCATGCAGGAGGTATTCGGAGACGTATCATTTAGATCTCATTATCTGCCTTATGGAGAGTTATTGCGAAGTTTGGATGACGCAGATCGGGCACACATTGCCCGATTGGGTTTGTCTTCACTATGCCGGATTCCAGCCGTGATGGTGAATCACAGTTTACTGACTACATTGGTAGAGCATTTCCATTCGGAGACAAACACATTTCATTTGCCGATGGGTGAGATGACCATCACACCAGAGGACATATGGAGGATCTTGAGGATCCCCTTTCACAGTGCCCAGGTTGTGTATGATACAGTGCCTCAATTAGGGACAGAGGCACTATCCATTGTTTTTGAGAGAGAGCTACCGAGAGGCAGGGCCATCAGCTGGGATGAGTTGATGCATACTTATGGACCTACACACAGGTTAGCATCCATGTTGGGTATTTTCTTGAGCTGCTTCCTATGTCCTGACAGGGGACAACATGGGTTGGAGTGTGGATGGGGTGTCATGCTCTGTAGGATGGTTGAGGCACCTAAGATCTTTGGGTGGGGTCAGTGTATGTTGGCCCATCTTTTTCATGAGATGCATGAGGTCATCTTCCACGAGAAGAAGACCATGGCAGTAGGTGTTTATGTGCTATAGATCTGGGCTTGGGAGCATCTCCCTGTATGTAGGCTGATTTTTGAGGATTCTTGGGAGCCCATGGAGCCCTACATCTGTAGATATTGAGGTCATATTACCCAAGCCCACCTGGGTAAGACTGAGCATTGGCAGACACATCTTGATGACCTGGTGTCTATTATATGGCGACCCTGGAGAGAGACAGAGGACTGGGATGATGCCCTGAGAGAGCTGCCCTAGATGTTTAGTTCTCAACCGCTGGCAGGCAGGACGATATCAGTCATAGAGAGATTTGTCATCTCACAAGTGTGGCGGCAGTATGGTCGACCACAGGACATTTCGGCTGAGTACTGTGCCTATGCCAGGGTGCAGAAGGATATAGAGTGGGGATGGCCTCCATGGATGGATCTAGGATGATCCATGATAGATATTCATAGCCTTGTTGGAGTTCAGTGGGATTACCTGTCAGAGGTAGTAGATGTCGGGATGACGCCTGCATATCAGGCATTTTTGATGAGCCATCCATTCCCACGCTTCATAGATCCACTAGGGATGGCAGGGCAAGTATAGGGGTAGGGACAAGTATCACAGTAGTAGCAGGCACAACCACAGGTCCAGCACCGAGTATAACAGATACCTATTCCCCCACGACAGATGGGATCAGACCCAGGTGCTGGGGGCAGTGGAGCAGGACACAGTCGGCAGAGGAGGCAGAGGACATAGGAGTAGGCCCTTCAACAAGAGGTCCCACATCAGCAGGTACCTCCACCGCAGCAGGCACCTCCACCTCAGCATGCACCAGAGATGGTCGATGAGGATATGCCAGATCAGTCGGTAGGTGGGATACAAGATGCGGTACAGAAGTACCGAGAGCGGGTTTGTGCAGCCTCTCGACAATTGGGAGAGTTGCAGATTGTAGTGGCAGTCAGGGATGCACAGTTGGTAGAGAGACAGAGAGAGATAGATTGCCAGAGAGAGCACGCGAAGGCTATAGAGCGGAGGCTAGAGCTGGCACAGGATGAGATCCACTTCCAGTCCACTTGAGCTACATATTATTATGCTGCATACACTAGTGTAGTACCTGATGAGACATTGTAGGTGCAATGATTCTCTCAATATGCACAAGAGTTCGGAGGTCCACGACCTCCTATCAGGCCAGATATGCCACCACCACCTCTGCCACCTGCTGACCCTATTCCTCCTGCTCCTCCTGGAGGTGAGAGTTCGGGACAGAGTTAGACACTCTGTGCCTAACTTTTATTTTGATCTCTGGCTATGTATCGATTGGTGTGCCAGCACCAGATGTATCATTTTTGATCGATTGCGCTCGAGTAGTGCCCATTTTTTTGTACTGACCCATTCTTTGATATATATATATATATATATATATATATATATATATATATATATATATATATATATATATATATATATATATATATATACAAGATTTTGAGCTGAGTATTCCTGTGTACATGTCATTGTCTGTTTTGTTTTGCTCTGATGTACATGAGATGTATGTTTAGATAGAATGCATATGTATGAACTGACATCTGACATAGTGTTGTGCATTTTTGTTTGATAGTCACAAGTATTTCATTGAGGAACGAGAATCGATGAAAAAAATGCTTGTGTAGCCATGGAGGAATCTGATGCATGTGGAGTATGAATAGGATTACCGTCGAATCGCGTGCTAATGCAAATGAAGTATGCAAGACTATGTTAAATGCAGCCCTAGATCTGGTTACCAAGCCTCGATGATTTATCATCATTGGATATATAAAATAAAGCTCATATGATATAAAATTTCCACTGACATTGCAATCATGAAAATATGAATGTAACATACGTTATTGGAATGTCAGGATTAAATGTAAGCATTCGAGGCACAAGAAGCCAGAATGACCAGAACATTTGTCCCTTTTAAGGTAACAAGTAAACATAAGCATCAAAACATGAATGCTAGGATGACCTGAATGTTGCTTGCATGACAAGCACACCAAACACATGGGAGATTCCTCTTATGCAAAGTATTCAATATTCATGCTGTCCGCAACGACCCTTGCATTCGTAACCTGAGACAAAAGTGTGCTAAATATACTTGCAGTGACCCATACGTTCACTTAATAGGACGAGTATCAGTATGTACTATAGCATGAAGAGTTCACTCCAACAAACAAGGAGAAGAACCAATATCATTGACATATCTGTATAAAAGGAGTCGAGGTACACACGGCCATCCAATACAAAATGGAGGCTCTTATAGTGGACACCCCTCTTATAGGAATGTATCAACTTTTTGGAACTAAACCGCAAATAGAAAGCATATGAAAAGATCATGCCCCCAGTCATTACTTCTCTAGTCGAAGATGACATCATTGATGTTGCTCGAGGAGATATGATAAAGCAAAACAAAGCAATAAGAGAAAATGCTCAGCATATCCAAACAAGTATATCATTGAGTTTAATGTTTTCAGGATGATGTCAAGTGTCAATTTCCAGAATATGTAAGAAAGAAATTTCTTCAGTAGGGTGACAATAGTAGGCAGATGCAGTCAGAACAACTGGTGACTGAGGTCAAAGATAAATCTTCATGATGAAGAACCTAAGCAGAACTAAGCGATAGTAGGAAAACATAGCCAGGATGACTGATGACTAATGCAAAAGAGATCTTCCAAAAACAAAAAAGAATCTTGAGACATGACCCGAGCAACGGTAGGTAGACACAGTTGTAACAACTGGTGACTGTTGCAAAAGAGATTCTATGAGGAGAATCTCGAAAAGAGTGACACTAGCGACAGTAGGCAGACGCAGTCAGAACAACGGGTGACTGTCACGAAGGAGATTCTATGAGGAAAATCTTGAAAAGAGTGACACAGGTGACAGTAGGCAGACACAGTTAGAACAACTGGTGACTATCACGAAGGAGATTCTATGAGAAAAATCTTGAAAAGAGTGACACTGGTGACAGTAGGCAGACGTAGTCAGAACAACTGGTGATTGTCACGAAAGAGATTCTATGAGGAGAATCTCGAAAAGAGTGACACTAGAGGGGAATGCCCCTGACCTATGACAAGACTCAATCCATGGATATATGAGCAGGAAAAGCAGGAAAGCAAAAGCATAAAATTGACTAACAAGAGGCGCCTGTTTACCAGGTTTTCACCTTCTTGGCAGGTTTTTTTTTTTTTTTGGTATTACAAAGGCACCTATTGCTAGGTTTTTACCAGGGTAACAAATTTTTCAGGACTTTTTCTGATTATTAGGATTTTTTCAGCACATTTTCTAATTTTTAGGATTTTTTAAGGACATTTAGATATGTATAGAGAGCTTGCTGAGATTGAATCAACTGTAAAACCGCTTCAGGTGGAGAGTGTTCATAGGCTCTTTAAGCACTTCTCTTTTAGTTGTGGAAAGTTAATAGGCGCCAGATCCATATACTGTAGTAATGATGTAAGGACCTAGCCAGTTTGGTTCAAACTTTCCCTTTTGCATTCGTTGTTGTTGATTCTTAGGATTCTCTCTTAGGACGAGATCACCCAGCTGGAAGTCACGTGGCCTAATTCTCCTATTGTAGCTTTGCGCCATTCTTTGTTGATATGCTCGTAGATGATCACAGGCCACTTGTCATCATTCATCCAGCAACACAAGTTCTTGAAGTCGGGTTATCCTATAGTCATCATTTTTGATAAGGCCTTTCATAGAGATTCTCAATGTAGGAATCTCAACCTCTATTGGAAGCACAACATCTGCCCCATATACCAACGCAAAAGGAGTCATGCCCGTTGGAGTTATAATGCTTGTTCTATATGCCCACAGGGCTGGATTGATCTAGAGATGCCAGTCTCGCCCTGACTTACTGACTGTGCGATGAAGAATTTTGAGGATTTCCTTATTGGATGCCTCAGGTTGGCCATTACCCTGGGGGTAATAAATGGAAGACCAATGTTGTGTAATTTTGAATTTCTTGCACAATTCCTTAAGGTCTTTATTTTTGAATTGTCCTCCATTATCAGTAATGATTGAGGATGGTATACCATATCTACAGATGATGTAGTTTGTGATAAAAATTGCTACAGTTTTGCCATCAGCAATTGTGAGAGGGACTCCCTCTACCCATTTTGTGAAATAATCTGTAGCGGTGATAATGAACTTATGTCCATTAGAAGAGGTTGGGTGAATCTATCCCACCAAGTCAAAGGCCCATTGTTGAAATGGCCATGTTAAAGTAGAGGGAATCAACTCTCTAGCTGGAGCGTGAATGAGATTCCTGTGTAGTTGACACTGTTTGCAGGACCTAGCATATTTAATAGCTTCTTGCTCCATTTTAGGCCAGTAGTAACCAGCACGAAGGAGTTTGCGAGCTAGTGTTAGGTCATTGGAATGAGATTTGAAAATGCCTTCATGAACGTCAATTAGTGAACGCTTGGACTCGTCGGGTTCTAAACACCTAAGGAGTGTTCTGTCGAGACCTCTCCTATATAGATCATCAGCAATAATGACATAATGTGAAGCGTTATGGATTAGGTAACGTTTCTCATTCTAGGTTAGACCTTCCGGAATGGTTTGATTATGAAGGTAGGAATAGATGTGATGGTAGCGGGATGATTCTTGTCCTATAATAGAATAGATCATCTTGGAATCAGGTGTGTCATAGGATAGGTAGTGTAACGCTTCCACCAAGAACTCGTGTCAGAGATCATTTTCTGGCATTTGTAGAAGGGAGGCCAGAGTGGCCATGGCATCAACCGCTTTATTATCTGCACGTGGAACCTGTTGGAAGGTGATGTGTGCAAAATATTTCGTCAAGTCATCAACCATGCACTTATAAGGAATTAGTTTTTCATCCTTTGTTTGATACACATCATTTACTTGGTCGATGACAAGCTGAGAGTCACCAAAGATATCCAATTGATCTACTCTCCATTCAGCTTCAATTTTCATACCATTGATCAAAGCTTCATATTCAGAAATGTTATTTGTACAAGGAAATAAAATCTTGTATGCTTTGGGCAATGAGTATTTCTGTGGTGTGATGAAAAGTAATCCAGCACCTGATTCTTGTTGTGTGAAGGATCCATCGAAGAACATAACCCATGTATGGTGAGTGAGTGTTAGAATTGACTCATCTAGAAAATCAATGTTTATTGGTAGAAGACTCGGTATGGGTGCCTCGGCTAGCTGGTCTGCAATTGCCTATCCCTTTATAGCTTTGCGTTCAACATATTGGATGTTGAACTCACTTAGTATCATGACCCATTTAGCCAATCTTCCTGTGAGAGCTGCCTTACTGAGCAAATACTTTAATGGATCTATTTTAGCCACAAGCCGTGTAGTGTGGGCAAGCATGTAGTGTCTCAACTTTTGGGAAGCAAAGACAACTGCCAAGCAAGCTTTCTCAATAATACTGTAGTTTTTCTCATAAGAGACCAATGTTCGGCTCAAGTAATAAATAGCTCTTTCTTTGCTATCATTGTCTTCCTGAGCCAACAGGATTCCCAAAGATGTTTCAGTAGCTAAAATGTATAAAATCAAAGGTTTCCCATGCATAGGAGGCATCAGGATTGGTGGATTGATAAGATATTGTTTAATCTGTGTTAAGCTTTGCTCACAATCCTGGCTCCAATTGAATTTCACACCCTTGTGTAAGGTCTTTGTGAAGGGTTGTGATTTATCCACCAATTGTGAAATAAATCTATGAATAGATTGAAGCCTTCCCTGTAGTCTTCTCATCTGATTGATGTTTCGAGGTTGTGGCATGTCCATTATTGCTTGTACTTTTTCTGGATCTACTTCAATTCCCTTTGCAGAAACAATATATCCTAACAGTTTTGCTAATGTGACACCAAATGTACACTTCTTAGGATTGAGCCAAAGACTAAACTTTTCCATACGATCTAGGATTGGTCCCAAATCATGCAAATGGGTATTGCATTTAGCACTTTTCACCAAAGTATCATCAACATAGTCCTCCATAGTTCTATGCATCATGTCATGGAAAATTGTAGTAATAGCCCGCTGATATGTAGCTCCACCATTCTTTAAATCAAATGGCATCACATTCCAACAAAAGGTTCCCCATGCACATGTGAAGGCTATTTTCTCTTGATCTTCTGGTGCAATTTTTATCTGATTGTATCCAAAAAAACCATCCATAAGTGAGTACATCTCATAGCCAGCTGTCATGTCCACAATCATATCAATATTAGGGAGTGGGAAGTCGTCTTTAGGACATGCCAAGTTAAGATCATGAAAATCTGTACAAACTCTGATAGACTTATCATGCTTGGACACAAGGACAATATTGGATATCCATTCAGCATAATCAATTGCACGAATGAAATTAGAAGTTTCTCCAATTCGGCTTTGACTAGCAATGCAACATGAGGATGCATTTTCTGGAGCTTCTGTTTAACTAGTTTTATGCCTGGTGTTATGGACAAGTGATGCATAATAAGATCAGGATCTAATCCTGGCATGTCAGAATATGTCCAGGCAAAATTTATTTTCTTTCCCTTGAAAAAGGCAATGAATTGTTCCTTTTCTTCAGTTGACAATGACTGAGCCAAATGTATCACATGAGGATGTTCTTCTATGCCTAGGTTAATCAGTTGTGTTGGCTCTATTAACACTGATGATTTCTCCTAAAAGTGACTGGGAAGGACATCAAATATCTCATCTGCGGGCACCTCAGAGAGGTTTTCACCCTTGGATACGTCTTTTGTTTTTACTATTTTTGTATCCGACACTGCCACAATGTGGTTTTCACCATCGGACCTCTTGCATTTTTTCTTTTTAATTATGTGACTGAGATATTTGATGTCGGCCTCAGTCATGTTGATGCTCTGCTCATTGGCAGAAGACGTTATAGGTTCGATAGTGTTTAGGTAACAGGCAAGAGTATAGTCATTCTGGAATGTGGGGACTTTGTTAGATGCATTGGGGTTCCAGTCTATAAGCTCGGGATGTGCGAGTGAGAGAGTAGTGGTTGGTTCAATTGTGTTCACAGTCTAGTTATTAAATGCATAGACCAGCAATTCGAGACCTACGGTGACCTCACCCATAGGTGTATTCAAATGTCTCAGAGTACGAATGTTAGTAATTGATGAATCTAAGACACTAGTTGGATCAGACCCTTGTGACCTATCCCTAGACATTTCACTCACTTCGATTTGATTTTCATAGACATGCACTTGGTCAATGTCTTTATCAGTAGTCGCATCTGAAAGATTTTCAAATTCATATTCATGAGAATCGGTGCTACATGGTGAGAGACTATAGAACTCCCCAACAGTGATAGGGACATACTCTCCTTCAGCCTCTGGATTCTTACACAAATATTCAATATGAAATGACTGACTAGATTCTCCCTTTTCTGAATGATATTCGAGTTGCTCAGTATTGTCCTCAGAAGAATCACTAGTATCATCCAAAGTGCTAACACGTGGCACAAAGTCATCTGGCTCAGCAAAGAATTTAGCAAGATCATAAGGAATAGGATGAGGGTAAGAATCCTCATCATCATATTCTTCCTTTTGAGTACCTCATTCAGATCGTGACTCATTTTTAGATGAACTCTCAGGTACAGGTATGAATTTATTGGATCCCAAATGGAAAGGGACCTTCTTGAACCCTAGGCCAGTTGTGTCACTATTGCTTCGAGCTGTTGCTTTGACAGGATCTATTAAACCATTGTTATTGCACCCAATAGGGCTAGTTCCCTTGTAGCCAAAATGCTTCATAAGCTTAAGACCAGGTCCATACTTCTTAGGAGTGATTTCTTGAACTTGTTCTGTTAGGTCTACTAGAGACTCTTCTTTGTAAAGCCATGCAGCAATGGCTCTGTTTTTGCTTTCATCTTCTAAGGGAACTGTAGCTTTGATGAAAGAACCATTAAATTTGGTCTGAGGTGTCAACACAAATGGCTTCTTTGCTAGTGAGGGTCTCCCAAAATGTCGAGGGGATTCTGGAATTGATGTTAATGATAACACTGGTTCCATGTGGTACTCTCCCATACAAATTTCTTTCAATTTAAATGACTGCTCAATTTGTTTTAGCTTATTGTTGTGACAATCAGTAGACTCACAGTTAGCAGGGACAAAAGATTCAGCAGCTTTGAGCATATTGCAAGTGTAGCTAGTAGTTGCAGGAATAGTAACTTCAGAGCCATGAAATGGGAATTTAATGCATTGGTGGTATGTGGATGGCACAGCGTGCATCTCATGTATCCATGGCCATCCTAACAGAATGTTGTAGGCTAAGGGAATGTCAAGCATTTGATAGGTGACATCCCTTTCGACAGGACCGACGCGAATTGGTAAAGTCACAAGACCTAGTGACTTTCATTCTACTTCATCGTATGCTTTAATAGTGATCTTTCGTCAAGGATCAATAGAGTCCTCAGAATAACCCAATTGTCTAAGCAGAGCCGTAGAAACAATATTTAGGCCAGTGCCATTGTCAATGAGTACCCGACGAACATGTGTCTGGTGGATCATAACCTCAATGTGTAGAGGCTGATTGTGTGGGTGATTTAGTGAGTTGTCATCCTCCTTGGAGAAGGTCATAAGATGAGGTGAGGTCAGGTGACCTACCATGGATTGAAATCGTTCAAGATCAAGATCCTAAGGAACGTTTGTCTCAGTGAGGGCTTTGTCCAGAATTTGCCTATGAGTGAGCAAGATTTTAAGCAGCTCAAATATAGAAATGTGAGCATTGGTTCGTTTCAATTGATCTAGACTACTATAACTGGTTGCAGTCAAGTTCGTCTTGTGTTTTACACCTTTACCGGATGGACCAACAAGGGCTTTGTCCTTGTGTTGTTCGAGATTTGAAGTAGGAGGTGTAGGGCCTTTGAGCACCAATTTTGCATCAGAGCAAGTAACAACGTTAGCATAGTGTTGCGAAGACGTATTATCCATGTTATTGGAAGTAGGGCCTCTCAAGAAAAATGGTGTCTTGGGTTTATCGTTATCTTGCTTCCCCTTTATGGTAATAACATCATAGTATTCAAAATCTACAGGTTCAACCATGTGGATGACATTATCATCATTGGAATACATATAGTTGACCTTATTGTAGGGTTTTAGTTTCGAAGTCTCTCCTTTTTCATAAGGTGGGAAAGGCTCTTTGAACGCCTTGTGGTCTGAGTTTTTGTTATGTCCATCTACCACAAGTTCACCAGCATCAATCATGTCCTGGACTTTATGATGTAAGTTTATACAGTTGATGGTTTTATGTCCCTTGTTTTGGTGATACTCACAAAATGAGGTCTCATTCCACCATGGTGGACGTGGTTGTGGATCATAGGGATGAGGGTTATCCATTGGTGAGATAAGCTTGTGTTGTAGCAATGTTTTGTAAACCACATCCAAAGGTTCTCCTAAAGGCGTATACTCTCACTTGGGTCGTGTTGCCCATGAGTTCCTCAATTTATTCCCAGACATTTTATTGTCAGGAGAAGACTTCTCAGCACTTTTGGCTGCTTTGAAGCAGTCTGTGAGATTAAATGCTACTTTAGCAGGTTTTGGTGTGACATTATCAACAATCCCATCATGTACAATTTCTTGGTTCTTGTTGACATGTTTGGTTTTATCCTTGTTGGAAGTGGAACCTTGTTTTGAGTCTCTCTAAAGAGTGAGCTCACCTTTCTTGACCATAAATTCTTCGATACGGATAGCCTGTGTAATCATGTCTTCAAAGGTATGCAAACTTTGTAGTTGGACTCTATACCCGAAATCAGGTAAGAGGTTATCGGTGAAAATGTCGAGCTTCTCCATTTTTGGGATTTTACGGGAGTACTTGGTATAAAGTTGTCTCCACTATTGGAGAAAAGTGAGAAAAGGCTCACCAACCTTCTATTTAAAGTTGCATAGATCTCGAATATTTATAGGTGTTGAATGTTATGAGAATATTGCTGAACAAATGAATTAGCAATTTTGTCAAACGTCTTGATACCAGGAGGTAAATGTGAAAACCACTCCAAAGCTTGACCACCTAGGCTTCTAGGGAATAAACTCATGAGGTACGTTTGATTGTGTATAAACTCCATAGACAAAGCACCAAATTCCTGCAAGTGATCTTGGGGATCAGTAGTACCAAAGTACTTGTCATATTTGGGTAGTTCTACACCTCTTGGGAAAGGCTGCATGTTTATACTTTTGTCAAATGGAAATGAACAAAGAGCGTCCAATGTGTATGTCTTTTTGGGTTTCTCTTTCTCATGCATCATCTGAGCCAATTGGTCTTGCATAATTTTCAGTTATTTTTGGAGTTTAGTGGTCTCATTTTCTTCTTCACATGTGATAATGGTCTCCACATCGAAATGTGTGGGCAGTTTAGCTCTCTCTTGGGCGAGTTTGAGAAAGTACTTTTCTTTCTCTTCATTGATTAGGATTCCCATGACCTTCTGAAAGTTTTTGTCTCTTCAACATCTTGCTATGTGTTCAGGAAGGATTTCCACCTATTCTTGTTCTTCATCAGTGTCATTTTCTTTCTCTTTCTCCTTGTCATCTCTAGGTTGTTCTTGATATCGACTATGGCTACCCTGTTCAAGTTCACGATTAGTCATTATAGGAACTTGTTCAATTTCCGTACGTTGTGTTTGAAAAGGGTCTGTGGAGAAAGGGTCATACATTGTGTTTGAGAATGCAAGACTCCTACCTATCTCAGTATCCTTTTGGTAAAAAAGATTCCCAATTTGTTGCAAATTGGAAAATGTTCGTTGATCTTGAGATGACCTTGCAGGTGAGGAAGATCGTGAAGATGCCTCACTAGCCAAACTAGATATGGATTGCGTAGTGAAAGGTAAGCTACCTCTGCTGTGATTACAACCCCTAGCACGAACATGTCTAATGTTATCAGGATAAAACACGTTGCCACTTCTGGTTGTGATAGTCATAGGCAAGGACAAGAAGCTAGAACCTAGACAAGGACTATACTAAGACTGAGTCTCAAAAAGGACAAGATAGTAACAAGAATGCTATTCACTAAGGCACAAATGGTATGATTTAAAGGCTAGAACAGCCAGAGATTATGACCACTGTAGCACAAAGTATGGCAAGCATTAAGATGAGGACGTATGAGACGAGACTAGTCAAGGTATAAGACACAAGTTTTCAATTAAGCGAAGTGTCGTTGTTCCAGGACTGTTTGCAAATAGAGAGCGATAAACGGACACAAAAAAGGATAGAGTGCAGGCCGCAGATAGCTAAAATAGACCCAGATTATAAATGATGATACAAAATTTCACGCGAAAAACCTTTACGGGTCGCGCGAAGAAGTTTTACGGGCCGCGCAAAGATGTTTTTGTCTCGCACGAAGATCAGTAACAATTTTTGATTTTGCATGAGAATGTTTCTGGATCACGTGAAGATGCGCAATAGAACTTTAATTTCATGCGAGGGCAAAATGGCTTCGCACGAGAGCCAAATGATTTCACGTGAGAGAAAAATGATTTCGCGCGAGACCAAAATGATTTCGCATGAACGGACAGAATAGTTTCACAACAGTGACTAATTTTGACAAAATTTTTGATCGATCCAATAACCAGGAAGATAAACAGGCACGTAGAACAGCAAGCAAGTGATTTCAAGCACGTCTAAAAATAATGAGCGAGGGCAAAAGCAACCTTGTGCATGAAAAATCAAGTGACTTAGTTTGTGTTAATCCCTAAGAGAGCTATTTGTGTACATTTTCAAAGAGTTTTGCAATCATCGCACACATTCCTTAGAAAAATAAAAGTTGGCTTCTCTAAGGTATTTAATAATGGTTTGACTCTGCAACTTTTATGGCTCACAAGGGTGACCTCCAATCCCGGCGCACCGAGGTTTTGACACAGTCTGAGAACTTAATCTTCAAGAGCTGCTAGGGAGATCTGACAACCCACAATGAACCACACCCGTGGAGATTTCTTCCACAAGGACATTTATATAGCGGTTGTCACTACCATGGCCAAAATGGCTATTACCGCTTGAGGTTCCGTCATCACAGTTTTCCCTGTAGAGGGATTGTCTACTATGGTTAACCCTCTCTAAAGGTGACCGACTCACAATAGTATACCACAAGGGGACTTAGCTTCCAGATTCAAGGTTCTAACACCTTTTCACCTTTAGCCCAATCAAAGCAAACAGATTAATCTGACACGCTAGACTAAGATTATCCCTTAAAGATCTATGATATCATCTTCCTGTGATCTATCAACCTCTCCAGAGAAAGGATGCCTTAATCAACAAGTCAAAGATTCATCTATCTATGAGATGCTCAAAGTATCCTCCCCACCCATAAGGAATCCGTCTTAGAGAGGAGTTTCACTAGGAACCCACTCCCTTAAGATCCACGAATAGTGTTCATGGGGGCTTAATTACTATGTGTGTACAAATGTTAATTCCTGAAAGCAAATCTATCTAAAAGTAATCAAAAAGCACAAGGTGGTACACTTAACGCTTTAACTAATGTGAGGTGAGTCCAAAGATGTGGAACATTTAACCCCTCACACAAGCCAAAATGAGTCCACAACTCAGAAATTAGTGAGTTCTAAAAAGCACAAAAGGGTTGCCTTGTGGAGCCTTTAACGCTTATGTCCTGTAGACCCCTCCCCTATTTAACGTGGTGCTAAGCTTGCAACCACAGGGTGGAATGAGGGGCTGGCAGATTAGCGAGTCCAATAACCCAAAATAGTTAATCAGATCTATCACTAAAGACTAAGCCTGCTAAATGAATACTAACAGAGATTACACCCTAGTATGAGTTTATGCATGTGTTGTAAAATGGAAGTACAAAAGGAAACACACAAGCTCAACATGAAAGATGTTTGTTTTAGATCCAAATGAAATGTTATCAACTGATGAAGATTACCTGGTGATCCTCGCAACGCGCTTAGTAGATTTTTACCTATTTCTGACAACTTTAGCAAACTTTTCCCATTATTCCACAAACTGCTACTATGCTATTCAAAAAAATCAAAAAAAACATAGAAACACTAGAAACTGCTAACAGTCAGCAGAAAAACCAGAAAACATGCAAATCAATGCAAAAAAAATTTCCTCTGTCAGCAGAGTTTTGCGTGAAATTCCTGACAGTTCGCGCGAAGAAGTTTTATGGCCCGCGCGAAATCAAATTCAGCTCGTGCGAGATTAAATTTGGCTCGCACAAGAATAAATTCAGCTCGCGCGAAAAAGAAAGTCTCACGTGAAGATTCACACGCCAAAGAACTTTCTCACGCAATGCGGAAAGAATCTTCTCGTGAAGATTCTAGATCCTCGCGTGAAAATGAATAGTTGCGCGCGAAGATTCGAACCTGTACGAAACAGTATGGACAGAGAACAAAAAAATGATTTAAAAAATACAGAAAGAGGCCAAAAAAATTGATTTTCGGGCCCCACGGTGGGCGCCATAAATGTATGCGTGAAAATGCGGCCTATGCTAACACACACACTTCAACACGGTCCTTATTTGCAGATTCATCGTGGAATGAACATTGAATTGTTCATCCAAAATTTGCCCTGCAAAGCGACCTGTTGCCTCCTATCTAAAGGGATTTTGCCTGTTAATATCTTCAAAATCGAGATGTAGGCAACCAGACCCTCTAAGAACGAAGGATTTGACAATGGAATTAAGCTAATAATGAGTATATAGATTAATCTAAGAAATGAAAGATGCAATGTAATCTAAGAACAAATGAAGCAAACTAGATTAAGCATATGCATGATTAAACTAAAATGAGATTAAACTAAAAAATGAGAATATATGCAAGAAATGTAAGTAAATATGAGCATGAATTTCAATAGCAATTTGATAGCAAATCAATTCATCCTCTCCCAAATGAAGAGATGAGGGTCTCTTAAATAGAGTTTCCTGGAATCCATCAACGGTTGAGATCGATTCAGATCAACGGTCAGGATTGAAGATGAGTTTCAGTCATAAAGGGAGATTCCAAAATTAAAGGGAGTTAACAGACTTAATTTGAGATAAATAAGGAGTTAACTGTTTTAATTTGAGTAGAAAAAGGAGTTAACTGTGTTAACTCATTTTTTATCAATAGTGAACTAGAAATTCCCCTTTTTGAACTGAAGAGAGATTTTGTTGAGATATTTAATTTAATAAAATGAAATATGCTCTCATAATTACTTTTTCTATTTAATTAAATAATCTTTAATTAATTAGAGACACTTTTGTTTAATTAAATAACTTCATTTAATTAATTAGGAATGTCTTCCCATTTAATTAAATAACTTTGTTTAATTATTTAGAAGTAAGTACTCCATTTAATTAAATAATTTCTTTTAATTAATTAGAAATACCTTTCCCATTTAATTAAATAATTACATTTAATTAATTAAGATAGGCATATTTATTAAATTAATTAAATTTAATTCCATAGTACATTAGCCTTAGGATATAATTATAATTTAATTAAAGTATAAATACTTAATAATTAAATTAAATATTTAATCAATAGGTTTAATGTGACTAATACGAGTAAATACTATAGGAATTAAATAATAAGCATGATGAATGCAGATTTAGGTTTTTTTTGCATCTGACAATTAAGTCAAGTAGCGAATAGCAGAATGAGAATTGCCTATTAGAATAGGACTTTGAAATTATCAAGAATAGACCAAAATTGGTATAATGGCAATGAGCCAATTTTGGGGTATTACAAGACTCTCATCATAGATAAGGCTAGAGAGATGGTGAAGAGAAGTGGGATGTTTCTCTTCCCTAGATAGGAGCTCAACTCATCCTTCATGCGAGATCAAATAAGAAGACACAAAAAATCTATCTCATTTGAGCAAACTAACATTGTTGGAGAATTGCAAGGGTCTAGGTGCAATGTTGATGCAAGGATAATGATAATCTAGAGCATGGCCCCTAAATCTAACAAGAAAACATTTATGGAAGTCAAAGAATCTCCCCAATGATATTTTGGAATGTCACAACAACATCAAATTACCAAATTCATAATATGATGAGTAATATTTCACTTGTGGGGAAGAGAAAAATTAATATGATGGAAGAACACTTATTTCAAATATGCAGCATATCCATTGAAATAAGTGAAAAGTATGAGGAAGAAATGAAGAAGACTTATGTACCAGAGTAGAAGGTGGCTTCTCTCAAAAATAATGTGAGGACTTTTATATAACTAGACCTATAACAAATGTAAAGGATAAAGAGACCCAAATAGATGTTGATGTAGCAAGTGTCGATATGGATCAGTAGGTGGATTTGGATGATCTTGAAGCAAGAAAATAAATAGAGATTAGAACAATGTGGAGAGTATGCTCTCTCACAAAATAAATGTTCTCAAACAAGCTTCTAAGAATCTTTATAGTAGGAAGCATAATATTAGTGCACTCAGGCACTATCCATTATTTCTTCTCTATTCACTAAGTGGGGCCCGTACATTCTATTTTTTGACAAATTAGCCCCAATTTTGGCCCAGAAGAAAGAATTGCACAAAGTGACCATCATTTCCACAAGGAAAATGATAAATAGGGTCAAAGAACTAAATGAATTCTCTTCTGGCAAGCTACACTTAATAAAAAATAAAATCAAGACCATTGCTAATGGGAGACCATTCTTTGAACATAAAATTATTGATGATGACAATAAGCTAAGGGAATGGAAGGGTTCAAAAAATTATTTTAATTTTTTTTTGAAGAATGGAAGATTTGTTGCCTACATCAATCGAGAAACTAACATAGCAATAGTTTTTTATATTGTTCATATTTTTTACTAGATGGAGGCATGCATGAACAAAAAATTTGTAGAGGTTAGAGCCTTGATAGATGCAAAATGGAATGAACCCTTAATGAATTGAATATTGTTAGAGGAGCCACCTGGCTAGATGAAGAATTGGATATTTCTATCTAGGAGGTTATAGCTGACATAAAGGCAATTCCATCTAGAGATAGCAATTGAGCATGCAAGGAAAATTCAAAGTAACATGAAGAGGGAGAAAAACTATTTGAAAGAGATGTCTTATCTTTGTGGTTCACCTATTTTGGGTATTCTCTCACTACAAACAAACAATTTGATCTTGTACTTCTAGATTGATAGTTGTTCACCTTTGGCTATCTCCAACATTCTTTTTGTAATTTTTTTCTCTTATATGAAAAAATAGTTGTATCTTTTTTTTGAACATGTGTCCTCCCATCTAAAGCTTGTTGCAATCCTTATTCTATAAAATGATTTCCAAGATGTGCAGTGAGGGTCCAAGAATTTTAGTCTAAATAGAGTTTTGTTCATTTTTTGAGTTGGTCCATTTATACTATATAAGTTTTTTCCCAAGATATAATGAGAAAAGTTAATAGATGCTGGTCTAATTAAGGATTTAATGATGTGATTTGACATCTAATTGTATGTTTTCAAAGAAATTAATAAAAAGATGTAGAAAGTGTTAGTTTGTGGTGTCTGATCACGAAAGTACTATACATCATAAATTCTTTGGTGCTCAGGGCATCATGCTGAAAAAAATTTGGGCCCTATTTTATCAAGATTTTGGGCCAACATATAATTATTAATTATAACCCTAAAGTGGTTTAATACTTGTATAAAAGGGGCTTAGGGTTAGGGATTGTTTCATAAGGTGATGTAAAAATTGGTTCTTGAGGCAGTATTGAGCTATAAGGGATTACAAATTGTAATTAGGTGTAATCACTAGATTGAAATAATAACAAACTTACTATTTGGTGGACATAGCCCAGGGATAGGATGAACTAAGTTAAATCTTGTTGTCTTGTGTTCTTTTTTGTGTGATCTATTATTTTCTGATATTGGTTATATTTCTATGTAATTGTTATTTCTATCTATGGTTTAATCCTAACAATTGGTATCAGAGCGAGGTTGTTTTTTTAGTTATCCTCTATAGGAAAGTCTCATGGTTGAGTGGGAGTCTCACAGTTGAGTCAGAGCAATGGCAAATGACAGTAAGCTAAGGGTTGACAATTTTAATGGGAAAAGCTTTCAATTATGGAAGATGCAAATGAAAGACTATCTTTATCAGAAGAATTAGCCATTGGAAGGCAAAACCAAGAATTAGGGATCTATGTCAAATGATGAATGGGATATTTTAGACAGAAAGGCACTTGGAAGCATTCAATTATACCTAACACCATTAGTGGCATTTAATATTACAAAAGTGAAGACAATAGAAGATTTGATGCAAACCCTAGCGAAACTATATAAAAAAAGTGTCCACTTTAGATAAGGTATTTCTCATGAACCATTTATTTAATATGAAAATGGAAGAAGGTGGATCTATTGTAGATCATTCAAATTATTTTAATACTATTACTAGTTAGTTATCTTCTATGGGTATAATTTTGATGAAGAAATTAGGGCTCTCTTGATTTTGTGTTCTTTGCCTGAAAGCTGAAATGGCTTGGTAATGGCT
Organism: Cupressus sempervirens; assembly: GCA_028749045.1. Taxonomy (NCBI): domain Eukaryota; kingdom Viridiplantae; phylum Streptophyta; class Pinopsida; order Cupressales; family Cupressaceae; genus Cupressus; species Cupressus sempervirens. The sequence goes on along the minus strand of CM053791.1, from coordinate 649,324,752 downwards.
ATGAGTAATTATGTTCTTGGATCTAGTACCCTAAAATATGATGATGTGATTGGTGTTGTTTTGAGTGAGGAAACTCATAGGAAATCCTCAGGTGGATCTACATCAGGAAGTGCTTTGAACGTAGAAAGTAGAGGCAGAATGTCTAAAAGAGGAAGTAATTTTGAAAACTATAGAAAATCAATAGAAAAGTCAAAGGGGAGGAGGTATCAATCAAGAGGATTGAATGACTACTGGTACTCTGGGAAACTAGGTCATAAAAAGAAAGATTGTTGGAATCAAAAGAAAAATGAAGGAGATAAACTAGATCGAGACAAGGAGACAAATGTGCTAAGTTACTATTCATTCATCTAAGCTTAAACATTTATATTCAAAAAGTTACTATAAATTAGCATACAAGCATAACACATGAAAAATCAACACATAACATAGTGATTTATGTGAAAATTCAATTTGGGAAAAACCACCAATAACATGCTACTCAATTCTCACTCTTTTGAAGTGATGCCCTGTGAAAGGCCTGCCTTGTTAAAGGCTAAAACACACTATTAAATATGACCTGGTTAAAGAATTTAACCACCCTATTACAAGTGGGCCTAGTTAGAGGACTTTGGAACATTCACTTGGAATGTCACCCTATTAAAGGATTTAAAAATTGTTGTTAAACCAACCTAAGTACATAGGATTTTCCTTTACCCTAACTAATACAATTGCTAGAGAGTAACAATAAGGGGTTTTGACTTGATTAAAATTTACAACTTATCTTGCAGATTTCATATCACTCTTTACCTCATAACATTGCTTGGCTTTCAATCTTTACAGCTCTAACAACTTGTCCTCCTTCCAAGCTTTGTCTCTTTGAGTCTCCATGCTCAATGTACCAGTGCAATCATCACCTTCTGACCACATATCAAAGCAGAGTCTTAGTGCTCTATTCTTCCTTCTCCTAGATGCCTTCTCCTTGACACCCTTCAACCACTTTGCAATTTGGCACACCAATAGCTCTAATTTCTTGGTCCGTGATTACTTAAATAGAAGTCTAGAATTTCTTTTCCTACTCAATTCTTTCCTCCTTTAATTTTAGTTTGAAATGGATTAGGTAGGATTCATTGAATCTAACCCACATTTTGTTTCTTCTAGAAACATCATGAAGAATCCTCTTAAATTCACTTGAAAATGGTTTACATAAAATTTTGTGCCACCAGCTCATCATCCTTATGCTCCAACTAGTCCACAAAATTCAAGGTAACAACTTTTTTGGCTTAGATTTGGTGAATCTTTGACATTTCCAATAATGCAGCAGCTTGACACTGTTGAAATTCTAGTGCTTGGCACATACTGTGTTACTTGGCATCAACTACACTTTACTGATGCTCAGTACTTGAAGTTCACTCGGCACCTACTAAGATTTTTTGACACTCAACTCCTTCTATATCACTTAGCAGTTGAACTTCACTCGACACCTAAAGTTCACTTGGCACACACTAAGTTTTGCATTTGCTTGGCTCCAACTAAAAATTTTCTCGACTTGAACTAGCTTACTTGGCATTAATTGATGAACTTAGTTAAGCTTTGTAGTCAACCTTCTTACAACTTATTCCTCCAACGTTTCTAAGTGTGGCCAACCTCTGTATCTTTTAGTATGTTATCAATACATCATCTAGCCATTATCTTTGTTGATCCTTGCACTTCATTACAAAACCATAACTCAACATTTCACTTAGGTGCTCTTATTACATCTTGTTGATTAAATCCTCTTCATCAATCAACTAAGTGACAGTACTTGGATCTTATAAGCAATTGTCATTCTTACAAATAGTAGATTTGACATCAATGAAAAAACAATGATTGAAAGCATTCTTTATCAACCAACTTCCTCCTTTGCAACAATCTCCCTCGTTGATCTTCAACAATGATATTTTCAATTAGATTTCCAACAATCTCCCTCTTTCAATCAATCTTCTTCTCACAATGATCTTTTCAATCAGATTTCCAACACTCTCCCTCTTTGGCATTGATGGCAAACCAAACTGATCAACCATTAGACAAAACTATTCAACCATGTGATTAAAAGACTACCTAGGTTAGAACAATAAGTCAAATGCCACAAAAAAATTGGATTGTATTACATAATTTCTTCATCTACTTCTCCCTCTTAGCTGTTGTCTCCTTTCCTTTTTTTCCTTCTTACATTCTCTCCCTCTGTATGCATTGTTCATCTTCTAATATTTCTTTCTCTATCCATATTTTTATGATCAGCTTCTTCATCTTCTCCCTCAACTATTGATTAGTTTCTAATATTTCTCCCTCTTTGACAACAATGCCAAAGACATTTTATCTTAGCATATTAACATGGAAGTGTAGCATTTGTAGGTTCTTTCAATTTCTCCCTCTATCACATTATTTGTGACTAATTTGGAACTTCATCACTTTAATTACTTTAGGTATAATCTTAAAGTAAATAACCTCTGCATCAATGTGTAATGTTTCAACAATCAATTCCTTTGATGCAAGACAGTCATTGCTATTACTTAAGAAGCCTTGGCTAGGGGTATCACCCCTAACTTACCTCTAAGATACTCAAAAGTATTTTTAGGTAGTGCTTTTGTGAAGATGTTAGCAATCTATTCCTTGGAGCTAACATACTACATTTTCACTTGTTTATCTTCCACCAATTCTCTTACATAGTGATACTTGATTGCAATATGCTTTGTTTTGGCATGCATTACAAGATTCTTCAATATGTTGATAGCACTTGTTTTATCACAATAAAGTATCACAGCCTCATTTACCTCTTCCTTCATACCTTGCAACAAATGTTTGATCCATACAATATTAGTGCAGTTGATAGCAGTTGCAACATATCCAACTTCTACTATGGACTGTGAGGTACAAATTTTCTTTTTGCTAGTCCAAGTAATCAATCTTCTTCCCAAGAAAAGTGCTCCTCCACTAGTACTTTTTCTATCATCAATATTACCTTTACAATCTGCATTAGTGTAGGCTCTTAGTTTAAATTTTTCACTCCTCTTGTAGTACAAACCAAAGTCATCAGTTCCTTGTAGGTACCTCAGTATTCTTTTTACTACCATCAAACAATTTTCCCTTGGATTTGCAAAAAATCTTACCAATATTCCAATAGCTAATGCAATGTCTGGTCCACTATGTATAACATATTGCAATTTTCCAATCATTGATTTGTATATTGTCTAATTCACTTTAGTTGACTCATCATTCTTGGATAACTTATGTCCTATTATCATTGGTGTGTTAACTGATTTATAGTCTTCTAATCCAAATGTTTTGAGTATCTCCTTGACATATTTTGATTAGGTCACAAATATGCCATGCTTCAATTGATGTACTTGCAATCCAATGAAAAATTTGATTTCTCCAAACATTGACATTTCAAACTCATGTTTCATTTGATCAGAAAAATCTTTGCATAGAGTATCTTTTCCTCCAAATATTATATCATCAACAAAGATTTTAGATATCAAGATATCTTTACCCTTTTCTACCTTGATATACAGGTTATTGTTGTCATCTATTTCTCAAATCTTATCTTCACAAGATATTTGTGTAGTCTCTCATACCTTGCTCTAGGTGCTTGTTTCATACCATAGAGTGCTTTGTGCAATTTGCAAACCATTTCCTTGTTGTTGTCATCAACAAATCCCTCAGGTTGTTCTATGTAGACTTCCTATTCTATTATACCATTTAGAAAGGTATACTTTACATCCATTTGGTAGACTTTGAAACCTTTGTAAGTAGCATATGCAAATAGTGTTCTTACTCCTTCCATTATTGCAATAGGAGAAAATGTTTCCCCATAATCTAGTCCTTCTTCTTCTGCATAACCTTTCCAAAGTAGTCTAGCTTTGTTTCTAGTTATTTTACCATTCTCATCAAGTTTTTTTCTAAACACCCATTTGGTACCAATTGCATTCTTATCAACTAGTCTAGGAACTAGGGTTCAAGTTTTGTTCTTTTCAATCTAGTCTATCTCTTCTTCCATAGCTTTATACCAATCATCATCTTGTAATGCATCTTTCACTATTTTGGGCTCAATATTTCTTAGTAAGCATGATTCATTCCTTAGTCTATTCATTTTCATTGGTCTTCCATCCTTATCACCAATTATTTGATCTACAGGGTGATGTCTCCTTACATACTTGGCTAGTCTTGGTTTAGTCCTTCTTTCCATGTTTAATCCTTCAGCTTCAGAGTCATTTTTCTCTTCTCCATCTGGTACTTCATCATCTTTTTCATGTGTACTATTTTCAAAATCAAAATGTGCATTTTCTTCATTTTGCAACTCAGCTTCTAAATGCAGCTCGACATTCACTAGTCGTGACTCGACTGATACTAAAAATTTTTGTTGATTCCTAACTTTATTGGTAGCATCATCTTCAATAGTCGTTCCTTCATAGAAGTATACAAAATATCTATAATCTTCTTATTTCTTGGATTCATCAACTTGGACTTCTGCATGCTCATCAAAATTTACATTTGCACTATCCACAATCTTGTTAGTGTTAGTGTTCAAACACTTATATGCCTTACTTCTAGTGGAGTATCCAAGAAATATGCCTTCATCACTTTTTGCATAAAACTTTCCATTTCTAGTATCTTTAATAATATATCATTTACAACCAAATACTTTGAAATGTTTTACATTAGGTGAGTGACCATACCATAGCTCAAAAGGTTTTGTATTTGTTCCTTTCTTGACTTGGACTCTATTTAGTGTGTAAATAGCAGTACTTACAACTTCTCTCTAGTACTTTAGAGCAACATTTTTCTCCATCATCAAGGTTCTAGCATAGTCTATTACTGATCTATTCCTTCTTTTAGCAATACCATTTTGTGGGAAAGTTCTTGGTGCTGATGTTTTCCTTTTCATACCTCTATCATTGCAAAATATCTCAAATTCTTTTGATGTAAACCCTCCTCCTCTATCTAATCTTAGGCACTTCAAACTCTTTCCTATTTCCTTCTCAACTCTAGACAAGTACCACTTAAACAATTGAAATGCATCATATTTTTGCTTCAAGAACATGACAGTCATCATTCTAGAGTATTCATCCACAAATAACATAATGTATCTGCCTCCTTAATAGCTTTGTACTTCAATTAGACCACACAAGTTTGTATGGACTAGCTCCAGTACTTCTTTGGCAGTGTTCATTTTTCTTTTGAAGCTAGATTTAGTCATCTTTCCTAGTTGACATTGTTTGCACATTGTGTTTTTAGGTTTCTTCAGTTTGGGCAAACCTCTGCCTTTCTTCTTTTTACTAATGTTAATCAAATTGTCAAAGTTAACATGACATAGTCTTTTATGCCATATCCACACATCATCAAGTCTAACAACAAGATAGGTTGCATCCTCCATATCTAGGTAAAATAAGTTACTTCTAGTTTGTTTACCTTTTCCTATCAAATTTCCATCAGTGTCATGGATTTTAGCAAATTTGTTTCCAAATTCTACTTTGCAACCTACATTGCCTAGTTGTGATACACTTAACAAGTTGTAGTTCAATCCTTCAACATAGTATGCGTTATCACATGAAATCTTCTCTATAATTTTAATATAAATTTTTTCTTTGATTTGACATGAGCATCATTTCCAAATCTAACATTGTTTCCATCATACTGAGTAAAGGTAATAAACTTACTTGTATCTCCTATCATGTGATGTGAGCATCCACTATCTATGATCAACTTATCATTTTTGTTCACACGGATTACCAATGCGATCACTTCATCTTCATCTAATTCTTCCTTCATGGCCACATAGAAAACTTCATCATCATTCTCATTAGAATCTTCTTTAACAATGTAGCATCTTTTTCATTTTTCCTTGTAATCTCTTCTATCATCTTCTCTCTTGTTCTTGTACTTGTTTCCTTATTTGTAGTTTTTCTTTTGTGTACACCTTGCAACAATCTGACCTACTTTATTGCAATTAAAAAAATTGATAAGGAGCTTAACTTTGAATTTATGTTTGCTTCTATGGAATCTTCTAGCCAATAGTTCTTCCAACTGTTGCACATCTTCCTCATCTATGCTGCTATCACTGGATGCATGTTTTCCTTTTCTACTCATCTTCTTTGATTTCACCTCCTTAGTGTCTTTCAATGTCAACTTGGACTTGAAAGAAGATTCAAGGTTCTCAAGTCTATAATTGTCAAAGTTGGATAACTCAAATGTAGTAAGTCTTCCCACTATACCTTCAAAGGTTAGTGTGTTTCCTTGTACGCACCTTAGGTCTTGGACGGTCAAAACTCTAATAGCATAGATGGGGAATAGGGTCCTTAAGTATTTTCTATTGACAGTCTCTTTTCTTCCAATTGACCAACCAAACTTCTTATTGCAGGTACTACTTCTTTCATTCTAGAGCCATATTGAGTAGCATTCTCACCTTCCTCCATTTTCATGTCATCAGACTTTCCTCTAAGGCTTTCTCTCTTTTCTCTTTGAACATTTTGATCTCCTCCATAGATAGCTAACAGGGCTTTCCACATCTTGAATGCAGTATCACATCCTTTGATGTCATCAAATTTAGCATAACTAAGTGTAGAGGCAATCTCTAGCATTGCTTATTTATGCTCCTTCCTTTCATTCAAATCATCTACAAAGAGGGGTCCAACTAGATCTACATGCTCCACTCCAATTGAGGTTTTTGCATAATCACCTATTGATCCAAGGTGTAGTTTCATTAGACTTTTCCATGCAATGAAGTTTCCTTTTTTAAGCTTGGGAACTTCTCTTTTGGACATCTTGATCTTCCTACTTCTAGTTCCTTGAAACTAAATCATCAAATGGCTCTAATACCAAGTGTTAGAAATGATTTAGAATAACTGAGGGGGGTGGGGGGTGAATCAGTTATTCAAAGTCCAAATGTCCAATTCAAACTTTTCATCAAGTAAAGTGTTCTCATCTAATTATTCATTCATCCAAGCTTAAACATTTATATTTAGCAAGTTACTATAAATTGGCATGCAAGCATAACACATGAAAAATCAACACATAACATAGTGATTTACATGGAAACCCAATTTGGGAAAAACCACCAGTAACATGCTACTCAATTCTCACTCTTCTGAAGTGATGCCCTATGAAAGGCCTACCTTGTTAGAGGCTACAACACATATTAAATGTGACATATTTAAAAGATTTAACCACCTTGTTAGAAGTGGGCCTATTTAGAGGATTTAGAACATTCACTTGGAATGTCACCTTGTTAAAGGATTTACAAATGGTTGTTAAACCAACCTAAGTCCATAGGATTTTTTTTTACCTTGACTAATACAATTGCTAGAGAGTAACAATAAGGGGTTTTGACCTGATTAAAATTTACAACTTATCTTGTAGATTTGAGATCACTCTTCAACTCATAACTTTGCCTAGCTTTCAATCTTTGTAGCTCTGACAACTTGTCCTCCTTTCAAGCCTTGTCTCCTTGAATTTCTATACTCAATGTACCAATGAATTCATCACCTTCTGACCACTTATCAAAGCATATTCTCAATGCTCTATTCTTCCTTCTCCGAGATGCCTTCTCCTTGACACCCTTCAACTACTTCACAATTTGGCACACCAGTAGCTCTGACTTTCTAGTCTAACTCCTTAAATAGAACTCTAGAATTTCTTTCCCTACTCAATTCTTCCCTCCTTTAATTTTAGCTCAAAATGGATTGGGTAGGATTCATTGAATCTAACCCACATTTTGTTTCTTCTAGAAACATCATGAAGAATCCTCTCAAATTCACTCAAAAATGGTTTACAAGGAATTCTATACCACCAACCCATCATCCTTATCCTCCAACTAGTTCATAAAATTCCAGGTAACAACTCTATCGACTTAGATTTGGCAAATTTTTGACATTTACAATAATGTAGCAACTCGGCACTATTAAAATTCTGGTGCTCAGCACATCCTATGTTACTCGGCATCAACTACATTTTACTAATGCTCAACACCTAAAGTTCACTTGGCACCTACTAACATTTTCTTACACTTGGCTCCTTCTATATCACTTGATACTTGAACTTCACTTGGCACCTGAAGTTCACTCAGCACACGTTCAATTTTTCATTTTCTCGGCTCCAACTAAATATTTTCTCGGCTAAACTAGCTTACTCGGCACTCACTAATGAACTTAGTTAAGCTTTGTAGTCAACTTTGTTACAACTTATTCCTCCAAATTTTCTAAGTGTGGCCAACCTCTGTATCTTTTAGTATGTTATCAATACATCATCTATCCATTGTCTTTGTTCATCCTTGCACTTCATTACAAAACCATAGCTCAAACTTTCCCTGAGGTGCTCTCGTTACATCTTGTTGATTAAATCATCTTCATCAATCAACTAAATGGAAATACTTGGATCTTATAGGAATTTTTTGTTCCTACAAATAGTAGGTTTGACATCAATGAAAAACAATGATTGAAAGCATTTTTTATCAACCAACTTCCTCCTTTGAAGCAATCTCCCTCTTTGATCTTCAATAGTGATCATTTCAATCAAATTTTTAACAATCTCCCTCTTTCAATCAATCTTCTTCTCACAATGATCTTTTAAATCAAATTTTCAAGATAAGTAACAAATTTGAAGAGGATGCTTTGCTTCTATCTTTAGAAAGTGTTGATGATTCATGGGTTTTAGATTCTGGTGCTTCACTTCATGCTACACCTCATAGAGGTTATTTCATTGATTATGTCTAAGGGGATTTTGGACTAGTTTATTTGGGGCATAATGAACCCTATCAGATTGTTGGAAAGAGAAAAATTAAGATTAAGTGGCAGAATGGGAATCATTGGCTACTACATGAGGTAAGACATGTTTCAAGGCTGAGTAGGAATTTAATTTCAGCAGGGCAACTTGGTGATGAGGGTTATGTAGTTAATTTTAATGATAAAAATTGGAAGGTTTCAAAAGGTTCCCTTGTAGTAGCAAAAAGTGTGAAATTAGGGACCTTATATCTTTGTATAGGTCATATTGTTCCTTCTACTTTAATTGTCTTAGAGAAAAATGAATGTTCAGGAATAATTGTTGTAGTTGAGTGGGGAGAACAAATAGCTGATGTAGATTCTGATACAATGCTATGGCACAACAAACTTGGGAACATGAGTGAGAAAGGTATGAAAGTAATTCATTCTAGAAAAATTTTACCGTGTCTAAACTGTATTAATATGAATTTCTATGAAATTTGTGTGTATGGAAAACAAAACAAAGTGACTTTTGTGAAGATTGGGAAGGAAAATAAAAAGGAGAAATTAGAGCTTGTGCATACAGATGTATGGGGACTAGCTTAGGTATCTTCCCTTGGTGGCTTTCATTATTATGTTACATTCATTGATGATGTAACTAGAAAAGTATCAGTTTATATCTATAGATAGAAATATGATGTATTTCAAACTTTTAAGAAATGGAAATGCTTGGTTGAAAATTAGGCTGGTAAAAAATTAAAATGTCTCGGATCTGATAATGGTGGTGATTATTGCAGTCATGAATTTGAATATTATTGCTCCACTAATGACATTTGTAGATAGAAAACTATTCCAGGGACTCCACAGGAAAATGGAGTGACTGAATGCATGAACAGGACTATAATGGAGCATGCAAGGAGCATGAGGTTGCATGTTGGGTTGCCCTTACACATGTGGGTAGAGGTTGTCAATACTATTGTATATTTGATTAACAGAGGTTCATTTACTCCTTTGGGTTGTTGTATTCTAGAGAAATCATGAACTTGTAAGAAGGTGAGCTATTCTTTTCTCAAGAGTCAAAACCTTCGGTTGTGAAGCTTTTGCTCACATAGATTGTGAAAATAGAACCAAGCTAGAAGCTAAGTCAAAGAAATGTGTATTTGTTGGATATGGCATCAATGAATTTGGTTATAGGCTTTGGGATTTTGAAAATCATAAAATTGTAAAAAGCAAGGATGTCATATTCAATGAGAAAGTGTTGTACACAGATTTGTTGCAACAACATGAGAAGAAAGAAGATGATTATGTAGTGCTAGATGATAATCCAAAAGATTATGTTCTAGCCATTCCTCGTAATGTGAAACAACTACAACAACAAATACCACACACACCAGTGAATGTTAGATGGTCAGCAAGGAAAATTAGACCTCTAGAAATATTTTCTCCCACTTTATATTCTATTTTTCTTACTGATGCTGGTGAACCTAAATGTTATGATGAACTTGTGCAAGTGGATACTAAGATTCAGTCAGAGTCTACAATGAAAGATTAAATGGACTCTTTGCTGAAGAATAAGACATGGGATTTATGTAAGTTGCCTATAGGTAAAAGAGCTTTAAAAAATAAGTGGGTTTATAGGTTAAAAGAAGAGGAAAGAGGTAAGAAAAATTTAAAGCTAGGTTAGTTGTAAAAGGATTTGCACAGAAAAAATGAATCATTTTTTATGAGATATTTTCTCTATTTGTCAAAATAACTTCTATCAGTACTATTTTAAGTATTGTGGCTACTAAAGATTTGTATTTGGAGTAGCTTAATGTTAAAACAACCTTTCTTCATGGTGATTTGGATGAAGAGATATATATGGCTCAGCCACAAGGATTTGAGGTCAAAGGTAAGGAGAACTTAGTGTGCAAATTGAAGAAAAGTTTATATGGCTTGAAGCAAGAACCTCAGAAATGGTATCTAAAATTTGATAGTTTAATGCATGAGCATGGATACCATAGGTGTCATTTAGATCATTGTGTTTATTGTAAGAGGTTGAATGATGACAACTACATTATTTTATATTTATATGTTGATGATATGCTTATAGTTGGGTCTAACATGGATCATATTAAGGGGCTGAAATGCTAGTTAGCACATGCATTTTCTATGAATGATTTGGGGGTAGAAAACCAAATACTTGGTATGAATATTTGTAGAGATAGGAAGAATAGAAAATTGATGCTATCTTAGGCTGATTATGTTGAGAAGGTACTGCAACATTTCTCTATGGAGAATACTAAAGCTATCAGCACACCTTTACCTATTCATTTGAAGTTAACTAAGGAATGTGTCCCAAGACACAAGAATAGGAGGATAAGATGTCCAAGGTACCCTATGCTTCAGCTGTAGGAAGCTTGATGTATGTTATGGTATGTACTAGGCTAGATATTGCACATGTAGTGGGAGTTGTTAGCAGGTATATGAGTCATCAAGGAATTGAACATTTGAATGCAGTTAAAATAGATTCTCAGATATCTTAGAGGAACATCCAATAAGTGTTTACACTTTGGGGGCTCTACTACTAATTTATAGGGCTATGTTGACTCAAATTTGGTGGGGGATATTAATACTAGGCAGAGTACTATTGGTTATGTATTTACTATTAGTGGGGTAGTCGTGAGCTGAGTTTCTAGGTTATAGAAGGTTAATGCATTATCAACTACAAAGATAGAGTATGTTACTACTATAGAAGTAGGTAAGGAGATGATATGGCTTCAATTCTTCTTGGAAGAATTGGGACACCCTCAGAAGGATAATTATTTGTTTGCAAATAGTTAGAGTGTCATTCATCTTGCAAAGAATTGAGCTCTACATTCAAAGACCAAACACATATAGTTGTGGAACCATTTCATTCGGTCAGTCTTGGAGGATGGGTAGTTAAAGCTAGACAAGATACATGTTGAGGATAATCCAGCAGATATGTTTATAAAGGTAGTAACAAGGGAGAAGCTAAACTTCTCTTCAGCTTTAGTTGGTCTTCTAATTTGAATAGAAATCAATAAACATTACAGTCCATGGTTGTTTGATCTAGTGGGAGCCCCAAGTGGTAGGGATATTGCTACAAGATTAGTCTCCAAGTGGGAGATTGTTGTTTAGTGTGAAGCTTAATCAGTCCCCAAGTGGGAGATTGTTAGTTTGTGGTGACTGATCAAGAAAGTACTATCTATACTTCAAAAAAAAATTTGGGCCCTATTTTATCAAGATTTTGGGTTGACATGTAATTATTAATTATAACCCTAAAGCAGTTTAATACTTGTATAAAAGGAACTTAGGGTTAGGGATTGTTTCATAAGGTGATGTGAAAATTGGTTCTTGTGGTAGTATTGAGTTGTTAGTGATTATAGATTGTAATAAAGTTGTAATCACTAGACCATAATAATATTAGACTTTTTTTTTGGTGAACATAGCCCAAGGATTGGATGAACCACGTTAAATCTTGGTGTGTTGTGTTCTTTTCTATGTGATCTGTTATTTTCTGATATTGGTTATATTTTCATGTAATTTCTATTTCTATATGTGGTTTAATCCTAATATAAAGTTGGTTGTTCATTATTGAATCTTATATAGATTCCTTTCTTACCATTTATTTCTCTTGAGTTTAGTAGAAAAGTTTATTAAATTTTAGTTGTAATTCATTTTGAATTATATTTTAGTTTACATTTTTCTTCTGATATAATTGGTTATGTAAATGCTTGATATAAATTAGAATAATTCTATGGTTTTCATTGAATATTTTGATAAGAATGAGATATGGAAATGAATATTGATGTTCTTCTCACAAAGTGTTAAGAAAGATCTGGAGATAGATGTTAAATTCCTATCAATTAATAGCCCAATGCATAAGGTAGTGGTCACCCATTTAAGTTGATCTATTTTGGAAAAACCTATATTGTATATTTCTTATAAATCAATTCTATATTTATTCTTTTGTTGAAGATTTGAAATGTCATCTTCTACTTGATTTATGGAGTTTTAGGGTTTGATACAATAACCATTTATCATCTTTTTTGCAGTCCTAGAATTAGAAGAATTAAGGATAAAGTCATTTTTCATTTTAGAATTCATGAACAAGAGTGATTTTGAATTTTAAGGAGATAAAAAGTAAATTCCTACGTATACTCGCCTGAATTTTGCAGAGCTCAAAGTGAAGAAGACATCAGAGCCTTGTTAATTGGTCCTTTTAATTTGTTTCTCAGAATGCTCATTATGGTTTCTAGCTAACTCCTAGGTATTTTCTTGGCTTTTAAGATGTTGTTAAAATAAGAGGTTGTTAAAATTTTATCAAATTGAAAGCCAACAAAATGCAACACACAACCTTTGAATCAAGTCTCTAGAAAAATGCTAGGATACTCTCCCATATGAATACCATCAACATTCATGCTAACAATCTCCCCCTTTGGCATTGATACAAAAATAGATGAACACCATTTAAGTTACATGAATACTAAATGTCTCTAGTGCAACTATTGCCCATTCATGTTGTCCATGAATATAAACTATAATGTAGCCATCATGCATAAGGTGTTAATATCTTCATTACATCATCATCTTTTCAAATCCTCTTCATCAGTCAAATCTTCAAATCCTCTTCATCAATCTATTAAAATCATTTTCATCAATCAAATATTTTCCCAAACATCTCTCCCACAATATATAGTTATACATATCAAAGGATTTTTCATGGGTATCTCTCTCCATAAGATATCTTCAAGCATTCATATTAAAAGATGTTTTTCGTGTGCTACTCTCCACCATTGACATGAATAAAAAAGATATCATTGTGTTAATTCTCTGCATAATATATGTAACAAGCTCAATGATCAATGAAACTATTAAATACCAATTATGAAGAGTCCTTGATGACATAGGTCAATACAAATACTCACTCATAGAGGAAGCTTCAAGCATCCAGTCCAGATAAAATAAGTAGTGCTCTATTGTAGCTAGATTGATCCAATACTTGCATGAACTACTCAAAAGTAGGAAAGGGCATCACCCCAAGCATACCTCTCAAGTACTCAAGTGTGTTCTTCCCTAAAGGTTTTGTAAATATGCTTTCTATCTTCTCCTTTGTGCTAACATACTCTAATTTAATCTCTTTATTTATAATTTTTTGTTTAAAAAAAAAAAGATAATTAATAAATATGTGCTTTCTTATTGAATGTAACATTGGATTGTTTGACATACTCGCTCTACTTGTGTTATCACAATGTATGATAACAAGCTCTATAAACTCAATTCTAATGTATGTCATAATTTGTTTCATTCATATGATCTAATTACAACTATTTTTTGCTACTACATATTGTTCTTCTATCATACTTTTTGAAATATAGTTTTGTTTCTTGCTTATCCAAGAAACCAATCTTCCTCCCAAGAAGAATGTTCCACCACTAGTATTTTTTCTTTCATCTGCACTATGTGCCCAATCCACCTCAATTCATGCACATAAGGTAAACTCATTTGATATGTCATACAATAGCCCATAATTAGGTGTACCCTTCAAATATTTGAAAATTATCTTTACTCTTTCATAATGTGACTCTTTAGGGTCTTCTTGAAATCTTGTCACATGGTTCAAACTACATTAGCTATATCAGGTCTAGAATGTGTCAAATATTGCAATCCACCAATCATAGATCTATATTTTTTATGCTTACAGTGGGGGTTTCATCTTTGGTAGAAATTTATGACTAGTTACCATACATGTTCCAATCAATTTACAACTTTCCAGATCAAATATTTTCAATAGGTCTGTAAGATACTTACCTTGTGATATGAAAATACCATCTTTGTTTTGAACAATGTCCAGTCCCAATAAATGCTTCATCTTACCAATCATACTCATCTCAAACTTCTTCTTCATCTATTATAAAAATAGTTTATGTTTTTTATTATCTCCTCCAAATATTATGTCATCCATAGATACCTCAATAATTAGTAAGCCATTTCCAATATTCTTCAAATACAAGTTACTATTGAACTTACCTTTTACAAATCACAAATTTCACAAATAGTTATCTAATCTTAAAATAATACTTTATATGCTTGTTTCAATCCATACAATGTTTACTTTAATTTTAAAACCATATATTTTTTATCTATCAAAGGAAAACCATTAAGTTACTCAATGTATACGTCTTCTTCCAGTTCACCATGTAGAAAATATGATTTGACATCCAACTGATACACTTTAGAATTATTGTTAGCTGCATATGCCAAAAATATTCTAATTTCTTCTATTCTACCAACAGGTTCATTTTTTTCCTCAGAATCAATTTCTTCTTGTTGTGTAAGGCCTTTACATACCATTCTTTCTATTTTCTTGCAACCTCACCTTTTTCATTCATCCTATCTTTGAATACCCACTTAGTTCCAATAACATTCTTATCCTTAGGTCTAGGAACCAACTTCAATGTATTGCTCTTTTCAATTCAATAATCATCCTTACTATCTTCATTAGTACTTTTAGGTTCAACTTAATAAATCAAGCATAGTTATTCTTATACCTTATTTCTTGTCATAACTCCTCTATATTTTCTTCCAATAATCTTATCAATAGGGTGATTTTTCATCAATTTTCTATTTGGTATCACCACTTCAACTCTAATTTCATCTCTAGGTTTAGATCTTGGTTCTTCTCTTTGTTCTTTTCTCTATTCTTCTTTCTAGATTTCATTCTACAAATCAATGTTAATTTTATAAAATAATTCCTAATCAACAATTTCTCTATTAGGCCTTATAGCCCTTATTTTCATCATTCCAAAATTTTGGAATTTGATTGTGAAAATGCCTTAAATTGTGTTGTATTGTTAGGGTTTGTTCTGTATTATTATCAATTTTCTAGGGAAAACACTAACCTAGTAATTTTTTCCCTAGCTTGGTTTGAAATTTTTTCCCTAAGTAGGATATTTGGATTTCCTTAGGATTATGTCTTTACCTTGTCATGGAAAAAATTCTTAAAATCCATGATCAATTTTAACCTTTACCCTAAGTTTTATGTTTAGGTGGGAGATTGTATGTGATTTTCATGTTTTCCATCTAGTCATAAGCCCACGGTTTCCCTCTCCTAATGTTACAAAGTCAAGGCTAGTAGAGGATCATAAAGGTAAAGTGTTGATGTTACAATCTTATGATATCCCATATAATCATAGCATTACGAGTGTATTTTTTGAAGTGTTTGATCTTATTATCATCCCATATTACGTTATCATAAGTATCTCATGGTAAAAGGAAAATGATATGATGTTATGATAAATGAAAGGCGTATAAGTGTAAAAGCCCAAAAATGAACTCTCAACCATATGAAGGAAGGAGTACTATGAAATCATAAGAACATAAGATGCTAAGATTTTGAAGGATTACGATCTTACTACAAATGAAAGATTGAATGTAAGTATAAGTGTACCTAGAAAGACTTTCAAAGTTACAAAAGTGTGGGGATTGTAAGATTGGAAGCAAGGAAATGTGTCAGAATGTGTTGTCTAAATGGAAAGTTCTAGTTGGTTGAAGGTATTGACTATGGTAATAGAGTTCTAGTTTTATAGGAATCATCAAATCTTGAAGATCTATGGTTGTCACTTTCTCACTTCTCAAAGCTACATGAAGATTAGGCAAACTAAGAAAGCAACATGATGACATGTGGATGAAGTGGGCCTAGGCACATGAGCATAAATATTTTGAGACACGTGGCATTTGAATCTTCCAAAGATCTAAAGAGTAGTAGATCATGAGATTGCAAGAGAAAATAGTGAAGGCTTCTGAAGCCATGAGAGAATAGCCAGTGTATGGTCAAGATTTAGAGGTAGAAGCTAAAGGAAGGTTATGAAGTTATGTCAAAATTTAGTTAACTATGGTCAAGAGATTATAAGGAAAGAGAAGACAAATTTTGATGTTACATGAAGTGTGGTCATATGGTCATAAGACTTAAAGAAAGGTAGATATTAAGGTTTCTAAAGGTATGGTGAAGAAAGGTTATGGCTAGGTGTATGATCAAGAGGAAAAAATAGTGGTTAGGAGATAGCTTCTAAAGCTATGAAGAGACTTAGTTAACAATGATTGAGAGATTTTAATGTAAGATAAGACAAGATCTGATGTTAGGCAAGGGTATGATCATAAGATCACAATGCCCAAATTCCTTTCATGAGATGATACAAAGGGTTTGAATTCCAAGTGAGTTGTAAGATCATAGGAACCCTAAAATAAGACATGAAGGCAATTTTTGCCCTTTTTTGAAGCTAGAAAAGTGACAAAAAGCCCTTATCCAATGAAGCTTGAGTAAATTTTAGGGAATAGAAAGCTAGAAAGTTATGTCAACACTCCATTGAGGTGATAGAGAACACTAAACTTAAAGTTTATTCATGCAAGAAATCAATGCCTAGAGAAGGTTAATTAAATATGCATAGCATAAAGACACTCTCAAAGGACAGTTACAAATTATCATTTGTAGAAAGAAATAATTTCTAGTAGTTGTAGAGTTTTTAGTGTGAATGACTTATAGTTTTTAGCAATAGCTATAGATTGTTCAGATTCATAATTCTTAGTCAAAATGTTGGATAAAGAGGTGGTAGAAATCAAAGCTATAGATGTTGAAGTTATATAGACTTCTACTTCCAAAGGAGGGAAAACTAGGTAGAGAAAACCAAATAGATTTTTAGATGAATGGATCAAGTTGTTTCTAGAATCCTCAAACACAATCTCTACAAACAATCATAATATTTGAGACCCTTATGCATTTTGCAAAGATGCTATATGCCCTAGTGTCAATGGGTATGAGTTATAAAGGTATTTCTATCATAATAGAATGGATAAAATCCTTGTTTACAATCCATGGAGGAAGAATTTGGCAAAGCTCATCTTTCCATAAGTATCTTTGGACATTGGTTTTGTAAAAGCACTTTTTAGGACATATAATCTACCCATGAAATCATTCCATATACATAATGGTACCATTCTATGCACATTGGACCATGTTTCTTTCATTGAAGCTTTTGGATTAGATGGTGCAATGAGTGAACGATTGGAACTGGTTAACCTTCAAGAAAAGTTTAAAAGTAATACCCAAGCTTATACAAGAAAATCCATGATGTAGCACATCCTAATGGACCTCAAGAAGATTGGAGACTATCCAAAGAAACTAGTGAAGATGATGCCTCTGGATAAGTGCAAGAATTATTTTGTGAAGATAGTGTATGGTGTCCACAAAGTGGTAGGAAAAGATGGATATGATATGGTGTATGGGGAAGAGTACATTATGGCTATAGATATAGAGGACTTATATCATTGTCAAGAGTATGAATATGTGGACTATATTTTGAAAAAGATGAAAGAAAACTTTGGGCTGGCATAGAGTTGAGAGGTGGGAAATTTCACATTCCATCATTACTCATTATTGATGCACTTCAGCTTATACAAGAATGTGCAATATGTTAGCCTAGAATTTATTAATCAAACATTTGTTGCTAATGTAGAGCTACCAATTAATCTATGAACATGTGTATGGGATAGATTCTATCATTACTCTTACTCTATTTCATTTTTCAATAATTTTAGTTTTGTTATTATGAAGATGTTAGATCCTAGTTACTTTAGGGCTCCTATGATATTGAAAAGACTTTTGAGGCCATCCCTCCTCCCTAAAAATAAGAGATTAGATCACAATTGGGGAAACATTTTCTTTTTCCCAGCTTTTTCCCTCATGAGAGTCAATGATTGTCCTCAACCACCCCACATATTTCCCAAATGTATCCCTCCTACACTAGCCATAATTGAACTCATGTGGTAGTTGTTCATGGTTAACAGAGAATACCTAGGGCCAAAAGTGCATATAGGCACATTTTTTGTAGATTTTTTTAGAATAGGACACTTTTCAATTGGAAAATAATCCTTGGATCAAATACATTATTTTCTCCACCACTTTAATTTGTCAACTGCTCCCTATACAATGTATCACCCAAAAAATTGGATGAGGAATACCTTGTAAGAAATTAGGAATTATGTGTTGCCAAGCACAAAAGAATAGCCACATGAGGACCCAATTCCCAACATTATAGGTGAAGGGGAGGTTGCTAACAAGTTAGCTAAATTTGATGATGTTGTGAGGGTGAAGAGTGAGCTACAAAGGGTAGATCCAAACTTTAAATATTTTTATATGGATATCCCTTATCCACAAATAATGATGAAGATGGTGAATGATCATGATGAGATCATGGCACAAATGCTAGAAGGACCAATTAGACAAGAGAAAAGGGTATATCCTATTATTACACTACCAAATGCAACCTTGGAATTTAAAGAAGATGAGCATGTTGAAGCATCATGGATTACCAAGGGTAATTAAAGGAAAAATATAGACCATATACTTGAAAAGGTGAAAAAAAAGAGATTGCAAATCCTACCTGGTAAAAACCAATATTTTGCTAATTTGACATAGAATTATATATAGGATAGGGTCAATGTAATAGAGAATTCTCTAACTAACTTAGAATTGGCAATAGTAAGATTGGATGATAGGATCATCCAAGCTTAACAATTTATAGATGATGGTGAATTCATCAAATCCATTAAATTAAAAATCTTCCTTTACAAAATAAAACAAGGTGAACTAGTTTTGAAAATTAAGCCAAGAGAATTAGATGAGGAGAAGTAAGAATTGGTTGACAAGCTTCATGCCTATGACCTAGAGAGTGAGGTGATGACTCCTAAAGAGGTTAGAGACCTAGTGCAAAGAAGTGGTATGCTTCTAGTGCCTAGTTGGGATCTAGAACAAGATTTCATGCTTGACCATATTAGTAGACAAGAGAATGCTATATCTTATGAAGGATATGGAGATGATGGAGTTCAAAGGGGATTAGGATTTAACATTGATTCGATGTCTCTAGAAGTGTGGAGCATGGCTCCTACAACTAATAAGCCTAAATTAATGGATGAGCAAAGAATAGATCAAGGAAATATGATAGACTGGACCATGTAGGGTACCTTAGGCACACAAATCTCTGAAATGTCCCTTTTCTGATTTTATATGATATTTCATGCCTCTAATCAGATTTTCAAAATCAAACAACCAATATCACAAAGATCTACCAAATTTCTCAATAAACCCCAAATTGGGTATGCTAGAAATAGTGCCAAAAGCTTCACAGCTTCACCTATTATTAATAAATCTGAAAGTGGACATTTTTACAAAAATTTGAACAACATAACAGCCTATAAAATTGTTAGGATAAACCACGGACAGAATTAAAAACTACATACAAATATAACCAATAACAAAAAATAATAGAACACACAGAAATGAACACAAGGCACCAAGATTTAATGTGGTTCACCCAATCCCTAGGCTACGTCCACCAAACAGCAAGTTCGATCTTATTACAATCCAGTGATTACAACCTGATTACAATCTGTAATCCCTTACAGCTCAATACCGCCGCAAGAACCAATTTTGCATCACAACATTATGAAAAATACGCAACCCTAAGCCCTTTTTATACAAGTATTAAACCGCTTTAGGGTTATAACATGTCGGCCATAATATGTCAGCTACCATGTCGGCGTACAGTACTTTCGTGATCAGTCACCACAATCTAACAATCTCCCACTTGGGGACTTATCAGGCTCCACACTAAACAACAATCTCCTACTTGGAGACTGATCCTGTAGCAATACCACTACCACATGGGGCTCCCACTGGATCAAACCATCCTGGACTCTACTGTTCTTTTATTCATGTTCAGTCTAAAAGACCAACCGAAGCTGAAGAGGAGTTTAGCTTCTCCCTTGTTACAACCTTTGTCAACATATCTGTTGGATTTTCATTGGTATGTATCTTCTCTAGCTTTAACTGTCCATCCTCCAAAACTGACTGAATGAAATGGTACCGCAACTGTATGTGTTTGGTCTTAGAATGCAGAGCTGAATTCTTAGCAAGATGAATAGCACTCTGACTATCTGTGAACAAATAATTATCCTTCTGAGGATGTCCCAATTCTTCCAAGAAGAACTAAAGCCATATCATCTCTTTGGCTACCTCTGTAGCAGCAACATACTCTAACTCTATAGTGGAGAGAGCATTAATCTTTTGTAACCTAGAAACCCAGCTCATGGCTGCCCCACCAATAGTAAAGACATAACCTATAGTACTCTGCCTGGTATCAATATCCCCAGCCAAATCTGAGTCAACATAGCCCTTTAAATCAGTAGTAGAGCCCCCAAAGTGTAAACACTTATTGGATGTTCCTCTCAAATATCTAAGAATCCACTTGACAGCATTCCAATGCTCAAATCCTAGATGACTCATATACCTGCTAACGACTCCCACTGCATGTGCAATATCTGGCCTAGTGCATACCATAGCATACATCAAACTTCCTACAGCTGAAGCATAGGGTACCTTGGAGATCTTATCCTCCTCTTCCTATGTCTTGGGACACATCTCCTTAGTCAATTTCAAATGACCAAGTAAAGGTGTGCTGACAGCTTTAGCATTCTCCATAGAGAAACGTTGCAACACCTTCTCAACATAATCAGCTTGAGACAGTGTCAATGTTCTGTTCTTCCTATCTCTGCAAATCTTCATACCAAGGATTTTTTTTTCTGCCCCCAAATCTTTCATAGCAAATGCATGTGCTAATTGGCGTTTCAGCCCCTTAATATGATCCATGTTAGACCCAGCTACAAGCATATCATCAACATATAAACATAAAATAATGTAGCTATCATCATCCAACCTCTTAAAATAAACACAGTAATATGAATGACACCTATTATATCCATGCTCATGCATAAAACTGTCAAATTTCAGATACCATTGCCGAGGTGCTTGCTTCAAGCCATATAAACTTTTCTTCAATTTGCACACTAAGTTCTCCTTACCTTTGACCTCAAAACCCTGTGGCTGAGCTATATATATTTCTTCATCCAAATCACCATGAAGAAAGTTTGTTTTAACATCCATCTTCTATAAATGCAAATCTTCAGTAGCCACAAGACTTAAAATAGTACGAATAGAAGTCATTTTAACAACAGGAGAAAATATCTCATCGAAATCAATTCCCTTTTTCTGTTGAAATACTTTTACAACTAACCTAGCCTTAAATCTTTTCTTACCTCCTTCCTCTTCTTTCAACCTGTAAACCCATTTATTTTGTAAAGCCTTTTTACCTGCAGGCAACTTGCACAAATCCCATGTCTTATTTTTCAGCAAAGAGTCCATTTCATCTTTCATTGCAGACTCCCACTGAATCTTAGTATCCACCTGCATAGCTTCATCATAACTTTCAGGTTCACCAGCATCAATAAGTAAAATAGAATACAAAGACGGAGAAAACCTTTTTGGAGGTCTAATTTGCCTTGTTGACCATCTAACATTCACTAGTGTGTGGTATTTGTTGTTGCGGTTGTTGCACATCATGAGGAATGGCTGGAATATCAGCTTTTGGAGTATCATCCAGCACTACATAATCATATTCTTTCTTCTCATGTTGCTGCAATAGATCTTTGTACAACACTTTTTCATTGAATATGACATCTCAGCTTCTTATAATTTTATGATTTTCAAAATCCCAAAGCCTATAACCGAATTCATTAATGCCATATCCAACAAAGACACATTTCTTTGATTTAGCTTCTAGCTTGGTTCTACTTTCAGAGTCTATATGAGAAAAAGCTTCACAACCGAAGGTCTTGAGAAAAGAATAACTCGCCTTCTTACTAGTCCATGATTCCTCTGGAATACCACAACCCAAAGGAGTAGAGGGACCTCTATTAATCAAATATATTGTAGTATTAATAGCCTCCACCCACATGTGTAAGGGCAACCCAGCATGCAACCTCATGCTCCTTGCACAGTCCATTATAGTCCTGTTCATGCGTTCAGCCACTCCATTTTCCTATGGAGTCCTTGGAATAGTTTTCTGTCTATGAATACCATTAGTGGAGCAATAATCTTCAAATTAATGACTGCAATACTCACCACCATTATCAGACCTAAGACATTTTAATTTCTTACCAGTCTCATTTTCAACCAAGCATTTCCATTTCTTAAAAGTTTGAAATACATCAAATTTTTGTCTAAGGAAATAAACCCATACTTTTCTAGTTGCATCATCAATAAATGTAACATAATAATGAGAGCCACCAAGGGAAGATACCTGAGCTAGTCCCCATACATCTGTATGCACAAGCTCTAATTTCTCCTTTTTGTTTTCCTTCCCAGTCTTTAGAAAACCCACTCTCTTTTGTTTTCCATACACATAACTTTCACAAAAATCCATATTCACACATTTTAGACCTGGTAAAACTTTCTTTGAATGAAGTACTTTCATACCTTTCTCACTCATGTGCCCAAGTCTATTGTGCCACAACGTTGTATCAGAATCTACAGCAGCTATTTGTTCTCCCTGCTCAACTGCAATAATTGTTCCTGAATATTCATTTTTCTCTAAAAAATCAAAGTAGAAGGAACAATATGACCTGTACAAAGATATAAGGTGCCTACTTTCACACCTTTTGCTACTACAAGGGAACTTTTTGAAACCTTCCAATTTTTATCATTAAAAGTAACTACACAACCCTCATCACCGAGTTGCCCTGCTGAAATTAAATTCCTACTCAGCTTTGGAACATGTCTTACCTCATGTAGTAGCCAATGATTCCCATTCTGCAACTTAATCTTAATTTTCCCTTTCCAACAATCTGGCAGGGTTCATTATCCCCCAAATAAACAAGCCCAAAATCCCCTTGGACATAATCAATGAAATAACCTCTATGAGGTGTAGCATGAAATGAAGCGCCAGAATCTAAAACCCATGAATCATCAACACTCTCTAAAGACAGAAGCAAAGAATCCTCTTCGGATTTGTTACTTACCACATTTGCCTCCTTGTCTCCATCTGATTTATCTCCTTCATTTTTATTTCGATTCCAGCAATCTTTCTTTTTGTGCCCTGGTTTCCCACAGTGCTAGCAATTATTTGGTCCTCTCGATTGAGACCTCCTCCCCTTTGACTTTCCTCTTGATTTTCCATGATTTCCAGAGTTACTTCCTCTTTCAGTCGTTCTGCCCCTACTTTGTGCATTCAAAGCACTTCCTGATGTAGATCGACCTGAGGATTTCCTACAAGTTTCCTCACTCAAAACAACACCAATCACATCATCATATTTTAGGGTACTAGATCCAGGAACAGAATTACTCACCGCCATTACCAAGCCATTCCAGCTTTCAAGCAAAGAACACAAAATCAAGAGAGCCCTAATTTCTTCATCAAAATTGATACCCACAGAAGATAATTGACTAGTAATAGTATTAAAATCATTTAAATGATCTGCAACAGATCCACCTTCTGCCATTTTCATATTAAATAAATGCTTCATGAGAAATACCTTGTTTGAAGTGGAGGGCTTTTCATATAGTGTCACTAGGGTTTTCATCAAATCTTTTGTCGTCTTTGCTTTTGTAATATTAAATGCCACCGATGGTGCCAAGCATAATCGAATGCTTCCGAGTGCCTTTCTATCCAAAAGATCCCATTCAGCCTCTGACATAGTTCCTTGATTCTTGGACTTGCCTTCCAATGGCTTCCATAAATCCTTCTAATATAGATAGTCTTCCATTTGCATCTTCCATAACTGGAAGTTCTTCTCATTAAACTTGTCAACCCTCAACTTACCCTCATCTGCCATCTCTCCCACTCAACCGTGTGACTCCCACTTAACTGTGAGACTTTCCTGGAGAGGATAACTAAAAGACAACCTCGCTCTAATACCACTTGTTAGGATAAACCACAGACAGAAATAAAAACTACATGCAAATATAACCAATAACAAAAAATAATAGAACACACAGAAATGAACACAAGGCACCAAGATTTAACATGGTTCACCCAATCCCTGGGCTACGTCCACCAAACAACAAGTTTGATCTTATTACAATCCAGTGATTACAACCTGATTACAATCCGTAATCCCTTACAGCTCAATACCGCCGCAAGAACCAATTTCACATCACAACATTATGAAAAATACCCAACCCTAAGCCTTTTTTATACAAGTATTAAACCGCTTTATGAAGTATGTACAGTACTTTCCTGATCAGTCACCACAATCTAACAAAAATGATATTTCCATATCTTTATAACATTCACACAATAGCTTCCAAACGGAGGACAAAAACAATGCTCATCGGGCTCACGAAAATAGCACAAAATAGCCCAGAATCACCACAAAAACTTAATAATCTATAATAGAAGTATAATCACATCCAAATACATATATTCAGCTCTATTTTAACATTTAAAAGTCTGATATACAGCAGCAACCCAAACTGATGTGAAATACTCAACTAGAAACACCAAACTCTTACAAAAACACACCCGAAAACTCACAAATCTGCACTGTTCAGCACAAAGGCAAACTCTGCATGAGAATGCACATGGAATGGCTTCAAAATATCATCCTTAGCCTTCCTAAAAACCTGAAAACTCCCATTCTTGGGTCTCCTTATCCATAGGTTTGGCAGCCTCTGAAGAATAACAAAGAAATGAGCAAAAATCAAGTTCTGGAATCAGCCCAAAATGCCTCCAAACCCCTTAAAAGAGGGCATAACCCTAACTCACATCCAAGAGGGGTTAATAAAAAATATTTTAATAATAATTTTCATTTATTTGTCCATTCTCTTCCAAAGATTAACCCCTTTTTCTGAAACTTCACCTTTTTGGGCCTGCCTGCCTTAGCAAAGATTATTATTTGTAATTATTTGAAAAGGGGACATGACAAGTCCTCCCCTCCCAAATATTGCTTGTCCTCAAGAAATGGCTGAACAATAAACCAATCAATCCACCTGGATCCCAAATGTAGTCATGAACTATACTACTGCCAATTAACACAGGCTCCTGCAATATCTTCTGCAATATGACCAAGAGGAATCCATAATCAAACTGACAATTATAGCTCAACCAAACTCCAAAATCACCACTTCCACAATCAGAAAGCCATGAGACACAAACTCTTAGAACATCAAAACCCAAGTAAAGTGGACAAATCAAACTACCAACACAGTAAATACCATCAACGCATCCCACTAGCCTATACAGAATGTACAATCCAACTCTGCAACAATGGTGAATGCTCTCGAATGAAATTGTACCAAGTATGGAGAATCCACACACTATACAAATCCTGCATTAAACACAACTCTACAAATCACCGGCCACTATCTCATAACCATAACTCCCATGCACTATTGATGGTGAAAAGACATAAAAAGATAAAGAGTAAGAAATGGAACCCAAACCAAATTTTCCATGAACAAGTGATATAGCCCACTGTGACTGACTACCAACTAAGGTAGGAGATGTCATAGCCAAAGGAGTAGAAGTAGTAACAACAGCTACTGAAGCGTCACTCCCAAACTCTTGCTCTAAGTCATGTATTATCAAACTGTCAACCGCAGAACCTATCACCATGTCATGCCCATCACAACTCTCATCCTGAGGCGTCAAACTGTTCCATAACTAATGACAAGCACTAGGAACCAAAGTACATCTTTGTATCATCATCTCATCAACATGGTCATCAAAGGTAAATTGATGAGCATACCTCACAGTGTAATGCTAATAGAATGCACCAATCTTAGTTAGTGGCTCAGACTATAATCCAGATGAAACTAACTGCAATTGATCATTAACCATGTTGGAACAGACTACTACCTCCAAAGATATCACCAAGGGAGTAGTATTACTAGTAGGAACCATGCCAACTACTAACTCACCAACATCACACATGATCTTTGATACATCGCTAGTCTTCATGCCATCAGTACTAGAGGCCACCACCATGTTAGGCATACAACAATCTGCTACAACACCCAACTCAACTGAACTTGACTCTAGTGGGAATGAACCTGATATGCCAATGTTAGTATCAAGGATGGATGCATCCCCATCTCCACTGTCTCTGACAATCTCGGCCATGGACATCCTCGGATCACCAAACACCACAGCTTGTGACTGTATAGAATTAGGTAAAGACTGTAATCGCTCTAACTCCATGGTCACCTTAGCCAAATGAAACTGTGATTCCTTGAAAGCCAACTGTGTACTCTCAAGAATCTCAGAAGTCACCTCAAGCTACTCAGTAAGCTCACTCACCTCATCTTCCTTGGCCAACAATGCATCATATGCTGTACTACCCCACTCCATAAGATAATCTCTATCGCTTACCAACTGCATATAATCCTATCTCAGAATCTAGATAGCCTCCCATAAAGAGTGGAACTCTATCAAGGAAAGATAACTGCCTCCTTGCTCATCACTAGTAGGAGAACCCCATCCATAAACTACTAACAATTGACGAGCAGCATCGAAATGTTGGCAAGTGAGAGCAATGTCTCGCTCACTAACTCTTAACTAATTAGGCACATGATGGCACTGGCTTGACTGTCTCCTACAAACCTCCTCTGATGCACTGCCTAAAGGAGTATCCTCAAAGTTACTAGTCTCTAGATTATTACCATCCATATCCTGTGAATCAACTCTAAAGCTCATATCAATAAACGAAGTATCAAAAACTGTAGCACTGCTATCCAACTCCTCTGTACCAAAAGAAATTGAAACTAAGTCTTCAAAACTGCCCACTACATCCTCCTGGATGTCATCAATGCCAATATGACCCTGGGATTCATTTGTACACACTACTAAATATGAAAGATCATCAACACATTCCAGAAAAAATGGTCAATTGGATATATGAACAAAGCCCAACATCAGTGCATAAAAACTAATACCAAAATTCGACAAGCTGTTATCACAAGAAAAGACAACACTGTGCAATCTACTAATCAGATCCATGATAGCACCCAAACAATCACTGCTACCAAAATGTGTTAAATATTTCTAGTCCACTGAATCCCAAACGCCAACATAACAATCTCAAGTCCATATCCATAAACTAGAATCAGCTAGTAACTCAAGCAAACTCCTCACCTCAGTAATATGACCATTACCAACTAACTCCACATACCTATCATGATGAGATAATGTAGTCACAATACTATCTTCACTCACCTTCAGCTGGCAGGATAAATCATGTGAAGTACTACTAGCCTCAACCTCATGTGACGAAGCATCTAACTGTGCCTGGTACTCTCTCTCAGAAAAGTCATGAATGCTCAATGTTTTCTCATCTCTACCAGGTATCTCACCATCATGCACAACAACATCCTCATAATCATCATCCTTGAGGTCAAATCTATCTATCACTCTTTGACTAAAATCATCAAATGTAGTTACTTGATCATGACCTTGAGTAGTCATTCCATGATACCACCAATCATAGGCTGCATCTTCCAAGTGTAGAATTGCAATTTGAACAGCATCACTCTCCTTCATGGGGTTAAGTGTGAAGAAGGTCTGTAATTTTTGTAGCCATGCTCTAGCTGAAATTTTATTTGTTCCATCAAAAGTAGGTGCTATAAACTTGCTTATTTTATTTTTGAGCTCTCTTTCACTTATTTCATTCTCCCTTCTATACTCTTTCTTGGGCATCAAAGTGTTCATCATATCCACATATTCTCTAAAAGGAACCAAACTACGAAAGTCATCATCTAAGCCATTGTAAGTAGCTCTTAATGTAATCAAGTTACCTGTAACCTCTTCCACAGGATTAATGGCTAGATTTGGTACTGGTGGCTCATCTTTAGGCAAGAAAATAGTTTTGGTTGATTTAGATGGTGTGGATTTCAGATTTCTTGGCTCCTCTGAAGTGCTCCCTTTCTCATTAATAGATGCAACTCCTTGTAGTTTTTCTGCCAATATTTGCAAAGCCTCTCTAGTTTCTACCAAACTATCCACTGTTTTCTTCTGAGTATTTTGGATGTCTTGGAGGAATTTCTTTTCCATCTCATCTAGATCAGCCATACTTTCCCTTCCTTGGATTTTGTACTTTTACTTTCAACTGGAGGTTTGATCAAAATTTCTTTATTCTTTTCTCGCTGCAAATATCTTTTTTCTCTTTCACTTAGTTGCATGCAACCATAAATTTTGACATGCAACTAATTAGAAGCAACATGCAACCATAAATTATGACATGCAAGATCTGGGTAGTTGTCAAAATTGACATGCAAGATCTGGGTTGTTGTCAAAACTGACATGCAAGATCTGGGTAGTTGTCAAAACTGACATGCAAGCTTCTACAAACCCTCAGGCTGGCAAGATCATGGCTCTGATACCACTAAAATTTCCCTTTTCTGATTTTATATGATATTTCATGCCTCTAATCAAATTTTCAAAATCAAACAACCAATATCGAAAAGATCCACCAAATTTTTCAATAAACTCCAAATCGGGTATGCCAGAAATTTCTTAATAAATTTTAAAGTGGAAATTTTTATAGAAATTATAACATGCACACAATAGCTTCCAAACGGAGGACAAAAGCAATGCTCATCGAGCTCACGAAAATAGCACAAAATAGCCCAGAATCACCACAAAACTTAATAATCTATCATATAAGTATAATCATATCCAAATAAATATATTCAGCTCTATTTTAACATTTAAAGTTATGATATACAATAGCAACCCAAACTGATATGAAATACTCAACCAGAAACACCAAACTCTTACAAAAACACACCCGAAAACTCACAAATATGCACTGTTCATCACAAAGGCAAACTCTGCATGAGCATGCACATGAAATGGCTTCAAACTCCCATCCTTAGCCTTCCTAGAAACCTAAAAACTCTTTTTCTTGGGTCTCCTTCTCCACAGGTTTGGCAGCCTTTGAAGAATAACAAAGAAATGAGCAAAAATCAAGTTCTGGAATCAGCCCAAAATGCCTCCAAACCCCTTAAAAGAGGGCATAACCCTAACTCACATCCAAGAGGGGTTAATAAAAAGTATTTTAATAATAATTTTCATTTATTAGTCCATTCACTTCCAAAGATTATCCCCTTTTGCTGAAACTTCACCTTTTTGGGCTTGCCTGCCTTAGCAAAGATTATTATTTTTAATTATTTGAAAAGAGGACATGACAATCTCCAAGGTAATGAAGCACTTCTCATTTATGAATGTGGCCAAGTGGAGGAGATAGAGACAAGACTAGCTAGATCATTCCATGACTATATAGATGTCAAGAAACTCTATGAGGAAGCGCTTAGGAAGAGCCATGTTTATAAGTAGAGGATAGAGGAATTGGAGGCCAAAGCTCAAGGGCTAGAAATAGAAGTTACATCATTGAGAGAGCAACTAACTAATGTAGAGAAAAATTGATTACAAGGCATCTAAGAGCAACCAGCCATGGTCATATTGGATATTTCTAGTCAAACTACAAAAACAGAGTAGGAAGAAGAAGAGCCCAGAATGATTAGCATTGATGCTCCATCTCCACAACAAGGTGGTGAGGTGCAAAAAGTTTTCCTCAAAAGAATGATAGGCCATAAAGTAGAAATGTTGAAGAATATTTCTCAACATTCTCATGCTATTTATATTTATTTACAAGATGTTGAGCATGTTTGCAATGAAGCACTTGTCTGGCTTTCACCCACTTTTAGTCTATGGGGGGTATATCTAAAATTCTTGGAGAGGCTAATCATGATGATGGAAAAGAAGCCAGATTTTCTTGATAAAATCATCATAATAAAAGAAGGCCTAGACACAATGAGAGAACTAATATTTTTCTTTACTAGAAAGTTTCAAATTATACAAGGTAAGATGAAAGTCTTATCATAGGGGATTGAGCCTTGCATTCCTCCAATTCCAAATGCTGATAGAAAATTGAAAGACTGGCAGGAGTGGTTAGATTCTTTTGATTTAGTCCTAACTCAAAAAGCAATAGCATCAATTTTTGAAGATAATAGTGACATCCCTTTCAATAACCTGATTGATTCATTATTCAAGGTTGAAATAGACTTGAATAAATTTTCATTGGAAGCAAGGGCTATAATAGATGCTAGGTGGACTAAAGTGACAAAATACTTAGATGAAGTTAAGGAAACTAAATGGCCCATAAAAAGAGTGATATATGTCTGGGAGGTGGTTAGAGAGCTCAAGCCTCTACCAGTTGGAAGTAGTTTAAGTTTTACATGATTAAAGGAAGTAGAAGAAAAAATGAATTAATTTAAAGACTCCTACAATAAGTGTCACCTGCTAATTTCGCAACTACTTTCCTATTTTTGTTTGAATGCAGAGTGTTTTAAATGTAACATTTTAGACATATCTAGCCTCTCATTTTTCCAGTAAGATTTTGACATATATCCTTCCATATAAAGCTTTTTGCAATCCTACTATATATGGATTTCCAAGATGTGGAATGAGGATAGAATTTTTAGTGTTTATGCTATTCACAATTAGTCTAGTTTTTGTGTCAATTATATGGGGTATTCAATCTTTTGCAAATCTATGAATACATTGAATCTTCAATGGTAGGTTATGTCATGTCTTGAGTTATATTTTGAGATTCATACCAATACTATATTATTTTCAAAGAAGGTTAAAACAAACAAAAGTTCAGCATATTTGTGTCTCTAAGTTTTTGTCTCCATTTTCATATATTTGTAATTTTGGGATTGAAATGAACAAAGTTCTTTCATTTTAATGCAACTTAAATGGGTTATATATCTTTTTATTGATTACTTTTAATTCAAAGAGTTAAGTAAATTCTTTAAAGAATTGATAGGGTTTCTAGGTATATGGGAGGGATATCATAAGAATGAAATTTAGGGTTAACTGCTGACAAATTTAATTGCCATTCAATTAAATAGGTTTGGAGTTACTAGTTTGACTCTCTATAATAATGGATAATACATTGATCAATTAATTCAGTTGCAAGTTGATATGTACATGTGGTTGCATAATACATATATCAATCAAAATTAACTTTCCATTTATGTAATGTAGATTCAAATTGTTGGTCATTACTTATTTGTAATAGCTTTCCTCTAAATTATAGTTAGCTACTATAATCAAGGAGTTTATTGCAAGTCCAAGAGGAATATTGACCATTTTTCTACTATAGGGGATATATCTATAAGAAGATGTATTAGTGAGCAAGTATTTAAAGAAATTCATAGAAGAAAACCCATCATTTCCAAATCCTTAAGGTGCACTGAGCTTGGCCCTATGGAGCCTAAAGTGTAGAAAGCCCTTATGAGCTTTGTTGAAGTTGGTCTAGATCTGATATTAATCTCATTGAATATGGGATCTATCTAGTCCTTAGGCTTATTTTTATCTTCTTCATCCTGGTATTAGGTTTAGAGCAACCTATTCTCAATACAACAATAAAATGGTAGCTCCACTAGGGAATTGTGTAAAGAATGTTGTCATATGAGCTACAATCTCTAGTGTTATTTATACATTTATAGTGCCCTATCTACAAAGTATAGTTGTATTATCCACTGTACAATGTTAAAAAAATTCTGATTGGCCCTCTATGTTAGATCCATTTTTAAAATTTGTTCCCGTGATATCTTCAGTCTCTAAAGCCATTTTAAAATACTTTCCCTTCATAGGGTGGTGACTTAGTCAAAAGGTTTTTTAGTTAGTGCTATATATTTCAAATAATTCTAACCAATGGTAGATAAGAGGAAAACTACACTAGCTTTTACAAAGGCCAACCCAGAAATACAATTATACATAGAATTACCTCTTGGGGCTAACAAGAAGCAAGATAAAAATAAAGTAGGTTCTAATCCTATGTGGAAGCCTAGGGGTAGTGTGTAAGCCCATTCACAATACCAACCTTTGGTAGAAAGAGAATCTTCTTCCTTAAATTCTGAAAAACTTTTGGGAGAGATGTTCATAACCCCATAGCAAGAAGAGAGTTGATCATGATAAAAATGTGTCTTTTGTAGGGGATATTTGTTTTAGACCAAATATGGTTAAGGAAATGAACCATAGGTGGGGATATAAGGGTAATCTAGATACTAGATTCAATCCTAGATAAGTTCCATATGAGAAAAGAAATATCATAGATTTGGAAGGCCTAGTGGATTTAGAAGCCACTTCTGTAGACCTAGAAGATTTATTTTTAGAAATACAAGTTCTTAGAAAAAGGGTTACTGAAGAAGAGCCCAAACACATAGGTTTGGACAAGGAACAAATTACTATGAATACTCTTATTGATAGACACAACTTTCTTAGAAGAATGGTTTCTCTAAAGGACTGGAATAAGTTGGAAGAGAGATCCTCTAAACTACATCCAAATACATTTAGGGATGTTAAGGATCTAAGATCCAAAGTCCAAGAGCAAGATTGCCTTCTAAAAGAGGAGGAGAGTCCTGTTATCTCACAAGTCAACCCTATAGGCCTATTGAACCTAAGGTTGTAGATTTAACTATGAAGAACCTTGACAATGGGAAGCAAAAGGTAGTAGGGATCCAAATCAATGAACCCAAAAATCTTCTAAAGAATCCCACCATGTCTAAGCTTGACTTAGATTTAGAAAAGGATAAGAAAGAAAGAGAAGATTTATCCAAAGAGCTTGAGAAGGTTGAGAAAAAGGCCCAAGCAGTAGAAACCAAAAGGGAAATACAATTTATCAAATCTAATTTTGTCTTAGCATCTTGGCCAAACCTATCCTCACAAGTTATCCCATCTTTTCCTACTTGTGGACCTCTATTAACTGGCCAAGACATATCATAGCCAACCCCTACCTCATCCTCTACTACAAGTAGTTAGATACATGTTAGTCAGCAAGTCCAACATACTCAAGTCCCAATGCAAACCCAAGCATCTGGAGCAAGTACTTTGAATATTGTAGAATTTCAAAGAAGACCAATTTATATGGAGAAATATAAACAAATTGTCTTTGTAGGCATTCCTAGGAAAGGAATTCCTAGGTTTCCACATTCTATTTCTAATGATCTAAGAGACAAGATTATTAAATTTCCAGGCAATAATGTTGTGACTAGTGAAGAGCACCTAAGAAAATTTATAGATATGCTTAATGAATATAAGGTAGAGCATGAGGATGTAGTAATGAAGTTATTTGTACACTCATTGGTTGAAGATGCTAGGGACCAGTTTAGGAGATTTCCTGATGATAGTATAGGCACATGTAATGACTTTAAGAAGCTTTTCAAAGACCAATATGGTGACAACACCAATGCTAGTTTTATTTTGAATGAGTTTAACAACATAAAGAAGAACCCAAATGAGTCTACATTTGATTTTAATATGAGATTTCAGAAAGGGATGTATAAGTTGTTCCAAGTAATAAGACTAGGTGAAGATTTATGCCTCACAACTTACTTTAATGCATTTGAAAATAAGATGGCATATACTCTAAGGGATAAGGATCCTAGAACACTATGGGATGCCTAAAAAATGACTGTGAATATTGATAACAATAGAAAGGCATTTGGTAAGTTTGGAAGAAGAGATGACCCACAAAATTTTCAATCCAAGGGGAAATAAGAAAGAAGGTGAAAAATCTATTGCAACCAAGAAAATTAAGGATGATGGAATGGATCAAGTCTCAGAACTTCTTAAGAAATGGAATCCAGCAGCATACCATGCTAATAAGAAAAATATTGGTGATTAGCCCCAATTCAACAACAACTATAGCAAGCAATCTAGGATTCAAAACTAACCTTATAGAACATAGTGGAAAGATGGTAAACCCATCCCTAATCGTGCTCAAGGAAATAAAGATAAGGGTGCACACTAGATCCATTATAAAGTAATTCTATGGACATGATGGATGATGCACCATGGTGCATTGTATGCTAGTTTCCTCATTCCCCTGACTATTGTGAAGTTGCTCAATCTTTTTCAAAAAATTAGCAAGCACAAAATGAAGAGGGAGAAGAAAAAGATAACCATGAGGATGTACCATGCAATATAATAAATATGTGTGATAATAGTGAGGAATCTAACATAGAATATTTTGAAAATGATGTTGTAAATTAGATAAATTTATATTAGTTGCACCATCATCAAGTGTTTCAAACAAGATAGGATGTGTAGTTCATGATGTGAAGTGTGGATCATATAAACTTGAGAAAATCATCAGATGAGGGATTGACAGAATTACTGCTAAGATGATATCTTAAGTGCATAGTATCTACAATGTTAGGAATAGGACTATGAACAATACTATGATAAGCCATTTGGCATTTTCATCAAGGATATTACTCACAAAATGGATGATTAGAATAAGAAGGAAAATTTAGTAGTTGTAAAAATCAAAGACAATAAAAGAAAGAAATGGAAACCAAAGAAAAAAGTGCATTGTCAAGATGTAGAAAAAGTCAAGGTCAATGTACAAGAGAACAAGTTAGGCCTTGTTGTCACTAAGAAAGTGAAGGAACCTATTGTTCAAGAGCAAGAAATAAGAGGTAATCTTCCTAAATCTTTTACATATGATCATGTTGATATGATTTCTATGTTGTCTCAAATTACTATCAAAGTTCCCTTATCTGAGATGTTTAGGATAGAGGAACAAAAAAATAAGGCTTTGTCTTGGTTGGATGGGATAGGAAATAGTAATGTTGTTGAACAAGAACCAACAGTCATGTAGCAGACAACTCTGATGATAGAAGACAAAGAAGATAAAGGAGTCATGTCCCAAATACCCTAGATATTCATATGCATCTTCATTAGAAGACATTGATCCTTTTTTTCTCAATCTAGTCATAAATGGTAGAATTTTAAAATTTTGCATGATTGACTCAGGAGCATCAAACACTATTATGCCTTACAAAGTTATGGAAGCCCTTGGTTTGGAAGTAGATACCAAATAGTGTAGGTGTAGAGAAATGGATACAAGGGAAGTGTCTTTCATAGGTATAATTAATGCCTTACCTTTTAGAATAATTAGCTACCCTGATGTTGAGTTGACTATGATTTTCCTACTGGTTGATATTCCTCCACATTATGGAGTGTTACTCTCTAGAAAATGGAGTGCTTCAATGGGAGCTAGCCTACAGTGTGACTTGTCTTATGCTACCTTTCACATAAAAGATAAAGCTATCAAAATTGATAGAAAACAAGGGGTCGCTCATATGTTTGAAGATAATTTTGATAAAGATGCCACATGTTTTCTAGACACTAAGATTAATGCTTTTAGAGCTGAATTCATTATTCAAGAAATTGAGAAACCAGTCCCATTGATTTTATAAGAGGTAACAAATTATGTAGATTCCCAAAGTCTTTGGACCATGTATTTTGATGGGCCCAATTCTAATGATGGATTAGGAGTTGGAGTTGTTTTCATATCTCCATATAAGAATAAATTTAGGTATTCATTTACTTTGAATTTTACATGCACTAATAACATTGCAGAATATGAGGCACTTTTAATAAGATTAAAAGCGAAAATTAGTCATGGAATTAAGAAATTGTGTGTTATTGGTGACTCGAAGCTAATTGTGCCTCAAATTAGGGAGATTTATTCTTTGAAAAATAAGGGGCTAAAATAGTATATAAATGTTGTTTAGGACCAAATTGAAGAATTTGATGCTTTTGGCATATATTGGATGGATAGAGGCAACAATAAGATGGAAGACTTGTTGGCTAATGTAGCAATCAAGCCTGATGATGTATCATTTGTTGGTGTATCTACAATTGAGATAAAAAATATGCCTTCTATCCCTAACAATGTAGATAATTGGCAAGTGTTCAAAGATGATAAATATATCTTGAACTTTCTTCTTAGTGAGGATAAGTATCATGGCTAAGAGTTGGGTTGTAGTAATTTTTTTGAAACAATAGATGGAAAGGAAACATTCTTTGACCAAGAAATCCTACAATTAAAAATAAACAAGGTACCTAAAGGATTAGTGATACTTGAAAGTGTCTTTGATAACCAAGATAGAGTGCATTTGGAAACCAAAGATAAGAAGCCACAAGAGCATGAAGAGATTGTTGGCAATATAGTTAGATAGATGTCTTGATGGTTGTCAATTATGGCAACATACATTTAACATTTCATTTATGCGTTGAGAGTTAGAAAATTGTCTAAGTGTTAGATAGTTTGTAGTAGCACAGTGAACAGATGTTAAGTGTCTAGACAACTCATTGAGAGTGAGCTCATGTGTAGTTAACAGAAACTTCATCACAGTACCTATTGAAAACAATTGATATATTTTGTATTATCTTTGATGATACACAAAATGTCATATCATTTCCAATCATTGTATGTTGAGCTCACTCAAGCAATGATGATAGTTTTCTATTTCTGTTGAGCATTCTAGAGTTTTCCAAGTTCATAAGACAGTGTCTACCAAGCTTACTCGATCATCAAAGGAAACATTGTAGAAGTTGACTATTAACCGAGCTCACTCGGTCAATGAAGAAAATGTTGGATGGAACCAATGTTAACCTAGCTCACTAAGTTACCAAAGGAACTTTTTGAATATGTAGTGTTAACTGAGTTCACTCTGTTAACATAGGAAAATCATTTCTGAGTTAGTGTCTACTGAGTTGGGTTGGCTAATGAAGGATTTTTTTATTTTGGCTTATTGAGCTCAATTGATTTAATTATTGGTTCTAGCCTACTAAGGAATTGAATATTAAGTCTTCTAAGATGTATTCAAGTTGACTTGACAATGTGTAAGATATAAATATAAGGTCAAGTTGAGAATTGAATATGCTTAGAGGAAGTGAATTAGATGGATAAGCATAATATCCTTGTTAAGTTGAAAAGATAAATTTGATCAGGAAGGATCAAGTATACAAGCCAAAATTTAGATCTATAACCAGCAATTTAGTTGCATCATAAATCAGGTCATTTCATTGTTACTCTCTAATGATTGTACCAATGATCTAAATCTCTTAAAATAGTTGGCTTAATAGTTATTTGTAAATCCTCTAGCAAGGTGGAATTTCTATTTGAAGTGTCTCAAAGACCTCTAACAAGGCCACTCCTAATAGTGTGATTAAATCCTCTAACAGGGTCACACCTAACAGTGTGTTTTGTAATCATTAATAGGGTTAGCTCCTAATAAAGCTCACTTCAAAAGAGTGAAAATTAGTAACTAGTTGCAATTGGTGGTTTTTCCCAAATTGGGTTTCCACATTTTAAAATCTTGGTGTCACTTGTGTTCATGCTATTTCATTTATGTGTATGCAACTAAGCTAAACTTAAGGTTAACCACATTAAGATAAGTATATTTAGTTATTTCCAAGTTAAATTTGATTCTTATTATTTGCTAAGTCACAACATTTTCTAGTGTAAACTGAGTGCATGCATGTTTGCTAAGTAATAGTAGAATACAGTTCAATTAGAGTTATGTTTTGATTGACATCTAAGGAATTGATGATTTATTTTTGTAGTAATTAATTCACCCCTCCCCTCTTAGTTACTCTCTTATATTTCCTGTACTAGTGCCCAGGTGTGTATGGATAGTATGATGTGAGATATGGTTATAGTACTAGTACAAGTATTTAACAATGCAGAACAGAGCATAGTAGAGAATTGGGTTATATGGCCATAGGAATTATTTTGGTAATGAAATAATTACTAAATTATGATGAACTAACTACGTGGATATTAATCCATAAGCTATTTTATATTATGTCAAGCATTTGAACACATGAATGCCAACTAAGCATAGTTTTGTAAATATGTGAAGTATAAGTAAAGATCTTATCTTGCGAAGATAAGTGTGTTATCTACAATAAACAAGAAAGTGTTAATGATGTGAAATATTATACAAAGAGCTTGAAATATTTGCAAGCCCTATGTGATGTTAATTTTGATGTATGATTAGAACAAGTGTAAAGTACAACAGTCAAAGGGTATTGTATGTATATCTATTCTTGTGAAAAAATGAATTGTATAATTGCATGTTAGGGCAGTGGGCTCTTCTTGCATACATTGTATTTGTTATGCCAACTTCTAATAGGGTTGAAGTCACTCCTAATAGGGTTAAGGCTTCTAATAATGCCTAGTCTCCTAACATGGACTCAAGACACTATATGTACTTCATAGACTCCTAATAGGGTCAATATCCTTAGAAATATCCTATTATTTACTAAATCATCTAGTGGGTATCATCCCCACTGGGGTTTTCCCTTGGCTAGGATTTCCCTAGTTAACAAATAATAGTGTTATGAGTTTTCTATGTGCATAGTTATATTTACTATTCATCGTTATTTTTTTACCTTCATATGTAAGTTATAAAGTAATTAACAATATCAGTTGTGGGAAAAAGTTTGTAGAATACTTATTCACCCCACCTTCTCAGTATTATCTATTTCTAACAATTGGTATCAAAGCCTAGTTACTTTGAAGAAGTTTAATAGCTTAAGAAAGATCCTTGAAGATATGGAACAATTGAAGAAAAACCTAGAAGAAGCTCTTGAGCATATTGACCTTCTTACTAAAGAAAGAGATAACCTAAAAGATAGATATGTAGATGTGAAAGTTTTCATTGGAAAGTTAAAAGACAAGATTGAGGATTTTGAATTTGGAAAGGAATAAATTATGTAGATTAGTGATAATGATGAAGTAGGAGATCTTCAAAAGGAAAATGAGATCTTGAGACATGAACTAAAAATTATTAAACTTAAGTTAGGTCTTAAGAGAAATGGTAGCAAGAATGAACTAGAAGTAAAAACTAAGAATGTAGATCTTAGATCTTAGTTAAGTTAAGTTACATCTAAATTGTTGATCTTAGATTGGTTTTGACAAGTGAGTGTCAACACACTTAAGCAATTTACTTAGTTCATGTCAAACTAATAATACATGTCGAGCACATCATGTAAATATTAGACCATGCCAAGTTGCAATGAGTGCCAAGTCACTCAGATGCCAAGCAGCTAGACCATGTCGAGTGACTTAGGAGCCAAGAAATAGTAGATGCTGAGTAATGAAAGTGCCAAGTCAAAGTAGAAATATAGTGCATGTCGAGCATTAGAGACTTCATAAGACAAGTGACATAGTTTTGACATATTTGTTTGTAATGGCACAAACATATATGTAAACTATTTTTGAGCCAACTTAAGGATAGATTATGATCTTTTGGAGATAAGGATGAATCTATATTTGGATTCACTATGCAATTACATGCAACCAATTAGAAAATGAGAAAGTTTAAGTAGAAATATGAATGAATCTTAGTCATAGATTCATACCTAACCATAAGCCACCTAAGTATTCTTAAGGAGGACAAAGCCCTAATCTCTTTACCATGGATGGATGAGTACTTGAATTGGAGGAGCAACCAAGATAGTTTGTAGAGCATTCAAGGTGACTTAGAAGTAAGAGTGAATTGTAGAATCAATTAGAGAAGAATACAGGATAGAAGAAAGGATACATCATTGAGACATTTGATTATGAAGGATCAATTAGACATTGGGTGGAGGTGATTTATCATCAAGAAAGAAAGTGCTAATCATAGGATCTATGTTGAGAAATTTTAACAGGTGATTTTAGCTAAATATCCTAAGAGATTAGTCTTAACAAGTTGTATGAAATCCTTTAGTAAGGTGCTTACTTAATTGTAAGTTGAAGTCATCTAATAAGGCATAGTTCTAACAGGGACTTGAAATCCTCTAACAAGGTGACCTAACCATCTTTGTAAGCCTTTAACAAGGTAGACCTTTCATAGGGTAGACCATGGCTCATGGTAAAATCATTGTAACCTTCATTGGATACACTTTATTGCTACAGTAGTGAAGATTTGTAGGTGTCATCCCACCCCATTTTTACCTTCTCACTTGGAGGGTTTCTAGGTAATCATATATGGTGCTATGTGTGTGATTGATTACATGTTTACATGACTTAGATGCATATGCTTTAAATGTTATTTCAATTTACATATTGAAAGCATATGATAAATGAATGGTCAAAGTTTTAATGTTACAAGTTTAAACTCCTAATTCAACACCCCCCCCCCCCAAACAACTCCTCCTTAGAAGTTTACTCTTCCCACTTGTAATGCTAACATGAACTAGCTATTATCAAGATTGAACATGCTGAGTTAGAGAAATACAACATTATTCTGAAAGGATAATTTACACATGCTTAGAAATACTTAGAGAAAATTTATTCAAGTAGTGAAAAGATGGATTAGTAGATATTTCATCAGAAACCTTCTTACAACAAGACAAGACTTGGATATCTGATTGGAGAGAAATTAGCCAAGAAAGTTGAAATCAGAAGAGAACCTAATCTAGTTATTGAATCACCTAAGGAATCTAATCCAAGAAAGGTATAATCAAGCACATCTACTAAAGTATCAAAGGAAGTTGAGTTAATTGATTTATCATCTAAACCTAATGAACCTAAGAAAATAGAACAAGTTGATAAACCTAAGCAAGATGAACAACTCAAGGAAGTAAGACATGAGTTTAAGAGGTATATGCTTCATATGTAATGAAGTTGTACACATGAA
Organism: Cupressus sempervirens; assembly: GCA_028749045.1. Lineage (NCBI taxonomy): Eukaryota > Viridiplantae > Streptophyta > Pinopsida > Cupressales > Cupressaceae > Cupressus > Cupressus sempervirens. The sequence continues at coordinate 649,283,658 of CM053791.1, read as the reverse complement.
AAGACATTGCACAGGTAAGTCTTTTAAACCCATTACTCATTCCTATTGTTATAATTGTCATGGATATGGACATAATGTAGTAGAATGTAAGAAATCTAAGTTTGATGTTAATAATGAAAATAGTAGAATGTTTATGAATATGAACCATACAAGAAATGAAAGAGGAAGATCATAGAATAGATCCAATGATGGAGAGGCATCTAATGGAGTGAAGAACTAGTTTGTGTGTTACAAATGTAACAATCCTAGACACATTTCAAGGAATTGTAGAGCACCTAAGAATCAGAATGGAACTAATCAAAGGAGAAATACACCTATATGTTAGTTATGTAATAACTTTAGACACACAACAAGATATTTTAGAATGGATAGAAGGAACATTAATAGAAATCTAAATAATAAAAGGAAAAATAATATAAATGATAGAAAGAAGAAATCAAGGAACATGTTGATGAATTTAAGGAAGCATTTGTGATAGCTAAAGATTTAGAAAGCTCTTGTACAATTTTGGAGGAACAATTTTTTGATGCACCTAATAAGACATTGAAGTCAAATATTATTTCTAACTCATCCTACTTGAATTAAGTAGTTTAATTTGTAGTAGGGCATCATTTGGCTAGAGCTGATGTTAGAAAGAGAGTTGGAAGCTATCCAATTAACAAAAGGTTAAGGACATAGAGAGAAGATTATAGTCATGTGCGCAAGTCTTGATATGATTGTAGTGAGCACAAATTGAGAAATTAATCATACTAGTATACAAAGATAGTATTTGAATCTATGGTAGATACACATTTAATGCGTAGTGTGATTTCAAATAATTTAAGGATCATAAGCGAGATTGTATGTAACATTTGTTCATGCAAAGTGTCTAGATAGAATTGAAGAGTGGTTTAATAGCAAATTGAAGTTTGAGAAGCAAAAAGTTGCAAAAGCCCTAAATCATGATTTTAAGGTATTTTGTGAAGCTTGAATCTAGTTTTTCCCTGTACTTTCAATTATAGTTGAAATGGAAAGTCAAAATGTGTATAATGTAAGTGAAATAAAGTGATATGAGTTTAAGAAACATCCATTTATTTCTTTATTGGATGATCCATTCAGTGCATTTTTGTAAATTCTAGAAAATATGTTGCATGTTGAGGATATCAAAAATTACATCCATTGTAAGCTTGAGAGCATAGGTCATGAAGAGATTCATGAGAACTTGGGAAAGATGTGTAACAGTGACTTATCCTTGAAGTCTAACTATGCACACCTAGAGAATTTGGATCTAGTGAAGTATATATTTTATATGGAGTTTGATAATCATGATTAGACCTCGATCATTTTGAGTAGGGTACATGATGATATGTTTTGCTTAGGATATGAGAAGAATGTTATTGACAATGACCTAACTCACAAGGTCATAGGATTGAGTAATGAATGTTTCAATCTTGTTAATGAGAAAAAAATTAGGAACATGGTTGAGAGAAATCTGAATACAAAGTTTGATAGAAGAAACATGAAGGTAAACTCCATTTAGGATAGAGGAGTAAAATTGTTAACCAAGATATTGAGGTACAAGTTGAACCATGGATCAAGGGTTAACTTAGTAATGGCTGGATTTTTTCATGGAGCTTATGTAATGGTTATGCAAGCAAGAAAGGTTAATTTATACAAGATTATCAAATTGAAACTACTAGACAACATTGCAAAGATCAAGAAGACAAAGAATGCAATTTTTAGATTTGAGTCCCTATTGACTCATATATTCTTTTATGCTACAAGGAAGTTTCTTGGATTGAAAAATTGGGATAGCAATGAGTGAAAAATGAAATTGGTGACTCAATACTACAACTCAAATCCAAAAAATGTTAGAGATGATGAAATTGATAGGATGATGAAAATTTTCTAGTTTGAGATGAAACAAAGGTATAGAATACCTCCCTCTATGGTAGAGAAGTAAAATGAAGAGATGTGCTCCATGGTGGAAATTGACCTACATGGAAGCAATCATTTCCAAAGTTAAATTTATAGAACCTATGGGATATGAGATGAGTGTTGAGCTTAAAGAAGGGTATAGATAGATCATACTCTAGTCAAAGAATGATACTAAGTGCCCTAGATGGGCTACTTATAAAGAAAAGATTAGAATAGTTCATTCAGAACTATATAGCAAGGAAAGAAAGAAAAAGGTTGCAAAAGAGAGATAGATTCCATCCTCAAGGAATTAAGCATGACAAGAGAAGAATTTTATGAGATTACAAGTATTGCACTAGAGATGAAGGCTAGTGGACAAACTAAAGTGTTGGTAGCAACTCCCATTGTAGTTGTAAAACCTTTAGAGGGTGTGACAGTAGAACAACCTTGTGCACAAGCCCCTATTGCACCATATGTAACAGTTACATAGTACAACCAATTAGATCAAGAAGTGATCAACCTAGAAGTCATCCATAGGTTGAATCATCTATTACACAAAGGAAACTAGAGATATTGATAAAGATGAAGAATGAACCTACACTAGCAATCAAGATAAGGGTCAAGCAGACCACCAGCGAACGTGGAAAGAGAAGAAAAATAGTGCAAGTCAGTGAATTTGAGGAATCAAAAGATGAAACTATAGATAGACCAGTAGTCCAGAATGTGCAAGAAGGAAGAATAGTAGCTAGAAGTAAAACATGAAAGCCAAAGGTTAAAAACCTTAACATCAAATTATTAATGATGCAAATTTTGTATAATTGAATAAATATAATAATTTTTATAGTAATATGGATAGAAGGAAGTTAGAAAATTCCATTATAAGGAAAATGATTTTGAGGAACAAAAGATTTGAGAATATACAAAATAAGATACTAGAAGATCTATATAATAGGCTTGTAAATAGGAAAAGGAGAATATCAAAGGAAGATATGAATATGATGATCACAATGATAAATAAACTATGTGATGTTTACTCTAAGGAGGAATTATATAGAATTTTGAAGGGTATTGAGCCCTTGCTGAGGAATAAAATAAGAGAAATTCTTCTAATGGGAGGGAACTATAAAGATGTTAGGAAAGAAACTGAGGAGGCAATTGTAAATTATATGACTATAGTGCCTAAGGTGAGTGCATAGTCTAAACCTGATAGTCTAGTTTATGTACAAGAGCATACACCTTCCAAGGAAGAGGAAGAAGCAGAGGAGACATACTTGGAATCGTCACCACCTCACATTTTTATGGGTGTTGATTCCATGTAAGTGGATAGTATGTGCATAACTATGGATACAAAGGAGAATCCTTTTGTAGAATTTGGCCAATCCATTGTTGGCAATATTACTGTATGTATGAAATGCGAGCCTTTGAACCTCACACACAATTCAATGTGGTCATTACCTGCAAAGTCATCCTAGAATGAACATTGAATTTTTCATCCAGAACACTTGACAGCATGACCCGTTGCCTCCTGTATAAAGGGATTTTTCATATTTAATATCCTCAGAGATGAGGCTTAGGCAACTAGACCCTCTAAGAATAAAGGATTTGATATGCAGCTAACCTATGTGAGAATGAAATGTAATCTAAAATGAGATATGAACTTAATCTAAAAACATGTAAAGGAAACTATATTAAGCATATGCATATTTAAACTAAATGAGATTAAGCTAGGAATGTAAATGTGTGCAAATATATGAGCTAAGTATGAATTTCAACAGCAATTTGATATCAATTCAATTCCAACCTCCTTAATGAGGAATTATGAGTCCCTTAAATAGAATTCCTAGAATCCATCAATGAGTGAGATCAACTCGGATCAATGGTTGAGATTAAAGTGCAATTTCAGTCATAGTGGAGAATTCCAAATCTAGATGGAGTTAACTACCTCAGATCTTGAGTGCAAGAAATAGTTAACTCAGATAGACTCTAGTGTTAAGAGTAAGTGATTTGAATCACTTCTAATTCGAGCAATAGTTAATTAGGAATTTCCATTTTGAACTGAAGAGTAGAATTAGGAAAGATATTTAATTTAATAAAATGAGATATGACCTCATAAATACCTTTTCCATTCAATTAAACAATTTTATTCAATTGATTAGAATAAGTATATTTATTAAATTAAATAAATTTAACCCCTTAGTATATTAGCCTTAGGTGATAATTTAATTTAATAAAGTATAAATACTTTAGATTAAATTAAATTTAAATCAAATAGGTTTCAATGCGACTAATATGAGTAAATACTATAGGAATTAAATAATAAGCATGATGAATGCAGATTAGGGTTTTCTGCATCTGATAATTAAGTCAAGTAGTGACAATCAGAATAAGAATTACCTAATTAAACAAGACTTTAGAACTAATCAGATAGACCCAAATTGGTATAATGGCAATGAGCCAATTTTGGGGTATTACATTTTTCCCCTCTTTGAATGAATGTGCGAGCAACACATTCAATTCAAAGAAAATTAGAAAGCATGACGTGAATGAGATTGGTTCTGAAGTTGATGATACAAAGACCAATTGATAAGCTTTTAAGAACCATCTCCAAAATGGAGCTTGATCCTAAGGAATCCAAGCAAAACACCTAGATACCTAAATTGATAAGCATTTTAAAAGTTTCCTTCATACCAAAGTTTAACCTTTAAGGATCTAGATAAAACACCTAGATACCTAAATTGATAAGAATTTAAAGGATTATCCCCAGAATAGATCTTAATCTTTAAGGATCTAGATAAAACACCTAGATACCTGAGATTTGATAAGCATTTAAAAGACTATCTCCAGAATGGAGCTTAATCTTTAAGGATTGAAATAGAACATCTAGATACCTGAGAGTGATAAGCATTTAAAAGATTATCTCCAGAATGGAGCTTAACCTTTAAGAATCCAAACAAAACATCTAGATACCTAAGAGTGATAAGCATTTAAAAGATTATCTCTAGAATGGATTTTAACCTTTAAGGATCTAAACAAAATGTCTAGATACCTGAGATTGATAAGAATTTAAAAGATTATCTCTAGAATAGAGCTTAACCTTTAAGGATCCAAAAAGAACATCTAGATACCTGAGATTTGATACAATCAACTAATAGAAAGATGAGATATATGATAAAGATGCCAAATAGAGGAGAAGGAGATGTCCCTAGTAATGAGATGCCCCAAGTGATGAGGAAATAAGATAGGGACAAGATGCCCTGAGCAATGAAGATTCAGATCGATTTTAATTTCAAGTTCAATGATGTAATCATCTTGCCCCCTCGGGAGTGAAATCGAAAGATGACACACCATAAATATGATGTAAGGAGTATGATGAAAGATATAGCCAAAATTCAAGGTTTAATGGAATATAGAAGAGATTAGAATGATCAAAAGTAAATTTAGAATCAATTTGTAGTGATTTGAAGGTCCAAAAGACAAAGTTTGACCAAAGGTTGACTAGATTTGACCATAGTTGACCTGAGTTGATTATTTCCAAAATTGATTTTGAAAATATGAAGAATTTTGAGTTGAAAGAATTCTATGAATCCCAAAATATCAGAAAAATCAGAGTGCACAAGCGTTCGATCACATCGGTCCACAAAATTTAAAAATGCATTTTTGAGGCACTAAGGTGTGTTAGATTTTGAAGTCGATCTTGAAAATGGATTCACAATGGTCAAATTAGCTACGGGGTGCTTTTTGTGCAAATCAAAGCACTTTATAAAATTAGGTCAACCCCTATAGAAGGGCCTAAGGGGTCATTTTCAATTCATTTGTGCATTTTGTCTTTTAATGAATTGAGCTCTAAGAGGGGTATGGCAATGAACGTGAGGTATCACTATTTCGAGTGCCCCCAATGACATAGGCGATAGGTAAACTATAGACCACCAATGAGTGATCAATAACCATCCTTCATACTTTCAGTTTCATGCATTTCAAGATCATTTATTGCACTTTTAACACATTTTTAGGTGGTCAACATTGGTCTTCATGCGAGACTATCCTTTCTCATGTAAAGTCTCTCTCTTCTTGCACGAAGATTTTCCAACCCAACATATCTTCATGAGCATCAATGGGGATTCCCACATGGGAGATACCTAATTCTTGTGTGAAAAAAGTTATAATTTTACCCAAATGGTTGTCATCTTTCGCACGAGACTGTCTCTCTTCGCATGAAATCTTTTTTCTTCACGCGAGAGATACTCTCTTCGCGCAAGGATTTGAGCACATGTGTGGATTTTAATTTTTTCATGTGAGAACATGTTTTCTCATGCGAAGATATACATTCAAGCACAAAGAAATGAATTTTCGCATGAGGAAATACATCTTCACACGAAAACTTGTGACAGTAGTATGTTTATAAGTTGTATTTTTTTACATTTTTAGCATGATCTTCGCATTCATTTCTTCATCATTTTGATTTGTTGATCGAGTACTAACCATTTTCTTTTTGTTGTTGTTTGTTTGTGTGTATACAAGGTCTTTGGTGATGTTTTGTTCAAATCTCACTACCCGTCATATGGGGATTTGTTGTGGAGCCTAGATGTAGAGGACATGGCTCATATAGACAGATTGGGACTCACTTATCTATGCTAGATCCTAGCATTGCTAGTGAACCATGGCCTATTGATTGCATTGGTAGAGCATTTCTATTCGGAAATGAACACCTTCCACCTTCCTCAAGGATAAATGACTGTGACTCCCGAGGACATATATAGGATCTTGTGCATACCATTTCATTGCCTGAGGGTATCATATGACATAGTACCCTAGGTAGGTATAGAGGCATTGTGTACCATTTTTGGGAGACAATTAGTGATTGGATGAGCCATCACCTGGGATGAGCTTTTCCATACATATGGGTAGACACACAGATTGGCCACAGTGTTGGCCATATTCATCTGTTGCTTCTTGGTACCTAATAGAGGGTAGCATGGAATAGAGTGTGGATGGGAGATCATGTTACAAAGGATGTTGGATGCACGAGAGAGATTCAAATGGGGCCAGTGCATTCTTGCCCATATGTTTTATGAGATGCATGAGATAGTGTACCACAAGTGAAAGAGTATGGCCATTGGTGTGTACGTGTTATAGGTCTGGGCATGGGAGTATCTGCCAATCACATGACCAATTTTTTAGGATGCTTGGGAGCCTACAAAGCCATACATTTGTAGATATAAAGTATATATTACCTAGGTAGGCCTAGGTAAGATGGAGCAGTGGAGGACCCATCTTGATGATTTGGTCTCCATTGTATGGGAGCCCCAGTGAGAGATCGAGGAGTGGGATGATGCTCCTAGGGAGCTCAGCTAGATGTTTAGCTCACGACCGCTGGTAGGTAGGACTACAAAGATCATCTAGCAATTTTCCATCAGCCAAGTATGGAGGTAGTATGGGAGGCAGCAGGACACCTCCCAAGATTTTTGTGCCTATGCATGAGTCATAAAAGATCTGACATGGGGATGGCTGATGAGGCTAGATGTAGGGTGATCGATGTGTGCAACTTAGTTGCAACACAGTGGGACTACCATCTAGAGGTAGTCAATGCAGGGGTAATGGTAGCATATCAAGCATATCTTATCAGTCACCCCATCCCATGATTTACAAATCCCTTGAGGGGAGTAGTGCCAAGCCCATAATAGGCACCAGTAGAGTAGCAAAAGGCTCCCCCATAGCAAGCTCCCTAGTAGTAGGTACCATAGGGCCCACTACTAGAGGTGAGGTAGAGGGTTAGGAAGGTAGAGATCCTTGCATAGTAGATGGGATTAGGTCTAAGGGCTAGGAGTAATGGTAGAAGGTAGAGATGGAAATAGAAGTCGAGTGTTGAGGAGCAGGCACCCATTGAGTAGGCACCTAAGATTCTCAATAAGGAGATGCAGGAGCAGCCTACCACAGGATCCCCAAAGGTGTTTCAATGACAGAGGTAGTGGATTCAGAAAGCTTCTTGGTAGATTGAAGAGTTATAGATTATAGTGGTGGTGAGGGATCCATAGTTGGCTAAGTGAGATCAGGAGATCTTGAGACTACGGGAGTAGGTACAGATAGCCAAGTGGAGAGTAGAGATTTTGCAGGATGAGGTTAGATTGTAGATGGCCCAAGTGGCTTATTTTTTCTTAGCATAGTCTATAGTTGTGCCTAATGAGGCTCAGTAGGTTCCTTTATTTTCCCAATATGCCTGAGATTTTGGGGGTGCTCGTCCTCCAACAAGACCAAATATGCCACCTCCTCCCCCTCCTCCAGCTATAGGGGGTGATGGCATAGGCCACAGTTAGCTCTTGATTACCTTGATCCCCAATTTTGATTCTAGCTATGTATCCATTGGTGTGCCAGCACCATTTTATTCAATTTTGATCAATAGTGCTTGAGTAGCACCCATTTTTTGTACTAACACATTATATATATATATATATATATATATATATATATATATATATATATATATATATATATATATATATATATATATATATATATATATATATATATATATATATATATATATATATATATATATATATATATATGAGATTTTGAGCTGAGTATCCCTATGTACATGTCATTGTCTATGTCTATTTTTCTTTGATGTACACGAGATATCGATGAGATAAATGTGTTATGTGATGGATGCATGCTCACTTGATGTGATGTGATTATGATTATGTAGAGTAGATGATGTGAGTATATGGATGCAATGCATATGGAAATGAACTGACATCTCATGTAGTGTTGCATGTTTTTTGCTTGATAGTGACAGGTATTCCATTGAGGAATGTGAACCAACAAACCAAATGCTTGTGTAGTCATGGAGAGTCTGGATACATTTGAAGAGACCTCCAATCCCTCATCATGAAGAATAGAGATAGAATTTCCATTGAATCACGTGCTTATGCAAGTGAGTTATGTGATGCAAGACTATATTAAATGCAACCCTAGTTCTAGTTACCGAGCCTCGATAGTTTATCATCACTGGACATAAATGAATCTTAAACATCCTACAATTACCATTGACTTTGCAATCATGGAAATATGAATATGACATATGTCATAGGTTTGTTGGGATTAAATGTAAGCAATTGAGGCACAAGAAGCTAGAATGACTAGAACATTTGTCCCTTTTAATGTAGCAAGTTAACATAAGCATCAAAGAATAAGTGCTAGGATGACCAGAATATTGCTTGCATGGTAGGCACACCAAACACACACGAGATCCATCTTATGCTAAGTATTCAGTAAGTATTCTATCTAAAATGACCCTTGCATTCGTAACCTGGGACAAAAATGTGCTAGGTATACTCACAGTGACCCATACATTCACTTAGCAGGATGAGTATCAGTATATACTATAGCATGAAGAGTTCACTCTAACAAACAAGGAGAAGAACCAACATTATTAACATACTTTTTAAAAGGAGTCAAGGTACACCCGACCATCCAATATGAGATGGAGGCTCTTATAGTGGACACCCCTCTTATAGGAATATGTCAACTAATTTGAACTAAATTATAGATAGAAAGAAAAGAAAAGATCATTCCCCCGGTCATTACTTCTCTAGTCATAAATGACATCATCAAGTTTCTTGAGGAGACATGATAAAGTGAAAACAAAGAAAAAAAGAAACAAAGCTCAGCATATCCAAACAAGTATGTCATTTTGAGTTCATTTCTATGTTATAGGATTGATGTCAAGTATCAGTCTCTAGAACATGTTTGAAAGAAATCTCTTCAGTAGGGGACAAAAATAGGCAGATGCAGTCAGAACGACTAGTGATTGAGGTCAAAGAGGAATCTTTGAGGTGAAGAACCTAGAAGGACTAAATTTCAGTAGATAGACATAGCCAGGATGACTAGTGACTAACGCAAAAGAGATCTTACATAAAGGAATCTAGAGATGTGATCCAAGCAATAGTAGGCAGAAACAACTAAAACAACTGGTGACTATTGTGAAAGAGATTCTATGAGGAGATTCTTGAAAAGAGTGACACTAGTGACAGTAGGTAGACATGGCCAAAACAACTAGTGACTGTCATGAAAGAGATTCTATGAGGAGAATCTCGAAAGGAGTGAAACTTAAAGGGGAATGCTCCTAAGCTATGACAAGACTCAATCCATGGATACATGAGTGAAAAGAAGGAAAAGCAGTAAGGAAATTGTATAGAGAGCCAGAAGATGCACTGCAAGGTGGTGCATTGGGAACAAAAGGCACCTATTTACCAAGTTTTCATCTTCTTGGCAGAAATTTTCATATTTTTGCTACCATGATGCCTGTTTCCAAGTTTTCACCAATGGCACTTTTCTATTTTTCAATTTTTTTTGTATTTTTCTTCTTTTTTATTTTTTAATTTTTTTTTAATTTGGTGTTACCAAGGTGCCTATTGCTAGGTTTTCACCAGGGTAACAATTTTTTTCAGGACTTTTTTTTTAATTTTTTAGGATTTTTTTTAGGATATTTAGATATGTACAAAGAGTTACTAATATCAAATCAACTGTAAAACTGCTTCAGGTGGAGAGTGTTGATAGGTTCCTTAAGCACTTTTCCTTCAGTTGTGGAAAGCTAGTAGGTACCAGATCCATATATTGTAATATTGATGTAAGGATTGAGCTAATTTGGTTCAAACTTCCCTTTTTGGACTCATTTCTATTGATTCTTAGGGTTCTCTCTCAGGACGAGATCACCTAGCTAGAAGTCACGTGGCTTGACCCTTCAATTGTAGCTTCTTGACATTCATTGTTGATATGCTTGCAGATGATCACATGCCACTTGTTGATGTTCATCTAGTAACACTAGCTCTTGAAGCTGATGGGGACACAACCCAAGAACAAAATGGACACAACAAAAAAGGGAAAATTATATTAACTGAGAAAATAAGCTAGTACAAATAGTATAGGAAAATAAACTTCAAAACATGCCCTAAGGGCTTACAATAGCATAAATCTGGAGATAATTTCTCCTTTCAGTACCTCCTCTCAAACTCCACTCTGAACTACCTTTTACAATGCCAGAAATCTCCTTAAATAGACCTCGAAGGTTTAAGGACTAGGAGTACATTCTAAAAAGTGCTAGTAGGCTTCCACTGACCAAATAGAAGGTTCTAGAAGCTGCGTTAGAAGTTGATACAAATCTAGAAGAATCCAAAAATGATAACCGAACTTCCGAGAGGCATAACTTTTGAACCATAGCTCTGATTGATGAACCGTTTACATTTTTGGAAAGCTCTCGAAGTGCTCTATAGCCTTATGGATAAACTTCACTCATCCCCCATTTTTGGCCCTTTTTGAAGTCATTTAATGCCCCTAACCTGACTTCAAAGCATTCTTAGGAGGTCTCCAAAACTCAAAAAATTGTAATGACTTTCAAACCGTGGGGCCTTTTGACCTAATTCTTTTTCTGGAGTGCTCTAAATCACAATTACATTCATTTGGCCAATTTACACCTTCTAGGTCACAAAAATGATGGCCAAATTGCATGCTCCTTTTTTTTGAGATTTTCTAGCACACTGATAGTTGAACTATGAGAGTTGGAACCTTTATTTGACCCAAATGGGTATCCAAAAATGTAAAGACATGAAACAGAAACTAAGTCTAAGTACATTTTTTTTGGTGACATAGGATTGCCCTTATACCTCTAGATGCTCCTGCATCAGAAGCTGAGCTATCCTATACTCATCATCAGTAATAAGACCCTTCATAGAGATTCTCAAGGTAGGAATCTTGACCTCTATTAGAAGAAAAGCATCCACTCCATACACCAAAGCAAAGGGAGTCATGCCCATTGGAGTTCTAATGCTTGTCATATATGCCCACAAGCCTAGATTAATCTGGAGATGCTAGTCTCTCCCTAATTTGCTGACTGTGCAATGAAGAATTTTGAGGATCACCTTATTAGATGCCTCAACCTAGCCATTACCCTAGGGGTAATAAATGGAAGACCAATGTTGCGTGATTTTGAATTTCTTGCATAGTTCCTTGAGGTCTTTGTTCTTGAATTGTCCTCCATTTTGAATAATGATTGAGGATGGGACACTATATCTACAGATCATGTAGTTTGTGATAAAAAGAGCTACAATTTTTTCGTCGACAATTGCGAGAGGTACTACGTCTACCCACTTTGTGAAGTAATCTATAGCTATGATAATGAACTTATGTCCATTAGAAGAGGTTGGGTGGATCGAACCCACCAAATCAAAGGCCCATTATTGAAATGGCCATGTTGTAGTAGAGGGAATCAGCTCTCTAGCTAGAGCATGGATCAGATTCCCATTTAGCTGACACTGCTTGCAAGATCTAGCATACTTGATAGCTTCTTGCTCCATTTTAAGTCAATAGTAACCATCTCTAAGGAGTTTGCAAGATAGTGTCAGGCCATTTGAGTGAGATCTAAAAATGCCCTTGTGAATGTCAATTAGTACACATTTGGACTCTTCAAGTTCTAAACACCTAAGGAGTGTTCCATCGAGACCTCTCCTATACAAATCATTAGCAACAATGACATAATGTGAAGCACTAAAAATTAGGTAACATTTCTCATTGTGGGTCAGACCTTCTGGAATGGTTTGATTATGGAGATAGGAATAAATGTGATGGCAACAAGATGATCCTTGTCCTACAATAGAATAGATCATCCTAGAATCAGGGGTGTCATAGACTGGGTAGTGTAACACTTCCACTAAGAACTCATGTTGGAGGTCATTTTTAGGCCTCTATAGCAGGGAGGCCAAAGTAGCCATGGCATCAGCAACTTTATTATTTTCTTGTGGAACTTACTAGAAGGTAATGTGCACAAAATACTTCTTCAAATCATCAACCATGCACTTGTAAGGAATTATTTTTTCATCCTTTGTTTGGTACACATCATTAACCTAATTGATGACAACCTGAGAGTTACCAAAGATGTTTAACTGATCCACTTTCCATTCAACTACAATTTTCATGCCATTGATCAAAGTCTCATGTTCAACAATGTTGTTTGTACAAGGAAATAAAATCTTGTACACTTTGGGCAATGAATATCTCAGTGGCGTAGTGAAGATTAATCTAGCACTTTATCCTTGTTATGTGAAGGACCCATCGAAGAACATGACCCATGTTTGGTGTGTGTGAATATTAGAATTGACTCATTAGGGAAATCAATGTTCATTGGTAGGAGACTATGCATGGGTGCATCGAAAAACTAATCTACAATTGCTTGTCCCTTGATAGCCTTGCGTTCAATGTATTAGATGTCAAACTCACTGAGTATCATAACCCATTTAGCCAATCTTCCTATGAGAGCTGCCTTACTGAGAAAGTACTTTAATGGATCTATTTTAGCCACAAGCTATGTAGTATGGGCAAGCATGTAGTGTCTCAACTTCTAGAAAGCAAAGACAACTGCCAAGCAAGCTTTCTCAATGATGTTGTAGTTCTTCTCATAAGAGATCAATGTCTAACTCAAGTAGTAAATAGCTCTTTCTTTGTTGTCATTGTCTTCTTGAGCCAATAGGATTCCCAGAGAAATTTCAGTTGCTAAAATGTATAAAAGAAAATTCTTCCCATGGATAGGAGGCATTAGGATTGGCAGATTGACAAGATATTGTTTGATCTATGTTAAGCTTTGCTCACAATCATTGCTCCAATTGAATTTTACACCCTTATGTAAGGTCTTTGTGAAGGGTTGTGATCTATCTGCCAACTGTGAGATAAACCTATGAATAGATTGGAGCCTTCCTTCTAGTCCTCTCATCTAACTAATGTTTTGAGGTGGTGGCATGTCCATTATTTCTTTTACTTTTTTTGGATCCACCTTAATTCCTTTTGCAGAGACAATTTACCCTAGCAACTTTCTTGATGTGACACCAAATGCACATTTCTTAGGATTAAGCCAAAGACTGAATTTTTCCATACAATCTAGGATGGGTCCCAAATCTTGCAGATGAGTATTGCGTTTATCACTTTTGACCAAGGTATCATCAACATAGTCCTCCATGGTCTTATGCATTATATCATGGAAAATTGTAGCAACAACCCTCTAATATGTATATATTGCATTCTTCAAGCCAAATGGCATTATATTATAGCAAAAGGTTCCCCATGCACATGTGAAAGTTGTTTTCTCCTGGTCTTTTGGTGCAATTTTTATCTGATTGTATCCAAAAAACCCATCCATAAGTGAGTACATCTCATAGCCCACTAGCATGTCCACTATCATATCAATATTAGGAAGCAGAAAGTCATCTTTGGGACATGCCAAGTTGAGATTATGGAAGTCAGTACAAAACCTAACAGATTTATCATGCTTGGAGACTAGAACAATATTGGATATCCATTCAGCATAATCAATTGCATGGATGAAACCAACATTTAGAAGTTTTTCTAGTTCCACTTTGACGAGCAATGCAATGTGAGGATGCATTTTCCAAAGTTTATATTTAACTGGTTTGATGTTTGGTGCTATGGGCAAGTGATGCATGATAAGATCAGGATCTAGTCTTGGCATGTTAGATTATGTCCAAGCAAAATTTATCTTCTTTTCTTTGAAAAAAGGCAATGAATTCTTCCTTTTCTTCAAGTGACAGTGACTGTGCCAGATGTATCATATGAGGATGTTCTTCTATGCCCAGATTAATCAGCTGTGTTGGCTCTATTGACATTGAAGATCTCTCCTGAAAGTGACTTGGAAGCGCATCAAATATCTCATCCATGGGTGACTCAGAGAGGTTTTCACCCTTGGATTCATCTTTTATTTTTATTTTTGCATTCCAATACTACCACAATGTGGTTTTCACCATCAGACCTTTTGTATTTTTTCTTTTTAATTGTATGACTAAGATATTTGATGTCAACCTTAGTCATGTTGATGCTCTACTCATTGGTGCAAGATGTTACAGGTTTAATAGCATTTAGGTATCAGGCAAGAGCATAGTCATTCAAGAACATGGGGACTTCACTAGATGCATTAGGGTTCCATTCTATAAGCTCAAGATGTGTGAGTGAAAGAATAGTGGCTGGTCCAATTGTGTTCATGGTATAGTCATTAAGTGCTTGGACTAGTAATTCAAGACCTATGGAAACTTCATCCATAGATGTGTTCAAAAACCTCTAAGAATTAATGTTAGCAATTGATGACTCTAGGATACTAGTTGGATTAGACCCATCCAATCTAACCCTAGACGTTTCACCCACCTCGATTTGATTTTCATAGACATGAACTTGGTCAATGTCTTTATCAATAGTTGCTTCTAAAAGAGAATCAAACTCATATTCTTTAGAATAAATGCTACATGGTGAGAGACTATAGAACTCCCCAATAGTGATAGGAAAATACTAGCCTTCATCATCTAAGTTCTTACACAGATACTCAATACATAATAATTGACTAGACTCTCCCTTTTCTGAATGATCTTTGGGTTGCTTAGTATTGTCCTCAGAAGAATAACTAGTATCATCCATTGTGCTAACATTGGCACGAAGTCATCTGGCTCAACAAAGAATTTAGCAAGATTATGAGGAATAGGATAAGGATAGGGATCCTCATCATCTGATTGTTCCTCTTGAGTGTCTGTCTTAGCTTGTGACTCATTGCTAGATGAACTCTTAGGTTCTGGTATAAATTTATTAGGTCCCAAATGGAAAGGAACCTTCTTAAATCCTAGGTCATTTGTATCACTATTGCTTCAAGCTATTTCCTTAATAGGATCAATTAGGCCATTGTTATTGCACCCAATAGGGCTAGTTCCCTTGTAACCAAAATGCTTCATAAGCCTTAGACCAGGCCCATATTTCTCAAGAGTGATTTCTCGAGCTTGCTTTGTTAAGTCTATTGGAACCTCTTCTTTGTAAAGCCACGCAACAATGGCTCTATTTTCACTTTCATCATCTAAGGGAACTATAGCCCTAACAAAAGTGTCATTATACTTGGTCTAAGGTGTCAGCACAAAGGGCTTCTTTTCTTTGTAGGGTCTCCCATAATGTCGAGGAGACTCTAGAAGAGATGTTAATGATAGCACTGGTTATATATGATACTCTCCCATGCCAGTTTCTTTCAGTTTGAATGATTGCACAATTTTTTTTAGCTTATTGTCATGATAATCAATGGATTCACAGTTAGCAAGGATGAAAGTTTCAGCAGCTTTGAGCATATTAAAGGTATAGCTAGTAGTGACAAGAATAGTAATTTTAGAGCCATGAAATGAGAACTTGATGCATTGGTTATATGTGGATGGCACAACGCACATCTCATGTATCCATGACCATCCTAAAAAAATGTTGTAAGCCAAGGGAATGTCAAGCACCTAACAGGTGACATCCCTTTCTACAGGACCGACGCAAATGGGTAAGACCACAAGACCTAAAGACTTTCATTCCACTTTTTCATATGCTTTGATGGTGATCTTATGTTGAGGATCAATAGAATCCTTAGAATAATTCAATTGTCTAAGTAGATTAGCAGAGACAATATTTAGGCCAATGTCGTTATCAATGAGTACTCGACAAACACATGTCTGATGGATCATAACCTTGATGTGCAGAGGTTCATTGTTTAGGTGACTTAGCAAGTTATCATCCTCCTCAGAGAAGGTCATAAGATAAGGTGAGGTTAGGTGACCTACCATAGATTTAAATTTCTCAAGATCAAGATCTTGAGGAACATTTTCCTCAGTGAGGGCTTTGTCCAAAATCTACCTATGAGTAAGCAAGATTGTAAGTAGCTCAAAGATGGAAATCTGATCATTAGTTTCTTTCAATTGATCAAGAACACTATAATTGGTTGCCATTGAGTTCATTGTGGGTTTTGCACCTTTTCCAAATGGACCAGCAAGTGCTTTTTATTTATGTTGTTTGAGATCAAAAGTAAAAGGCGCAGGGCCTTTGAGCACCAACTTGGCACGAGAGCAAGTGACAGAGTTAGCACAGTGTTGTGAGGGTGTGTTATCTGTTGTGTTGGAGTTAGGGCCCCTCAAGACAAATGGTGTCTTGGGTTTTTTGTTATCTTGTTTTCCCTTAATGGTAATGATGTCACAGTATTAAGAATCCATAGGTTTAACCATGTTGATCACATTGTCATCATTGGAATATGCATAGTTGACCTTGTTGTTGGGTTGTGGTTTCAAAGTCTCTCCTTTTTCATAGGCTAGGAAAGGCTTTGTGAATGCCTTGTGATCTAAGTTTTTACTATGTCCATCTACCACAAGTTCACCAGAATCAATCATGTCTTGCATTTTATGGCACAGGTTTATGTAGTTGCTAGTTTTGTGTCCCTTATTTTGGTGATACTCATAGAATGAGGTTTCATTCTACCATGGTGGACATGGTTGTGGATCATAGGGATGAGGATTGTCCATTGGTGAAAGAAGCTTGTGTTGTAGCAATGTGTTGTAAACCCCATCCAAAGGTTCACCCAAGGGTGTATATTCTTTCTTAGGGCATGTGACCCATGAGTTTCTTGGTTTTTTCCCAAATGTTTTATTGTCAAAAGGAATTTTCTCAGCATTTTTGGCCATTTTGAGGCCATCTGTGAGATTAAATGCCACCTTAGCAGGTTTGGGGGTGACATTGTCAACAAATCCATCATGTATAATTTCTCGATTCTTGTTAACATGTTTGGTTTTATCCCTATTGGAAGTGGAACCTTATTTTGTGTCCTTCTAAAGAGTGAGTTCACCTTTCTTGACCATAAATTCCTCAATGCAAATAGCCTATGTGATCATGTCTTCAAAGTATGTGGTCCTTAAATTTGGACTCTATATATGAAATCAGGTAGGAGGTTATCAGTGAAAATGTCAAGCTTCTCTATTTCTAGAATTTTGCAGGAATACTTAGTGTACAGTTGTCTCCACCATTGGAGGAATGTGAGAAAAGGTTCTCCAACTTTTTGCTTAAGGTTGCATAGATCTTGAATGTTGATAGGGTGTTGAATGTTATGAGAATACTGGTGGACAAATAAATTGGCAATTTCATTGAACATCTTGATACCAGGAGGTAAATGTGAACACCACTCCAAAGCTTGACCACCTAGGCTCCAAGGGAATAAATGCATGAGGTATGTCTAATTGTGTATAAACTCCATAGATAAGGTGCCAAATTCTTGCAAGTGATCTTGGGGATCAATGGTTCCAAAGTACTCTTCGTACTTAGGTAGCTCTACACCTCATGGGAAAGGAGGCATGTTTACGCTCTTGTCAAATGGAAATGGACAAAGAGTATCTAATGTGTACATTTTTGCGGGTTTCTCTTTCTTGTGCATCATTTGAACAAATTGATCTTGCATAATTTTCAATTTTTTTTGGAGTTTGGAAGTCTCAATTTCTTCTTTAGGTGTGATAATGGTTTCTACATTGAAATGAGAGGGTAGCTTAGCTCCCTCTTGGGCAAGTTTCAAAAAGTACCTTTCTTTCTCTTTTTTGAGTAGGATTCCCATGACCTTTTGAAAGTTTTTTTCTCTTCAACATTTTTCTATGTGTTCAAGGAGTATTTCCACCTCTTCATGTTCCTCATCAGTGTCATGATCTTTCTTTTTCTCTTTGTCATTCCTAGGTGGTTATTGATGTCTACTGTGACTACCATGTTTAGGTTCACAATTAGTCATTGTAGGAACGTGTTTAGTTTTAGTATGTTGTGTTTTGAAAGGTCCTCTGAAAATGAAGTTAGACATTGTGTTTGGAGATATAGGACCTCTACTAGTTTTAGGATCCTCTTGATACAAAGGATTCTAAGTTTGTTGTAGGTTTATAGAGAATGTGCATTGGACTCAAGATAATCTAACAGGTGAGGGGGATCATGAAGATGCCTCACTAGATGAATTGGATGCAAATTATGTAGTAGTATGTAGTAGAAGGTAGGCAGCCTCTATTGTGATTATGACCCCTAGCACAACCTCATCTAAGTCTAAGAGGATAAAACAAATTGCCACTCCTTATTGCGACAGTCATAGACAAGGACAAAAAGCAAGAACCTAGACAAGGACCACACTAAAACTTAGTCTCAATAAGACAAGACAAGACTATTGTATACTAAGGCACAAGTAGTTTGATGTGAAGGCTATAATAGTTGAAGGTTATGACTAACATAACACAAAGTATGACAAGCACTAAAGAAAGATAATCTAGAGTACTAAGGACAAGACTAGTTAAGATGCGGATCACAAATCTTTAGTTAAGCTAAATGACATTGTTTGAGACTATGTACAAATAGGGAAGAGACCACTTAAGGTAGAAAATAGACTAAATGCAGGTTGTAGATTGGTTGAATAAGTTGATTTGATAGCCTTAGAGCAAGGTCTCGTGTGAAGATTCTCTATGAGTTGTGTGAGAAAGTTTACCAGGTCATGCAAAGACTCAAAACAACAATTTAAATTCACATGAAGACTTTCTTTGACTCACATAAAGAAGTGATAGGATAGAAAAGACACTTGGCAAGATCTTGTATGGGTATATGCAAGATCTCACGCAAAGACCTAAATTGGTTCATGAAGGAAAATACAAGTCTGTGCTTGAAAAATCAAGACCAGATTGGCAATAGCGTTGGATTTCAAAGAGATTTCTTGACTATTTGGACAAATTGACAGGCTAGTTGGACTAATTTCATTGAATACATAGCAAGGTTAACACTAAAAATTGTTTGGACAGATGTTTACGTTTCAACCAAGACAAAGTGTTTACACAATACAGTGGGAAACAAGCAACAATCAAATAAAATCCAACTGAGGACAAAGCAACTCAGAGGGGCAAGGGACTCTTGACTCTTAGTTTGTTTGAGGAACTTTGGACATGTTGAAGACTTGATAACAAACACACTTTATGTTAGCCTCAAAATGGTTTTTGACACTTGAGTGCCAACACACTTAACCACTTTCTACATTGGAGTTGAGTACACCATGTACGCCGAGCCACAACATGAGCCAATTCAGGAAAGCCTTTAGGTGCCGAGTGATCTTCAGGTGTTGAGTAGCCTTTAGGTGCCAAGTGAAGATCAATTTTTGAGTGAAGATCAAGTGTCGAGTGATCTTCAGGTCCCAAGCAGCCTTTAGGTGCTGAGCATGATACAAGTGTCGAGTGGTATTAGAGTGCCAAGTCATAGATGATGTCAAGAAATACAAAAATACAATAGGAGCCGAGTAAGCCAATTTCTTACATGTGCTGAGCATCTGGAATTAGTAAGTGTTGAGCAACATAGAATGCACATATGAGTTTTTAACTTTAAAAATGCAAATGTAAACCATTTTCATGGCTGACATATGATGAATCTCAAAGGATTAAAAAGATAAGAACAAATATTTTGTCTTTCCTATGCAATCTACATGCAGCCAATAAGAAAAATGGAGAAGGCATGCAACCAATAGTAAATGTGAAAGGAATGAGTGGGAAACAGAGATTCACTATGGATTGTAGATCCATACCTAACCATAAGTCTTCGAATGTATTTATAAGGAAGACTAAATCTCATTCTATGTGTGGATGGATCAGGGTGTGTAAGGAAAACTATTTTTAGAGTGAAGAGTATTAGATCACAGAGGATCAAGATTAGAGAAAGCAGATCAAGTGCTTGTATTCAGCAATCGAAGGATTGTAAGCTATCAGGTTTATTATACCTAATACTCTCTAGTAATTGTATTAGAAAAGAAACCCTATGGTGATAAGTTAGCTTAACATCTATTTTGTAGATCTTTTAAATAGGTGATTAAATCCTTTAACAGGGTAACACTTCTTGTAAAGTGTTTGTAAATCCTCTAACAAGGTCACATTTAATAATGTGTTGTAGCCTTTAATAGGGCAGGCCTTTAATAGGGCAGATCATCAGAAGTAGTTAAACATTATTGCTGCAATAATTTTTTTGGGTATCATCCCCACCCTAGTTTTACTTTCTTATTTTTGCAGGGTTTCTGGGTTACCAAAATCTCAAGTGTTATGTGATGATGCATAGATGTGTTTTTCATAATTGTTTGATGTGTTTATATGCATGCAATCTACTTTCAGTTAAAAGTTTTAATGGTCAGTACTTCTGATTCACCCCCCCACTCTTTGAAGCACTATTCCTATTTGAATATTCCAACAATTGGTATCAGAGCCGCAAGGTTCTCAAAAGAAGAAGTCTAACAGCTTGGAGAAAAAGGTCTGAATATGGAAGTATTCAAACTTGGAAAGATTATTGACAATCAAGTGATTGATGTGCAACTAGCTCTACACAAAGTAGAGGAAGCAAGGGAGGAACTAAGAAAATCCTTGAAATGAAGAAAGGATATAGCCATAGCTGAAAATGATACAAACTACAAGGAGATAGATACCACAAAACTATTTTCCAATGGAGACACTAAAGAGTTTGATGCAGCAATAGCAGAACTGATGGAGAGAAACAAAATTCAAACAGATTAGATAAGATCTCTCAAGATGGAACATGAATCACAGGCCATAATGTTATGTGAAATCACTGAAAAAAAGAAAAGAGAAGTTAAGGATAGAGTCATGATGAAAGATGACAAAAGAAATCTTGCAAACAGACTTGAAGAAAAATGTACTAAATTATCAAGGATCTCAAACATGTAGATGGATACACTTGCCCAAATGATGAATCTCCATCATGAACTCTATATGAAAGATATTGAGATCTCTACTTTGAAGATGCAAAATGAAAAACTATAGAATGAATTGAACAAAGAAAAAGATGTAGCAGAGAATCTCAATAAATCAAGTGAAGCCATCAAGTACTTTGAACAATTGATGAAATTTCCAAGATCAGCCCATGATACATCAGGACTTGGATACAATAGCACTGAAATTGGAGAATCATCAAAGAATGTTGAGCAAAGAACTGACAAAGGTAAGGATTCTAAACCTACTTGTCATTACTGTAATAAAAAGGGGCACACTGCTAATGTTTGTAGGAGTAGAAGAATTAATCAGACAAACACACTCAAAAACAAGAGTTACTGTCACAAGTGCAACATGCAAGGACATATGACACAAGATTGTAGATCCAGAGTTACAAGGACACAAAGATTTGATGGACATTGTCATAATTGTAAGAAGTATGGACACAGAGCATTTGAATGCAGATCAAATCCTATGTGGACATCAAATCAACCAACAAAAACAAAAGGAAATGAAAGTCAATACCATTGGGATTACAACACCAGGTATAGCTATCATTATTGTAAGGAATATAGACATATACCCCAGAATTGCATAAGAACACATTTCAGAGGGAATTATAGCAGGTGGCTAAGCCAAACCACATGTTTTAGTTGCCTGAAAACTGGTCATATCAACAGAAACTGTCCTACAAGGTCAAAAGCACCAAAAATTGAATCAAACAAGGGCAAATAAAAGATTGATATGGAACACATCAGAACAGACATGAAGAAGACATGGTAGAAAAAGAATGAATCAAGTACATCCAATGATAGGGTCACTTCACCCACAAGGTCAAGTGATCATTTCTCATCCAATTAATCTCAAGATGAGTCTATAGGGTTGATACATATAAGGAAGTATCATAAATCAGCCCTAAACCATGAAGAAGCGATGAAAAGTATAAATCTGCATGAAACAAGATGCCAAGACAAAATTTTAAATGATGATGTCGAGCAGTCTTTGGATGCCGAGTAAAATTCTAGTGGATGTCCATTTCCTAATAGCAACCAAGTTGATGATTGATGCTAAGTTGAGTAACTCCTATGGAAGTCGAGTAAAGTGGAAATGTAGTGCAAGTTGAGTTTGCAATTGAGCATTTAATGTGATGGAAATATGGTATATTATCGCGATTTCAATCATTTTTCCTCATCATGATCAAGAAGAAAAGAAGATAAAGAGTGTAGAGCGACTTCATAGCAGAGAATCTAGCATTCCAAGTAGATTGCAACCTCTTACAACCTATTTTCATCGATCTTGAGGTATTTCATTCAAGTACCAAGCTACGTAGAGTTTGAAATCTTGTTTACATTTTAAAACCGTAGCTTAGTAAACAATGCAATCAGGGTCTAGAACCACTAAGGGGAAGGAAAGTCATGAAATACAACTGGTTAGTAATGAAGTCAAACAACCTGAATTCAAGACCATTCCAGAAGTCACCTACAAAAATGACCCTATCGGCGCATTATCCATTATTCCATCCAAAGTAGTTATGGTGCAGGATGTAAGGAAGTGTTACAAATGTAAAATTGGCATCATAGGTGATCTTGAAATTTTCCAAGCCTATGAAAAACTGTGTGAGAATAAAATTTTGAAGGATGAATACAAGATAGTCGAGAGAAAGGGTTTGACCAATGCCCTAGTTTATCCTACAGTATTCAAAATTGAATGGATACGGATTATTCTAAGAAGAATACACAATGGATGTTTTTGGTGGGAAATAGGTCTAGTCAAGATTACTAAAGGGATAGTTCGTAGGGTTATGGGTTTCCCAACCCTAGATCGAACTAAGACCCTACACAATAATTCCAAAGAAATCATTGAAAGAAATACAGGGGAAAAATGGAATAAAAGAGGTATGATGATTAATACCATCACTGACCCTCTCCTAAATTTTGCTGTGAGAATAATATCCCACAAATTCTATTAATCCAATTGATTGAATAGTGTGCCATGCATAGTTGTTGATGTAGCATTCAAAATGGTAAAGAAAGATCATTCATATGACTTGTCAGAATTTATGTTGCAACAGATAAATGAAAACCTAGTAGCTATAAGGAGATCAAAAGGTGCACAATGCAAATTTGGTTCAGTCCTTATGTGTATTTTCTTTTATGTTATGAAAGAGTTTCCTTCTAAAGGAAAGGTGAATTGGGACTCTAACAAAACCATAATGACACAAATAAATGAGTTCATTGATCAGATGGGTGATAACTTTGAAGCCCAAATGACAAGCTATTTTGAGTATTTCAACAAATCCATGAAGCAAAGGATAAGAATACATGTTTCCTTAATGGAAAAATACATCAATGACATATGTTTCCTAGTTGATGTTGATTCCACCTATATTCAAGTAGAAGTTCCAAGGGTGAGATGTCCAAGGCCATTTGGTTATGAATTAGATGTGGATGAAGCATCTGCAGCTATCACTACTTTGCTTGCAGAAGGAATAGACAAGTCTGCCAAATCTTTTGGAACATATGATATGGTCAGATCCAAGATTGAAACAGAATTAAAGACTGCCTTTGTAATTAACAAGAAAGATACAATGGTGAAGAAAATAAAGAAGAAATTTGATAAAGGAATTGAGGCAGTAGAAGAAGAAGATGAAGGAGAAGATGAAGAAGATGATGAAGAAGATAATGATAATGAGGATGAACAAGAGCAAGGCCCAAGAAATTAACTCAAGGCCTAGGTGAAGACAAGGAGGAGGGTGCTAAGGAAGAAAAAGCCAAGGAAGCACCAATCTAGGTTGAGTCAAAGAAGAGAAAGGCAAAAGATCAGCCTCCAGCTAAGCCCAAACCAAAGAAAACCACCACGACATCACCCCAAAAGCCAACAACCAAAGCTGCAACAAGGGGCTCTACTCAAAAAGCTAAAGAGGAAGCTAGAAAGAAGAAACCAATCAAGAAGACATAGGAAGAGCCAAGGAAAAGAAGGAAATATGTAGCTCAACCTAATACTAATGAAGAAGATCAAACTAAAAAGGTAAGCCATTTTTTAGTTGATACATTATGTAAAAAAGATTGGAAATGGAGACTTAAGCAACATAAATAAAGTTGATTTCAATAAGTTCACTAAAGAAGAATAGAATAGAATAGAAGAATCAATTTATCAAATGATGGCACAGTTCAAGTACACTCCTCTTGCACTAGATGGACAATTGCCAGATGAACTGTCTAAAATTGTAGAAGACAGATGGCATTTCTATTTGAGAATGGAGAAGGAGATGCGAGAAACAACCCTAGCAAGCATACTACCTAATTTAACTAAGGAGCAAATAGAGAAAGCAGTCAAAAGGCACAATACTAGGTTTACACCTAAGTACAAGGCATTCTTCATTCTCCAAAAAAAATGGAAGATATTGTACAAAGAACAACAAAATCATGGAAGAACTTGTACAAAAAGATTGAAGATTTTCTTGAAGAAGAATATAAGGAAGAAGCTACTGCTCCACTAGAAGAGAAGAAAAAGGAGAGAAGAGAAGACAGAAGTAGAGCAAGGTAGAGAACAAAAGAAGGAACAAGAAAATAAACAAGAAGAAGAAAAGAAGGAAGAAGAAAAGAAACAAGGAGAAGAGAAGAAGGAAGAAGAAAGGAAAGAAACAAAGGAGGAGACACAAAAGCAAAATGAAATGGCAATAGCTGAGCAAGAGCACCAACAAGATCAGAGTGTGCAAGATACATAATTGCCACCTTCTAGCCCTCCTCATGTACTCATCACACCTGTAGAAACTATAACTGAACAAGATGTTCCTGACACTTCTTCTCAGAACATCAATCCATTAACTACAAAAAATCTCAAAAGAAACATTGACCAATCCATGCAACAAGCAAGATTATGTATAGATCTAGCATTGGTCAGTATGGATGAATTACAAAAACTAGTAGAAAACACAATTAGAGATAAGGTGAATCCACAAAAACCACCTTCCATCATCTCTATAGCTATTAGTGGTCAACTTCAAATGCCATTAGTTGTTTCAACAGGCATAGTTGACACCACAGTTCAGAAGCTGAGTACAGAAGGAGAAAAAGCAACAGAACAAACATGACAGACTATTACATCTGATCCTATAGTACAAACTCAAGGTGCACTTCTGAAGATTATAATAATTGATCAAACTAGATAGTAGGAGGAGAAAATAGAGGAAACCCCTAAAGAGCAGGAGGCAATAAAAACATTTTTAAATTTTCCTACCTTAGGGACTCCTTCACAAAATCCATTACAAATATCAGCACCAAGATCAAGCTCTGCAAAAGTTGCAAGGGTACTTCACTATGGAGACCCTAAACTAGATGAGGAGATAGTCATACCAAGTTATGACTCAAAAAAAATAAACATTGATCAAATTAATGAGGTGCAGGAAGCATTAAACAGAAGAAAGAGGCAAGAGATACTTAGGAAAGAGTATCAACAAAAAAAGCCTTTACATGAAATTAAAGACATATTTATGGATGCCTTCAGTATTCAGTCACTAGATGAGTCCAAGCATATCATGGAGCAATTATCAGATATTTTTGACCAAGTGACAAATGTAGACCAAGAGACAAATGCAAAACTTATGGAATGGTCTAAAAGAAAATTTCAAGGAAAAGTTAATGAGAAAATATCTAGTGAAATAGCACTTTCATATATTGAATTGGCAAAGGTCATAGACAAAGTGAAAAAGGTACTTGAGAATATATTCTCATTGTACAAAAATTTGTGTGACTTTTCATACTTCACACAAGAGACCAGCCAAAAGATGATGAGCCTGGAGAGAAATTTGAATATTTCTAGCATGCAGCTACCAAAAGATCCAGCTCAAAGTGAGAAGCATTTTTCTCAAACACTTCACACTCAGAAAGAGATAGTTGTATTAACAGCAGAAGAGGCCACCATCAAAACTATTATAGCTCCAATCCTCCATTACCCTACATTTGGAATTCCTCCATAAAGAACAAGTCTATGTTGAAATTTTTCTCAAGAAAGACCCTAATATTTCTACTTTAGAAGGACTTATTCACCTTGCTGCAGAGACTACCCTCTAGCATAAATCATTGGAGATTGCTTTGCATAATTGGGATGCAGCTCTCAGGATGATTATGGAGGTAAATAGCACATTTTTTGGCAAAATATGGTCTTAACCCTTAAAACCCTCTGACATAAGTGTCAAAAAGGGGGAGACAAGAATGAGGGAGATGAGAGAATGGGGGAGATAAGATAAACAGGTGGAGCATGATATACTGCATCAAATTTTGGTTACCAAGATAGTACAGATAATGGCACAATCAACTTAGGGGGATTTACAATCATTTTGAGGTATATATATTGTAAATTACAAAATTTTGATTAAGATTTTAAAACCTTTGTATGTACACCAAGCAAATTAGTAAATGTACTCATAAGGTCAGTTAAGTGTTTTTGTCACTCATATCAAAGGGGGAGATTGTTAGCCTCAAAATGGTTTTTGACACTTGAGTGCCAACACACTTAACCACTTTCTACATTGGATCCGAGTACACCATGTATGTCAAGCCACAACATGAGTCAAGTCAAGAAAGCCTTTAGGTGCTGAGTGATCTTTAGGTGCCGAGAAGCCTTCAGGTGTTGAGTGAAGATCAAGGACTGAGTGAAGATCAAGTGCTGAGTGATCTTCAGGTGTCGAGCAGCCTTTAGGTGCCGAGCATGATACAAGTTCCGAGTGGTATTAGAGTGTTGAGTCATAGATGATGCCAAGCAATACAAAAATATAATAGGAGCCGAGTAAGTGAGTTTGTTACATGTGCTGAGCATCTAGAATCAGTAAGTGTTGAGCAACACAGAATGCACATATGAGTTTGTAACTTTACAAATGCAAATGTAAACCATTTTCATGGCTGACATATGATGAATCTCAAAGGATTAAAAAGATAAGAATGAATCTTTTGTCTTTCCTATGCAATCTACATGCAGCCAATAAGAAAAATGAAGACAGGCAACCAATAATAAATGTGAAAGGAATGAGTGAGAAACAAAGATTCAATATGGATCATAGATCCATAGCTAACCCTAAGTCTTCGAATGTCTTTATAAGGAATACTAAATCTCATTGTATGTGTGCATGGATGAGGGTGTGTAAGGAAAAAGGATTGACTCAGACTGGTGGTTCAATTGCAAGGGTCAAATTTTATGATTTCCCTCAAGGGGAAATAGCATACTCCTCTACCTTACTTTCTCACCCAAACACATAGAACAAATTAATTTACCAACTTAGCTTAATCAATCTAGACTTGTCTTTTCTCAAGATTATAATTCCCTAAAAGGAAATCATCATCCCTTCATAGGAAAAGACCATACTAGAGAGCCACTAAGTTGCTTGCCTTCTTTAGAATGTCATCTTTCAGAAGCATCTAGGTTTTTGATTCACCCTTGGTCATGACCTCCAAGTGGTGAAGAGCATAGTCCCCTATTCTTCTATAGTGCACCTTAGGAAGTTCACAAGCCCTAATTAATCTATGTTTAGAAAGAAAGAAATAAAACATGTTTTTTTATGGGTTTTAAAAGAAGTCTTTGTCAAACGTATCTTTGGCAATCATCCTGCAAACAAGTGTCAGTTTCTATTTGAGTGGGTTTTATAAGGAATCTTCATCAAAACATCCTACAGGCAACAATTAAGCTACAAAAAATTAGAGAAACATAACAACATAGATTCCAAGAAAAAAACATTAGC
The DNA here is from genome assembly GCA_028749045.1 of Cupressus sempervirens. Classification (NCBI taxonomy): domain Eukaryota; kingdom Viridiplantae; phylum Streptophyta; class Pinopsida; order Cupressales; family Cupressaceae; genus Cupressus; species Cupressus sempervirens. Next base: position 649,255,431 of record CM053791.1, on the reverse strand, counting down.
AAAATTGAACAAACAAAATGCTGGAAAATGTAGAAATTGAACTTGCTATTGCAGATTTTTGCGTGAAATCTTATGCAAGGTCACATGAAATCCTTCTCTGAGTCACACAAGAAAATGTTGTGTTGCATGAAGACTTGCACAATGGGGCATTTTTTCACATGATATAGTATAAAACTTCATGTGAGAACCTTCAAATCCTCATGCAAAAATGGAATGTATCTCACGAAGGTTTGAGTACTGGTATAAAATAGTATGGACAGAACACTAAAATAACATTAAAAAATGTAGATGAGGCTAGAGAAATTGATTTCTTGGGCCCCACAGTGGGCACTAGAAATGTATGTATGAAATATGGGCCTCTGAACCACACACACACATCAACGTGGTCATTACCTATGAATTCATCCTAGAATGGATATTGAATTGTTCATCCAGAATGCTTGATAGTGCGACCCATTGCCTCCTATCTAAAGGAATTTTGCCTATTTAATATTGTTAGAGATGAGGCTTAGGCAACCAGACTCTCTAAGAATGAAGGATTTGATATGCAACTAATCTATGTGAGAATGCAATGTAATCTTAAATGAGATATGCACTTAATCTAAAAACATGTAAAGGAAACTAGATTAAGCATATGCATATTTAAACTAAATGAGATTAAGCTAGGAATGTAAATGTGTGCAAATATATGAGCTAAGTGAGTATGAATTTCAATAGCAATTCGATATCAATTCAATTCCAACCTCCTTAATATGAATTATGAGTCCCTTAAATACAATTCCTAGAATCCATCAATGGGTCAGATCAACTCAGATCGACGGTCAGGATTGAAGCACAATTTTAGTCATAGTGGAGAATTCCAAATCTAGATGGAGTTAACTACCTTAGATCTTGAGTGCAAGAAATAGTTAACTCAGATAGACTCTAGTGTGAGAGCAAGTGATTTGAATCACTTCTAATTCGAGCAATAGTTAACTAGGAATTTTCATTTTGAACTAAAGAGTAGAATTAGGAAAGATATTTAATTTAATAAAATGAGATATGACCTCATAAATACCTTTTCCATTCAATTAAATAATTTTATTCAATTGATTAGAATAAGTATATTTATTAAATTAAATAAATTTAACCCCTTGGTATATTAAACTTAGGTGATAATTTAATTTAATTAAGTATAAATTCTTTAGATTAAATTAAATTTAAATCAAATAGGTTTCAATTCTACATGTTTGTCTTAGTCTTAAATAGTGACAGAGGGCCTATTTTACATTTGAATATCTTGCACCTGGTTATGTTTCATGAGTTTCCACGTTGGGATTTTTTTTTATGTATATTAAAGAACATATGTTTCAATTTTCAAGTCATTTCAATATGTTCTTACTATGGTTTGAATCCCTTGAAGTTGGTTACTTATCTCTGTCATGCTAATGCAAATTGCCCTGAATTCTAGGAGGCCCTATTTGACTGATTATAACTCCAATCTAGTTGATCCTACTAATAAAATTCCTTTTTCATTTTATTGTAGAGGTCACACATTTTCTATGTTCTAGATTTGAGCCTATGACAAATCCATTTGATCAGCTTTCAAATGTGATTCTGAATGTAATTTATAAACTTTTTCTAGTGTCATAAAGTGTAGATTGATCAGTACCCCTATTCAGGATTTCATATCTATGAATCTATTATAGATGAGATCAAATGGTTTATACCACTATGTTCCACTCTGAAAATACTTCAAGTGCACCATCGTTCAAGTCTTGACCAATCCATCTGCACACTTTCCCAAGTTAATTCCATTTGTGAAAACTACAATTTTGTTGATGTTTCCAGTCTTGCAAATCTAAGTACCCCACTTCACAAGATTTCTAGGTGCGTCATGTTATTTTTCATGAGCCCAAATCATAGATTTATTCTCTCCTCTTGACAATGAACTAATGGCCCAATTTTTGTACCCTCAAGTATCTATTTTCCCTATTTTCAAAGCCAAATCCAAATGCACTTTCCTAGTTTTCTAACATGTTTACCTATAAGTAGTTCTAACTGAGAAAATTTGATGGTCAATATCTTTTGACCCCAAAGTCATCATGAGATGAGATCTAACAAGATGCAAGAATCTAGAACAATGAATCAACATGTTAGTTTTTAGAGCCCATTATCTGTTTCTATCAATTTTTAAGGCTAGTCAGAGGACCCTTTGGCACAAAAATCATAGTTTATAAGAACAAGGTGAAATCAGTTTTTAATGGTCAATTAGTAGTCGAGTTCGATCTTGATCAGTACCAGGTATTCATAAAGTCAATTTGGGATGTTAATTGTTTGAAAATGAAAATTTTTTTAAGCTAGACCCACTTTGGGGCTTGACTAAATTCATTAGATCAAAGGGGATGGAATCTTTGTGGTCAAAGAAATGTCAATCATTTAATACACTCTTATCATCAAGATACTACAATAACAAGACGCTATGATTTATTTTAAATAAAGTGTGAAATGGTTGATAGAGTCCTATATTTTAAATGCTTATGATGCCATTTGTTTGTGTTAATGTGGCAAGTGGTGTATCATCGTGATCATTTTGTGTTGATTTTTCAGTCCACTTGGCTCAACAATAGTAAGGAAATCAAACAATTCATGTACCAAATGTTTTGTACACAACAATGAAGTAAATAGGGTATCCAAAGCAGGAAATTTGAGGAGCATAAGTCTACACAAAGAGTCCCAATTTTAGTATTAATACAATTTCAATTAAAAAGAAGATTGCAATTTAGCATGTTTTTGTCTTCCTAACACTAATACATTAGGGGTCAATTTGTAATGGCAGGCAAATGTAATGTGTTTTTGGCTCTCTTTTTTTCAATTATAGCTCGACGATGTCACAATTGTGATGCTAATAGGATATAAGAAAAAAAAAAGAGAACGTTGCTCATTTGGATCACCACTGTCTTATTCTCTACTATAGATGCAATGTCAGATGGATGGATGCAAATTTAGGGGAAGTTTGAGGTGAGGCCATTTTCAGAGGCCATTCTAATACTGACAATTAATTTGGGGCTTTTGTAACCCTTGTAGGGCCCAGCTACTCATTCGTTGGCTATGGCACGACATTGGAATTAGAGTCATTTAAAGTGAAAAAAAATTTATCTTCCCTGTGATTAAACCCATATTCATGGAACAAAGGTTATTATCATTTCTCAATCCATTTTATTTCTCAGTGAATAGATTAACTGGTCACTATAGCTTCTAGTGATTGTTCTTCATATTGTGCAATGTTGACTTGATCTGAATGTTCTTAACTATGATTCTGATTTTATAATGCCCATTAATATCCTTCTTGATTGATATGTTCTTCATATGTCATAGTCCTTCCTTCAAATGTAGTCAGCAGTTTGTAAATTTCTACCTTCCAGCCATGTGCTTTGTCACCATCTAAAAAAAAATTGACCCTCATACAATGCATGGTAAAGGTTTTGGCATTGCGCATGCAGCTGGAAAGAAAACAATGGCTTTCCAAGGGTTCCTCTCCTTATGTGCTTTACAATGAAAATTTCCTATTGCAAATGTCACACCTTCACACATCCATTGCTGCAGCCTCTTCACTAGATTCTCTTGATTTAGTTGCTGGCATTGGGTGGATATTGACTTGTCATTATTTTACCCTTAGTCTCCAGAAATCTCCTCCTTGCAGCTACTTGATTGAGATGAAACTATCAATTTCAATCATTTCTTGCATAAGAGCTTCCTTCATTCTATGAAAATTGAATATACCACAGCTGGAGAGTACCACCATTTGCTTTTAACAGGCAATTATAATAAATGGCTCCAAGTATTAATATCATTAACATCTCCAATAGTTGGGTTGTTCAATATTTCCCAAGTCTACCCCAAAAGTATTTTTAGTATTCTTTCTTCATACTCTTACCCACGTTTAGATTGATTCTCTCTTCATCTTTTATTTGCTGACTGGAAACATTTTCCAATTTTGATTGTTAACTCCTCTTCCCTTGGTAGATATCTCCATTTCCATTCCCTAAAGGTGGAATGTGCTCTGACATAGCTAGCATCATAATTAGCATTCCATTTTTCTTCCATGGAGAAATCTCAATATGGCTTCTGTTATGGTCATTCAATGGGAAGTATCTATAGTTTGCACCTCGAGATAAGTACCTTGAGGTATTCACTTATCAATAAAGTGTTTAGATTTTGGCTCATGATGTATTTAAGTTCTTCAACTCTGTATGCGTCAACTTCTATTATGTTGAATACACATTCTCCATCACTGAGTTGGATTAGTTTTGTATCTTTGCTTATCCTAGGGCCCTCTACATATCTCATTCCCAATCATATTTATAACTAGATAACTGTGTTAGTCTTTGTTGACTATATATATCCTCTCATAGTAACATTCGATTATGTATTGTATAGTAATACATCCTTACGTTGGATTTTCTATTTCCCATCTTGCTACTTATCCCTATCATCAATTATTCTATGGAGTGTCTATGGACCGGTTTACTATTTACACATATAACCTCTCTACATATATTTATTTGGATTGGCTCACTATTCTGAAATTGATTTGGTCTGTTGTCCTAGTTGTCGACTTGATTGTTGTTTGTGTTGATAGTATTAGTATTAGTTTGTGCTAGTGTCCATCTTATAAAGACTCTTGAAGATATGACATCTTAACTAACTTAATTTTAGGTAAAGTTTTAAGTACATTTTATCCATTCTCCCATTAAGAATGATTAGAGCATAGTTCTTCCTCAATATTTTTAAAAATAAAGCTGAAATTACAATATTCATTAATGTGTTATATTAAAGTTCACGTGTATGTGTATGTATACATTTTATTGCATGGGGTATTAGTCAAACTTATTGATACATATCTCATGAGAGGTATTTCACATGAATCCATCACACGTAAGAATCATGAGAAACTTAACATTCATTACATCTAGGTGATGCTCACAAGAATTAAACATCAAGTCTTCTTGAGAGGTCATCTATACTAATACTACTTCCATTCAAGCATGTTTAACTATGGAGTATTCCCTCACATCAAGCTCACATAGTTTCAACAAGTGTTTTCGTTTAATGAATCATTCATTATCTCTAGTGCCCACTTTTTGGTTATCAATTGATAAATAAAAAATATGTTCCATACAATGTTAATATCACAATTGAATTTTTATATGTATATAGATACATAAATTTATACTTATATACAAATATCCATACATATTCAAAGATCTAATTGTGTATTTTGAGAGTCAAAATCAATAAACCATATTTAATTAATAGTAGTTTGAACAAACTTATTTCTCATGAGAATGAATAATCCACTTAACACTAGTCATTTTATTTCAATACTGCTCATAAAGATAAAATAGTACATTTACTATTAAAAAATTCCAACACCAAATCTACTTAACTTACAATTTTGGAATCCACTTAAGTTACAAACCCATTTATAAAATATTGTACCTTATAAATAATTCTTTATTAAAACTTATTTAACTCAATAATATGTAAGAACTAACAAGTATGTTATACACTAAACGCATTGACCTACTATATAAACTAAAAAAAAATCAGATTGGATGAAGCAACCAAATTAAATGATGATATGAAATTAGAAGGATGATAGCCGTGTGTTGTTACATACATGACTACATGGTAGAAAGCTGGCTTAGCAACTAGTATATTGATTGATATGGTTGGAGAGGGATGCAAGCCCAATGAAACTACTTATCCTACTCTTATTCAATGTATAGGCATTGAATGCATGACAAATGAGGCTACTATGAAGCTTCACAATGAACTAACTGCTAGAGGTACTATCGATGAATCATTTTTCATTTTAATTAATAACAAATGCATTTTCAAAACAAAAGATTATGCAAGTGACAAGGCTCACTAATAAGGTTTGAGCTATATCCATCATCTTCCCAGATTAAAAAAATCATAAATACATTTTCAAAAGAAATAACTTGGGAAGTTGAATTCACAACACTTATGATTCTCTATAGTTTCACTAAGTTTTCACATATAAATCTACAGGCGTATTCAATGCAAGAGTTCATGGTAAGGACCATGGTTGTATGTGTTGTTCAGAAATTCTAATAAGCAAGCTAAATTGAATATTCTTAATTAGATTCATATCCAATATGACTTGAACTTGTTTATAGTAATTAAGTATTTAGATCGCATAAGCTATAGGGTGATGTGAAAATTACAACATTGAAAATTATAAGTGGGTGTAATTGCTTGGATAGAATCATACAAATTGAAAATGAAAAATAGGGCCAATTTTATGATGCAAGTTTACAAGGGGCTGAATTTTAGGCATGATAATTATGGAATGCTAAACTTTTCTATAGGTCTTTAGTCTTTTGTATCTTAGGGAGTAATTTTTTGGAAGTGAATACACTCTGAGACTGGGTGAATTCCTTTACTTTATATTATAATTTTATATGACAATTTAATGCTAGATTTTATTTTCAGTTTGATTACATAATGTTGCATAATGCTTTCAAACCATAAAAATAGTTTAACTCTAATCTCAACTAATTTTTGAGAAACAATTTCTTCCATAATATAATGAAATATTCTTTTGCAAACATTAAACAAGATTTAAGCAGCGATAGTACCTATACAGTAGAATATCAAACTATTTACCCATATTTTAATTGTGGAGAGAGTTCACCATTTTCATCATTGAAGCCATTATTTTGCCCAATGAAGCTAGTAGTTCACAATAACTAAGACCCACAAAATGTTTTTCCTTCATCCTTATTGAATTTGTAAATGAGCTTCACCATTGGCAACTTCTTTAGGGCTTTAGCAATGTATTACATATGTGAGCAATGTTTCTGGATTAGATTGTGTGAGTTTTTTTAGCATCAACGTTTCGGATCATACTACATGATCCATCATCAGGACGAGAGAACATCAGAATATGGAATGTGCACATTCCATATTCTGATGTTCTCTCGTCCTGATGATGGATCATGTAGTATGATCCGAAACGTTGATGCTAAAAAAACTCACACAATCTAATCCAGAAACATTGCTCACATACTAATGGATTGTGGAAATCTGATTATGTTAAATGTATTACATGTTTTCCTTCTTTATTTTTTTATACAATTAAATTTTACAAACTCAACTATAACCTTTCCAAATAATGTTACCAAAAGACATAACACATGGTGTTATACTATCCAAGTCTTAGTTACTTAGATGTCAATAATAACCATAGTAAGGTTGCATCATACAACTTGGGTTATTAACATGTCAAACCATAAACTTAAGTGCCAACACAAGTCATCACCCATCACTATCATCAAGAAAAAATCAAAGGTCAACAAAGTCCCCCTTTGTCCTTGATGGAAAAAAAAAAATCTATCAAGAGAACCTAATAGTAACATTTTCATGAACTATAAACACAACATTAATCCATGATACTTCATACCAAATATAATAAAACAATATCAATTCCATCATGCTTGATACCAAATATCAGAAATAAAATGATTCAAACCCGATACCACACATAATGACATTGATATCAACTTCATTATGTATGATATCAAATAAAATGAATCACAAAACTTTTCCAAAATATATGCCAAAACTATAACTGTTTCTCTTGTATAATCATTAGCGAAATGCAAATTCAATAAAATCATTAACTTGTAACATTTCATTACCAGTAATCTGTAACCTTCCATTAATATGATCATAGGAAATATACTATCAAATTGTGCCAAACATTGTTATCATTTGGTCAATACCATGTATGTTGTCAAAAAGAAGAAGATCAAAGCTGACATGTAATGAAAAGTTTCCATGTAATTGAAAATTCATAGTCACAAATGCCATGTATGTAACCAAATACTTCCACCAGAAAATTCCATCCATGTAAGAAAAAAAGTTGTTTCATCTCCCAATTTTTAACTCAAGGAAAAATATATTATTGACCAATTTTGACTTGAAATTTGAAGAAAACAGTAAAAGAAACATCCAACCAATCAAGCCATAGTCCCAATAAAGACTCTCACTATATCTTTTAAAATCCTAGAGTACTCTAAAGATATGTCATTTCAATCCCCAATATTGCATAGCCCCATCTCGTAAGAGACTCATTTCTAAGCTAGATAGTTGGCCACATTGTTCCATTCCTCCATTCCCTTGAGCCAGACCGAAAAGCTACACATCTCAAATTTTGATTAATCACCATAGCCGATTGCCAACTCATTCCCTCCACTTCCATCTTATTTAGATGAAATTTGGATTCTTTATTGTTTAATTTTTTAAATAAATTTATATATGGAGGATTCAAAAATTTAAATATTGAAATTTATCAAAATAGTTAGATAACATTCAACTAAATATAGTTAAATCAAAGTAATGACCTATATTTTCCTTAAAGTTATAGCAGTTTAATTTGATAAAGTAGTAAAGATAAAAATGTAATGGTTATATTTGCCAATGAAATAAGCTTAAAATGATTTTAATGATTTCAAAATTAAAAATCTCATATATAAACATTAGCAAAATTAGAACTTTAAAATAAAAATACTTGGTTAAAATAAAGAAAAAAGTTGAAGTGATTACAATGGTATAAGAGTCTTTCATGAAATGAAAATTCTAACTAATCAGATCCAGGAATTAAGGTTTATTTAAACTTGCCAATTCACCTTGCCTTTATTTAAAATTCTACCTTGCCTTTGTTCAGCTTCCCTCTCCTTGGGAACACTCCTAATCCACCCTTCATCCAACTAACTCTTGATTTCTATATTCAAGGATTCCCTTGATCCTTATAATGCCTCAATAACCTTCAAAAATCATAACTAAGGAGTTCCAACCCCTACCAAGCATCAATTCTATGTCAATCTTCAAAACTGCCTTCAATAGGCCTGCCCAATTAGCCCTATCCTGTAAGTAATATGTACTTTACTCTCAAACTTCCCAAACAACCTAGTAACCTCTTCACCTTTTCAAATACCCTTTACTAATTTCTTGAAACCCTATGAATCTCAATCCTTCAACCCTTAATTGGTGTACATTTCTATGGCTGACCCTACATGCTTTTAGGCCTAATTAGCCCTCCATTTACAAATCAACCCTATCAAGGGTATATACTCTGATGCTATAACTTTCAAAATTCCTTAGTTATGAAGCAAAACAAAGGATTTTGTCATCCTTTGGGCCATGGAACCCCTGGTTATAACCCAGCACACCATTCTTCTCCAATTCAAGCTTTTAACTAGGGATTTCTCACAAATAACCCTACACTCACTTTTGGGATGCAAACTTTGATTTCTTTTCTTGATACATTCACTGCTCCCTCGACTACTACTTTTGTGTCTTATAAAGACCTTACTTTTCTAGACTTTTTCCCATCTAACTGACTCATAAAACTGGACCAAAGACCCCTTGGTCGCCAACTGTCCCTAATAATTGTCACATGATAATAACAAACACTTTTTTAACAGCACTCATTATTTGTTTTGTTATCCTTCGTGACAAGGACTCATAAAACCTTGTTTTTCATTCCTAGGGACTTCTAAAAGACTTTTAAAACAACCTTCACACCCCTATAATCTCAACTAACCCATTCAAGCCTTATTTGGCTTATGTTGCCAATATTGGCAATTTACAAGATCTTGCACTTTTAGTGCATTTTACACCAGTTAGAGCCTTATTATATTGTGTAAACAATATTATTCATTGCCATCAACCTATAACTCTTCCTAGGACACTCTAGGACTTTAAATGACTTCACAATGACCCCTTACATCACATTACCTATTCTTGGCAATACATTACAATTTGACAACTTTATGAAATTCCTTACATTTTGATCGCCTGTTCTTTTAATTGCATATAATAACTAATTTGTGTGCTTTTTCATGACTATGTTTGACTCATATAATTGTGATATCTCTAGCAATATGATGTCATTTAATATGTCTTGCTAAAGCTTGTAAATTTTGTTCCTTTTGCCATGTCATGTAATATGTCTTGCCTTGTAGCTTATATTTTTGAAATTTCTATTAGGCCTTGTAGCTTGTATAATTTGATTGTTGGAGAGCTTCTACAACTAAGCAAGAAGGCCGTTGCACGAGTTATAGCCGTGCGCTTGGGTATGAAAATTGTATATTTTTTAATCTAATGTATATTTTAACTAGACTTTTAGCTTATATGTTTTGAAATTTCTTTTAGTGGCTTAATGTTGTAAGGTCTCTTGAAATAAGACCTTCAGGCAGTTGGTTAAAGTTTTACAAATAATCTTATCCAAAAATTTGCCTAGAGCAATTGAGTAAATGTTATAAAAGGTGATTGGGTTAAATGTCTTAGGAATAAAGTCAAAGAAAGTATTTTTAAAATATTAAAGTATTTAGCTAGGTCTAAGAAGATTTGTGTACTTTCGATAGTTTTTCTTAGTTTGTGAGAGTTGTAGACCAAATTTTTCATAGCCTGATTTTTGCTTCCTGTGAAGAATGATCATGTCGGATAATATAAGTGAAGAACAAAATAAGGAGACAATCGATAGATTGTGGTCTAACTTGAAAAGAAAAGGTGATGGAAAATGTTATTGTCCTTGCAAAATTTGTAAGGGCTTAAATTGTAGAAGACATCTAATCAAAATAGCTAAGAGACATTGTAGGGAGAATGGTCACATTGAAGTGGGGCATGCCTATTATCCATTGGTAAGTTTTTCATTATATCATTTTAACAATTTATATACATATGAAATCACTTGATGATTAGTTGACCATCATGGTTTATTTATGTTAATCAATTTTATCTAGGTTGATCTCCCCAGGGAAGTACATGATATGAACCACAAAAATTCGAAGAATATGGTTTTCGAAGTGGAGGAACATGGAGGTGGGAATATCCAAGGTGAAGATAATGATCCCATAGAAGATGACGATCGTGCGCTAGAAAACACAATCAAAGATGATGGTATAAATACATTGATCCATGACACATTTAGTCCAAGCGTATCTGATCATGATGATGATGATAGCCTTGATGTACCTCTACTTGATAAGGCATAAAAGCCCCTATACAAAGACTCCCAAATGACTCTTCTCTCTGCTATATTGTTTTTGTTGAACTTGAAGGTTATGAATGGTTTATCCAACATAACAATGTCACGTATGTTAAGGTATATCATATATGTCTTTATAGTTAACAAAGGGTGAATAATGTACCACTAATATTGTTTATATTAACAACTTATATTTTTTTTCTGTAGATTGATAGGTGATTTTCTATTACCACCATCAAATATTCTACCTCACTCATATCGAGAATTATTTGTTGTTATGAAAGATATTGGAATGGAGTATGAAGCAATAAATGCTTGTCCCAATGATCATATTATATATTATAAAGAACATGAATTTGCAACACAATGCCCTATATGCCATACAAGTAGATATCAAACAGATCGACTAACAAAAAAGGTGCCTGAAAAGGTTCTTCATTACATCCCCATTATTCCATGGATGCGACAATTATTCAGGTGTAGTATCTTGGCTCAATTTATGGATTATCATGCACACAATAGAAGTTGAGATGATATTATTTGAATCCTTGCAGATGGTTCAACATTTATGCACATAGAGGAAAAGTGGCAACACTTCAAAGAAGAACCTCATAATCTCAGGCTTTCATTAGCAACTGACGGTGTCAATCCATTTGGAGAGATGAGATCTATTTACTCGATGTGGCCTATTTTTGTTATCAAAAATAATATTCATAAATGGATGTCAATAAAGAGGGAGCACATTATGTTGGCAATAATTGTTCTAGGTATCTTATCATTTGATAGTTATTAATTTACATGTACTTACAAATCTTGTAGTAAAATGGTCACAATAATTATGTAATGTTACTATTCATTCAAGTAGGTAAATATCAAGTGAAGGATATTAATGTATATATTGAGCCTCTTATTGATGAGTTGGTGGAGTTATGGAACGATGTCACTATGTATGATGTGTCTAGACCAATAGGACAAAGACAATTTCAATTCCATGCAATACTTGCATGGACAATACATGATGCCCTAGGGCTAACACATTTTTGTGGTATGTTATAGTGAATTCAAGTTGTGCACAATAATTCTAATTATAAAAATCAACATATTTAATAATCCAATTATATCATTATCTTGTAGGTCTTCAAACAAAGGGAAAATTTGCATGTCCAGTTTGTGGTCTAAAGATGAAATCGCATCATTCAAAAAGTTTAGGAAAGTAGGTGTTTGATGAGTGTTGACACTTCCTCCACAAGAATCATAAGTATCAAATTACAAAAAAAAATCTTTTCAATGGGCAAGAAGAGACTACATCAAAGCCACGAAGAATGACACCTCACCTATGAAAGTTGGAATATAATAGAATTAATCATCAAGGTAATGTCATTCCACCTAATGGTTTATGTTTGTAATTTATATATTTCTATTGTGATTTTTGTTTACTAATTTTTTAATTGATGATCGTGAAGGTCATCAAGGCAGTACTGACAACCTTCCAAAGGGACTAAAAAGCTATCCCAGACAATTTAGTAGGTTGCCCTACTACGAGCACTTACAAATTGTGCATTTGTTTGATACTATGCATATTGGAAAGAATATAACAGAGACATTGTGGAAAATATTGGATGGACGACATGACAAAGAAAAAATTGTCGAAATTTGAAATGACATTCATGAATCCAATCATGCATTGAAGAATTTCATTCACTCAAATAGCAACAGAGATTAGATTAATATAAGTGCCCTTCCTTGGTTATTAACAGAGCAGCAAAGTGATGCCAAAAAAGAAGTCATACAAAAAATTTGATTTCCCACAAGATTTTCTACGAACATAAACAATCTCATATCAAAAAAAAGTGAATTTGGGCCAGGGCTCAAAATGCATGATTGGCATCCTTTCATCAAGGTGAGTTATGTTCTTCTGTATTTACAATATATTCATAAACTACGTGTATTGTTCATTATGTTATGTTAGAAAACAATGAAATGATTGGTTTATAATTACTACAGTACATGGTTCCTCTATCTCTCCCAGAGAACTTCAACAATAACATCAAACAAGTGATATACGATCTTGGAAAATACATGAGGTAAGCAGTAATATCTATTCAATTTGTTGTATATATTTATTATATTCACGATTTGTTTTTCTTGCTATGTAATCTATTGTATATTATTTTGTAAAGTCTTGTATCTATATATTTTTTGTGACTTGAATCTCTTAATGTAGGTGGTTGTCATCTAAAGAAAGGCCTTGCACACATAAACTAGTGATAAATAACCAGCACAAGCGATTGGACATGTTATGTCATGCAAATGCTTCACATCATATTGTTTATGAAGTAGCATAATTTTTTCCATGATGCATAGGTTGAGTCCTACAATATAATAGATCCTTTGTCTTATATGATGTAAGTTGCAAAAATGCATGAATTCAGGTTATTTAGTATTCACATAGGTTTTTAGGATAGCTATATAGTTGTTGACAAACAAATTTAGTATTAGAATATGTTGATATCATCATATTCAGCCCATACAGAAAAATGATTATATGTTGTTTCAATCTTAACAATTTTATAATTAATTTTTATAAATGTAAACAGTGTTGTCCACCCAAAGAGTGGTTCTTGAGCTGGGTACAGGGAGGTCAAAATCCAGAGGGGGTGGCTTTTGGAAGGGATGGTGAGCTTTTGAAAGGAACACTTAGATTATTTTTTTTTCAGGGATCCCTTCATAGAACTTGGTTGGTTGTTTTTCCATGTGTAATATTTCTTGCCTCTTGAGGAAGCATATCCCATCATGGCATACGCATCTGTGCATAAATAGACATTGGCGAGAAAGAGTTTGGGGTAAGAATTGACATGTTAGCTAAGATGAAGGGATTGATGATTGTAGACATTAGGTAATCATTGTAACTCATTTTCTTGTGCCTAACGAAGAATTTTAATTTCACCCATGGGTTTTCGTTGCACTACAAGATGTATTACGCAGAGTATTTTACCACAGCGAGTCAAAGATGGGTAGCAAGTAATTTCTTCAGAATGAGGGCTTCAGAGTTTCTTCACAAATAATTTCAAATCTATGTAAGACTTAATTGAATCAAATTCTTATTTGAGCAATGTTAATTGGTAAGATTTGGGCATTGGATTAGTCTATCCATGCTATTTCTAATACCAACATCTAGAATAGCCCATTTGAAAGTGATTAGAGAGGTTACATGGGATGATGGAGGATTCTATCCCAAGGGATAAAACTGTGATGAGATGAGTGAAAAGTGTGTGAGGAAGAAGAAGGATCTAATTGTAATAGCTCATGCTACAACAACTCCACTTTTTGTCTTATGTTATCAATTTATTCAATTTATTGGGATTTAGAATTTCATAAAACATCCATGATGATAGTCACTATAATGGAGATAGGAAGGATGTAAAATTTGGATGCTCTTGTATGAATTAGGAAAGATGTAAAATATGGACATTCGTATATGAGTTTGTGATTCTCTTCATCTTTAAATTTTAAATCTTTTGTGTGTGTGTGGAGTAACATGATACCAAATTACCATCCATTGCATGTCATAAGATCCCAGATATATCTAATTTTACGCTCGATGCTAGAACAAAGAAGTGTAAAAGTGCATAATGTCAAGATCTTGCATATCCTATAGCACATATGGAAATACTTGAAGCTTATGTTACACTTTTGGCAATTTCATAGAATAGATTCTAGAACCATTAGCCTTGATTATATTCAGCAAACAACTTAATCTCTTGCTCATATTTCCACCAACCCAAAGACTACTGGGTATGTACAGGTCTTGCATATGGTAAAGGCCATATAAGCGATCCTACTGATGTTACTTTGGAGGTGAATTGATCATGAAATTGCCTATCTATCTTGTGTTTATAGATTTAATGTTTATTGCCAATATACTATTTTCTTCTGTCAATTAATTTTTTTGACCTTATACTATTGTCATGTTGTATATATTTCCTTTATACTCTTGTCACTGTCTTGATTTTGATGTCATGATGATGAATACTAGTTGAACTTATAGAATTCAAAGAATAATTAGTGATTACAAACATATATTTTATGAATGATGTCAAGAAATGAGAATTGCTAATCTCAACTACACAAAATGGAAGTGCCAACCATTTGATTGTTAAAAACATCATGTGCTCAACAACCATTTTTTGCCTAATTCAAAAGAATATACCTATTTCTTGAGAGTAGAGGCTATTCACTAGAATAAGCAATGCCCTTCAGAATAGTTTTGAGTCTAAACAAATTTTCAATAACCCTTGTTAGAAAATCAAAATATTAATTCTCAATGTGGAATGCATTCAATATGTTTTTGAACATGCTGACAACAGTGATCTATATTTAAAAATATATATTTGAAATCTGAGTCATCAACTCTGATCAATCTTTTATAACAATACAATAACGTGTCTCACAAGAATGTTCTATCTTTTATGAGTCTACCATTATTTATTGAGCTATCCTTTATAATAATAGAATGACCTATATAGCTGGAAATCGTTGTATTCCATCACAAATATTAGGCATAGTAAGTAAATAGTTTGTAGGATTCAACAAGCGATACTATAGGACTATAATAGTTTTGTACAACACAAGGCCTCCTAACACCACTCAACCTCATGCCCTAAACTATTATTAAAATTTACAAAGTAGGTTGTGGTTTAGGTATTTCTTCTTTTGTATTGTATTCAGAGATCATGCTTCAGTATACAGCTTCCTATTATCTCTGGTTCTTTGCTGCAGACCCATCATAAATGCTTTGTTAATTTTGATGCTTGTATTGTCACAGGGTCTATATAAATAGTTAATGAATTGTTTGTGTGGTGGTGATAAATATATAGTTCATGATTAAATTAAAATGACTATCTACCAAAGTCATTCGCAAATGACTGTAATATTCCTTTGATCATTTCATCCAATCTTTTTCTTTATGTTCCCAAATTATTTATTCCAATTTGATGCTCAATCTATTTAGTTGATTAAAATATATGGAAAGTTTATATGACATCTGCTATAGGGTCTATTAATGTGTATGTTGAAAATAGTTGTTCATCGCTCTACAAATTGCTATCTATAGCTACCACACATTTGATAACGTACTGACCTTAATACTATGAGGCCTATAAAAATCATCTCTTTGCACATATATTTATCACTACATTAGACATAGCTAGATCTTTGTTGCAAGCATATAATTATAAATCAGAGATAACAGCCAGATCATTGTAGAAGGTACATTAGACTTTGCAAATAATGGTGCCTTCATCAGAAACAACCACATTTATATGAAAGACATTGATTGTTTGTGCAATCAATTAACTTATATTTGAAAAAATTGTATATAGTAGATAATGTAATAATTATATTGACATTGTCATCGTAACCCTAAATTTGCATTACAGTAAGCATTTGTAAATAGGATAATAAGTAAGATTCAACAAATATGATGATCTGATCATCATTAGACTCTAAGAAGGAATAAGCATTTATTGACTTCTCTATGGTGTTAGCTAATTATTTGGCATACCTTCTTGTCAAAAATCCCATGTTTCCAATTCAATAGGAAAATATAAGATTTCATTAGTTGAATAGGTTGTTTTTCACAGGATGGCAAGATCATTGCTCTGATACCTCAAAGAACTGGTGTCAAAAATAACTCAAATCATTGATCCTACCTAATAGTAGGAATGGTTTAGTGGAGGCTCAATGAAACACATACAGTGGGAATTCTTGGAAAGAAATATCTCTAATTAGAAGGAAACAATAGAGGTGCTCTTTGTACCTTGAATTTTTTGACAAAACCTTATGAATATGGAGCGACAATATGACTTGATGAGAAGATAAATGCTATACTTGCATGATTGGAACAAATAGTTGATGTGCAAGGCACTTAATATAGCACTTGTTGTGCCTTGAATTTGTTGACAAAACCTTAAGAGTATGGGGCCACAATATGACTTGATGAGAAGATAAACACTATACTTGCATGAATGAAACAAATAGTTGATGTGCAAGGCACTAAATATAGCACTTATTGTATCAATACCACCTAGAAGGGAATAAGGCAAAGGATTGTGTGTTGGTGAGAGCTTGAGTGATTAGTATTCACCAACATCCTTCATTATTACAAAGTTCTACACTTAATTTTGGAAAACATAGAAATTCTTTGTGTACCCTATTACTATAGCTAAAGGGCACTACTATTAAAATATTGGCATGAGGTATGAGAATCCAAAGCATGGTACATGTACTTGTAGATTTGTAGAGGAATTTCTTGAATCCTGAGGAAAGCAAATGATGAAATATAGTTTGCAACAACCAACACCACATTCATACTATCATTTATGCACCACCCGTTATGCACCTTACCAACTACATGTACAAGTACCATTTTGTGTGCCTAGATGGAAAGGAAAAGGTAGCTATCAACTGATTCATGGGAATGGAAGGGATAACCAAGGCTACATGTTCACATTCCCCAAATTAAGATAAAATGGCCAACATCCACAGAAGTGTATTGATTTCGCTCTACATGTGTTTCATGACACTCAACATCAAATAAAGATTGCCCAGCCTTAATGCAAATATTTGTGTTGTGCAAGAAGACCGCACAAATGATCCACGTCAGAAAATAAAAGCAACGGAAAAGACATAGCTAGACAAGCTTGTCCAAGTTGTCAAAGTAAGTGGTGAATATGGCTTCAATGATGCACAAGATGACCCATCAGAAAAGAATGGTGCTAGCAGGGAAACATGGTTATGATATGAGTAGAAATTATACCCTCTGATATTACTGAATGGTGAAAGTTAGTTCATGATGTTGTGCATTTGTTCAAAAAAGAAAAAGAAGAGATTTCTGCTAAAGTGTAGACTAGTAAAGGGAGAAATAAAAATCAATTATGGTAGCATACACCTATTACAATAAGGTGAAGTCCCAAGTTTGGAATAGTTTGAACAAAGGGCTATTTTCAGTAGGTTAGCTCTAGCCAACTAAGTACTCAGACAAGATGCACACAGTTAATAGAGTTAGAGAGAGAGAGAAGCTGCTAGTGGATACCTAATGTAAGAACATCTTCTTGTTTTGTCCTTCAATTTTAGTTTTGTCTCATTGTAATTTCATCAAACAATTGGGGTGCAATGTCTGATTTGAAATTGAGTATCCTCCAAAGAAATTACAAAATATAAATCCTTTGTATAGGATTTATGTCAAACACTTGCATAAAAATAGAAATCTGATATTTTAATTGTATTAGGAAAACATAAACACAAATACTTAGCACCCAAGATAAACTTCACCAAAGTTATTGTGCTTTAAGCATCAGCATTTTCACAAACACTTGTCTGATATACCTTATTGAAAATGTTCATAGATTGAATAGAGGAATTTCATTATACATTTTGCATACAATCTTCAAATGTAAGGAATCAATTTTAGCAAAATTGTTAGTATTCAATGATTTAAGCAACATGAGTATGACATACTAAGGCCTGAGAAGGAGTGATGCAAAGGGATGAGACAAGGGAGGTGAAGCTTCTAGCTATGTCATTCTCAACTACCTCCAACATCAAACCAAATCAAGACTCTTAAACCCTATGTAACTTCATTTGGTCACATCTTATATTTGAGTAGGATGATGTCATGTTGGTGCTCCTTGCATTATTTCATGATATATTATTATCATGCCATCCAATCGTCTATAGGAAAAAGATGATGCCTGAACAATCGAATTAGAAATACGGTCGATCTGCATTGCATTTGGACACTTGGTTTGAGGTTCATCTCATTGATTCACATTCATTACAAGATCTTTATTTGATTAGACCTCAATAGAAAACATTGAGATTTCCTGAGCCCCAAGCCCAAATCGTGCAGGCTTCAATCTCCACATATCATAAAGCCTGTATATAGAGTTGAGCATTCTCACACCATCTGAGAGCTGATGCAAGTAAAGTTTCTAGCTACGGGATGCCCAACCCTATATACAGGCTTTATGATATGTGGAGATTGAAGCCTGCATGATTTGGGCTTGGGGCATAGGAAATCTCAATGTTTTCTATAGAGGTCTAATCAGATAAAGATCCTGTGATGAATGGGAATCGATGAGATGAACCTCAAACCAAGTGTCCAAATACAATGCAGATCGATCGTATTGCTAATTCAATTGTTCAAGAATCATCCTTTTCCTATAGCCGATTGGATGGCTTGATAATAATATATCACTAAATAATGGAAGGATCACCAATAAGACACCATCCTGCTCAAATATAAGATGTGACCAAATGAAGTTATGTAAGTTTTAGGAGGTTTGATTTGGTTTGACATAGCTGGAAGCCAGCAATTTTTTTTTTGTGTTCTACTTTGTATCTGTCATAATTGCGATGTCCACCACAAGCATTGCAATGGGGTTGCTATGGTGGTGAAGCCAACTATCATCACCACTGCATGGGCGCTCGTCAAAATTGCGATGTCTGCCACAAGCATTGCAATGGGGTTGTTGTGGTAGTGACACCAACTGCCATCGCCATTACATGGGCACCCATCGCAATTGCGACATCCACCACAAGCATTGCAACAAGGTAGTTGTGGTAGCAATGCCAACTGTCATCGCCATTGCATGGGTGCCTGTCAAAATTATGACATCTGCCACAAGCATTGCGACGAGGTTGCTATGGCGATGACAGCAACTGTTTTCACCATTGCAAGGGTGTCCGTTGCAATTGCGATGTCAACCACAAGCATTGTGACGGGGATTGATGTCACAATAAAGTGGTTGCATAGTGACGGATAGGTTTTTTAATTGCGATGGTAAAGGATAGACATCATAATTTGTGACTAAAAAATAATGACGTCTACTACTGTCACAGTGGTGACACATTAGTATCGTAATTGTTACACATAGCCATCGCATATCGATGCCAAATGTATTAGTGTAAGAGCTTATGCTTGTGCTTTATTGGCTCACCTATCGGGCTTAACCACTCCACTAACATTATGAAGGATTTTCATGGTCATTTTGTTAACTTTATACAAATGAAGTGACTCTAGAATTTCCTAAAATTTTAAATCACAGTGTGAAAGAGTGATTTGAAACTGGTTGCATATAAGATTATAAACAAAGACGGAGTAGCTTAAGTCCAGAAATCATGTAAGAAGTCTCAATTACAAATGGATGAAATTAAGTGTGAAGTCAATTAAACCAACTATGGAAATGGTGTGTGATTTTCTTAATTGTCATTTACAAATCTTGTAAATTGGTTGGAGTAGTCAATATATCATTGATTGCCAGTGGTCAAAGACAAATGTTAAGGATGCTAGAACCCTGCGATGAGAAATGAATAGACACAGTGTTGAAATATTGACAAAATATTTGAACACATTTTGTGAGATATGAGTTGGTGGATAAGCTTCCTTTACCTTTTCCCCCTTGCTATGTGAAGGGCCCTGTGCATGCATAGGCAAGCAAGATGTGATCACCTTTGTTGGAGCGAGTGTCCTTCTTAGAATTTTTAAGGAATGGCAGAGCATGACTATTTTTAAAAATCAAAGTAAATGCATGAAAAAGTTTGTTATTTTCAACAGTGAGAAAGGAGATAGTAAAAATGGGTCATCAAAAGATAAAAGGGGCCTCTAAAGCAGGTAGGACCAAGAGTTCACTATGATGATGGAGAAGGAAGAAAAAATAGTTATCAATGGATGGGGGGCTTATGGTTTGCACAAAGAGTGTTTGATTATGGGATTTCCACCCACTATCTTTTTAAAACCAATGTTAGAGAAAAATATGGATGCTTACAAGTTTGGTGTGTCTCCAATAGTTTATTCTCTTGTTGAATGTAGGCAAGCTTGAAGGAAATGTGAGCAGATTTTTCAATTAAAAAGGAATGTCGAAGATCTTTAATCCAATATTGCACATGCTTGAGAATTTTTATGAATTTAAATACATGATCACTCAAACCATAAGTGTCTTAAAAGATACAATGCTTTTGAGGTACAAGCCTTGTGCAAGAGGCCCCAATATGGACTTTCATGCCTGTATATGAGCAATGTTAGTATGCTAATAGAAACCAAATTTAAATAAAGCTTCTACAAACTAAACAAAATTTGTAAACTTCAAGATAGACTAAGATGAGCTCTCAATTGAGAATATGAGCCATTAATGGGCTCTCTCAATGAGAAGCTCTCTTGTTGAGTAGCTTTGTCTAAATAGATAGGATGTATGCTCAAGCTTTATGCTTCAAAAAGGGCTTCAAATGGAGTTGGAATTTGGGTATGAGTGTATGGTTTTGATGTAAAATGGCTTCTTAAAATGGCATTATGACTTTACTTCATGGATTGTGTTATTTTTCAAAGGGGAAGGATCCAATTTATAGGCAAGAGGCTTGAGGGTTTGAGGGTTAAGATGCAAGGATGGGGAAAAGCTCATGGAGGGCTCAGATTGCATGAGAGGAGAGCACATGGATTGTGCTTCCTTACAACCAATCAGGGAGTGACACATGTCACATGGTGAGAGGATGGAGGAAAGGGGAAGGATGAGTCAACAAAGGAGGCTCAAGGGATAAAATCTTCATAAAGACCCTCATAATGGATTGTAAGAGCAATAAAAGGGCTTTGGAAGAGTCATTTATGGCCTAGTGGGCTTCATAAAGTTTTATGGTTGGGATATTTTGAGGGAGATGAGAGGAATTTCGACTTGGGCTTGATTAGGAAGGTTTTAAGCTTGCTTAGGCTTGTGCAAATGATTAGAGGATGGATTAGGATGGTTTAGGATTAGCTTAGGGATAGGCAAGTGGAAGGCATTTAATGAGGGTGGGTGAAGGAGGAGATATTTGTTAACTTTGGCTTGGGTTAGTAAGTTTTAACCCATGTTTAGGGAATGTGACAAGGTTAGGAGGGGATTAGGATTAGGTTTAAAGACATCTTCTAGAAGAGTCTAGACTTTGGATGAGGATAAAGACTTTCTAGAATAGTCTAGAACTTCCTAGGATGAGGATGAAGACTTTCTAGAAGAGTCTAGAACTTCTTAGGATGAGGATAAATTAGATTTTTAGGAAATAAATAAAGTTTTATTTATTTCAAGGGTTTGGGTTGAGGAGATATTTATTAAAACTTTTTTAATAAACATGAAGATTAATATTTAATCTTAATTAAATATTTTGAGTTGGGATTAGGGGTAGGAAATGATGGGATTAGCCTTTAATCAAAATTAAAGAAGGATTAGAAGATTTTGGAAGAGGTTAGTGGTCTTAAGGAAATTGGCCAAGCTTTGGGCAAAAAATAAATTTTTTATTTATTTTGGGTTTTTTGGTCAATTTATTAATTAAATAATTAATAAATAAGGAAATAATGTTTAAATAAGATTTAAACATTTTTGGGAGGGATTCCTTAATTAAATATTTTTAATTAAGATAAAGGGATTTAATGGCATAAAAATAAATTAATTAATTAATTAATAAATGATGATGTCATCAGGGACTTTTTTCAGAAAATAAAAATATTTTATTTTCTAAAGGATTTTTAGGTGTCTACAATGCCAACTAACACAAATTTATGAGTAATGCAAAATTTTGAACCACCAACTGTAGGCAGAGAGAGTGGAATGATGAAAACAACAAGCACTACATGTAGAAAAGTCATGCATCTATGACGAAAATAGTATAGTTAGTATCAAACCATGTGATGGTGTGAAAGGTAAAAATTAACTATGATCTTCGAGTCACCAGTAGATAATGCCAAGTCTCAGGATGTGTCACAACCATGTAAAATGCCTCATTTCACCTAGCCGCACATCTTAGCTGTGTTTCAGAAGATTGAGCCACAAAGCCATGAAAATGAGGTTAGTTGCTTGGTCTCTTGGCCCTTGGGTTAGGGTCGAGTTATTAGCTAAGCTAGCAACCGAGAAAGGTAGCGACATGTGATGAGGGAAGTGTGAGGTGGAAAAGTCAGCCATTTAGGAGCTGACACATGGTGACATTTTGGTAGTCAATAGGGGGTTAACCTAGATGGAGAAAAGGAAAAAAAATAATAAAAATAGAAAAATCAATATTTTATTATATATTTACAAAATTGTACGCTCAAAGAATATGATGGAAAAAATGAAAATTTTGATGTTTTTAAAATTTTCCTATAGTCTTAACTATAGGATTATTTAAATTTTTCATTAAAATGCTTTGCTTATGAACTAGGAACCTAATTTTCAATTGCATGCTAGAGCACTAATTTTTCTCAAAAATACGCAGTGTGATATACTGTTGCAATGGGAAAAAGCTAAACTTTCCAAATCTATATATTCTCTCCTTCTCTTCATTGTAAAGGTTCCAATTTTTATGATTGTGAGACCACAAGGTTGGCTCCTACTCTAGAATTGTGATTCCATTTTTTAGTTTTCCTCTATTATGAATAATAGTAGTTATATTTCTCTTGAAGCATTTTAAGTTATACAATCATCCTTTTGTATTATTCTTTGAGTTTTTGCATATACATGAAGTATTGATTTTAAATATTTCAATACAGAGTTTCATTGATAGTTTCATTCTAAAGTTTATCTCCTATATGTGGGTCTATAGTTTTCTATTACTATATGGTTGCATCTTGTTTTGAAGTTGTATGTCATTATGTGTCTTGTTGTTGGGTTAAGGACCTAAGTAATTTTCTTGATATTGCATTGACAAAATTGTAGGAATCATAGGAGGATTTGATAAGTATGAACTTCGTTTGAAGATTGATGTCTATTTGCAAGCTAGATAGATAGATCAAGTGTATATATATATGAGTATATTCTAGGTGTCCATATGTGTGTTTCTAATTTATTAAATTCCCAATGCATAAGGGACTAGTTAGTTTAGAGGTTACATGATTTTTGTTGCTACATACCTTGGTTATGTTGATTCAATCATCAATTGAATATCAATTTACCATTTTATGTATTGAAGAACTAAATTTGTTGTTCATTACTTATTTGCAACATCTTATTAGTTATAGTTAGCTACCATGATAGGGAAGTTATTTTTAAATTATAGAAGAACATTGACCACTATCTACTATAGGGGATTGTCTTGAAGAGAAGAATACCATAGAAATAGTCATATCAATCCTTAAGTTTTTCCACATTGGCCTTGTAGAGCCTAAAGTAAAGTGAGTCCTGATGACTCGATTAAGGTTGGCCCTAAACTAAGATTTAGCCCTACTAAATATAGGATTTAGCCGATCCTTAGGCTTTTCCTTGTGTTGTGCTTCCTAGTATTAGGTTTAAACCCACCTGATATGTTTCGTACCCATAAAGAACTCCAAAAATATATTTATATGTAAGGGGGATCTTATGTATGTATCAATGTAAAGGAGTGATAAGGAATGTAATGATCCATCAAAACATCAATAAAATTGTTATGTTTTGAAGGCAATTGTGTGTAGTTACTTTTATTTATTTTTGTTGTGTATGACATCATTTTGGGACTTAGCCAATTTTCCCAAATGTTGTCATCAATGCAAAAGGAGGATATTGTTGGAAATATGGTTCAATAGATTTCTTGATGTTTTTCATTTATGGAAACATACATTTAGCAATTTTTTTATGCATTTAGAGTTCAAAAATTGTCTAAGTGTTAGACAGTTTGAAGTAGAATAGTGAAAAATGTTTAGTGTATAGATGACTCATTGAGAGTTAGCTCATGCATAGTTGAGGAAAGCTTCATCATAGTACCATGATGATGTGTACCAGTGTACAAGTGTGTACGGATAGTATGACATGAGATATGGTTAAAATACTAGTGCAAGTATTTAACAGTGTAGAACATAGCATAGTAGAGAATTGGATTATACAGCCTTAGGAATTATTTTGGTTATGAAAAAATTACTATGTTATGATGAGCTAACTATGTGGATATAATCCATAAGTTATTTTATAGTACATTAAGCATGTGAAACATGAAGGCCGAATAAGCATAATTTTGTAAATATGTGAGGTATAAGTAAAGATCTTATCTTGCAAAGATAAGTGTGGTATATATGATAAATGAGAAACTGTTAGATGATGTAAACTATTGTACAAAATCTTTAAATATTTGTGCATCCTATGTGATAAAAATTCTAGTGTATGATTAAAGTGTGAAGTACAATAGTCAACAAGTATTGTATGTATATCTATTCTTGTGAAGAAATGAATTGTATAATTGCATGTTAGGGCAGTGGGCTCTTCTTGCATACATTGTATTTGTTCCACCAACTCCTAATAGGGTTAAAGAAACCCCTAATAGGGTTGAGGCTTCTAACAAGGCCTAGTCTCCTAAAAGGGACTTGAGACACTATATGTACTTCATAGACTCTTAACAAAGTCAATATCCTTAATAGGATCCTATTGTTTAGTTAATCATCTAGTGCATATCATCCCCACCAGGGTTTTTCCTTGGCTAGGGTTTTTGTAGTTAACAAATAATGGTTTTATGAGATATCTATGTGCATGGTTATATTTATTGTTTAGCATTTTTGGTTTAGTTTCATATGCAAGTTATAAAATAATTAACAATATTCAATTGTCGAAAAAAGTTTGTAGAATACTGATTCACACCCCCGCCTACCAACCAGTATTATCTATTTCTAAGAGAGATCAGTCTTGGCACTATCGAATCTTCTAAAAAGGTATACATTGGTAGGACTTTATCTCCTATAATTAGGAAGTATTTGCTTGATCTGAATAGAAAATTTAGATAGAAGGCTTATAGGGAAGATCTTTTTCATCATGTAACACCTCTCAAGGAGAGTGTTAAGCCATTTAGACAAAAATAGAGACCTATAAATCGAACTCCAACCCCTAAAATGTAGGAAGAATTGATGAAGCTAAGGGATGGGGGTATCATCAAACCAATCAGACATTATTCATGGGTGTCAAACTTATTACTAGTTAGGAAAAAGAATGGGGATATTAGGTTGTGTGTTGATTTTAGAAATCTAAATATTGCATCATTGAAAGATAATTATGGACTACTCAACAATGAAGCTATGTTGCGGCAAGTCACTAGTTTAGAGTTGATGTTAATGATGGATGGTTTTTAAGGGTATAACTAGGTCCTTATTGATGAGAAGGAATAATTCAAGATAGATTTTACAACCCTTTGGAGAACTTATGTATATGTCAAGATGCCCTTTGGCCTAATCAATGTAGAAGAAACATTTCAAAGAGCCATGGATGTAGCATTTAAGGAATATATTGATAAATTTTTGGTTGTATATCATGATGATCTAACTACATACTCAAAAAAGGTTGAGGACCATTGCCAAAATTTAGAAAATATTTTTACCAAAGCCTTGGGGTATGGGGTTTCTTTAAACTCAAAGAAATGTACTTTTTGAGTGATAGAGGGGAAATTTATTGCTCATATAGTGTCCGAAGATGGATTGAAGATTAACCTAAAAAGAATAGAAGCAATTGATAAAGTCCCTAAGCCCAAGAATGTAAAAGGTAGCCAATCTTTCTTTAGGAAAGTAAATTTATTAAGGAGATTTGTAACTAATTTTGCTAAGATCAGTAGACCCATCTGAAAAATTCTCAAGCGAGGAGCAACTATAAGTTGGGAAGGTGAACTTATTATTTCCTTCCAATAGAATAAAAATGAAATGAAAAATGCACCAGTCCTTAGGACACTAGATTATGAAAAATCCTCTGCATATTTTTTTTCTTTTGCATCTTTTCATATTATAGAAGTTGTTTTGCTATAGAAAACTAGAGAAGGCTATGAGCAACCAATTGCATTCTTTAATAAATCCATTTAGGCTATAGAGTTTAAATATGAAATTAATGAAAATAAGGCATGTGCACTTGTCAAATTTTTCAAAGCTTTTAGATGTTACCTAGTGGGTGTTGTTGTCATTGCATTTGTGCCTAGTGCAGTAGTTAAAGATATATTTTCTCAGCAAGATATATCTAGCAAAAGACGTAGATGAATAAATAGGATCCAAGAGTTCAATATTGAAATCTAGATCACCAAATTAGTGAGAGGTCAAGGATTAGAAAAATTGATGGCTCAATCAAATTTAGATGCTAATAAGATAAATCTTGTATGTGAGGACCTCAAGTCAGATACATGTGATATGGATTAGTGTGACTAGTATAAAAATGTGATACATTACTTGCAACATATGGAAGCTCCACCCCATTTGATAGATAGTGAAAATAGAACTATTAAGTTACATGCCATTAGATATGTTATTATTGATGAAAGTCTATGGTGGAATAATTTTTAAGGAATACCCTTGAAATGCATTAATAAAAAAAATTAGAGAAAGTACTAAATGACATGCTTTCAAGGGTATGTGGGGGTCAATATATGGAAAAGACCACTATCCACAAGATAATGAGAGTAGGTTTCTAGTGGCATAGCTTATTTAAAGATGCACAGATCTTAGTTAGAAAGTGTGACTCTTGCCAAAGATTTGCTGGAAAGTTAAAATTTTCTCAGAATCTATCTTTGAGATTAGTGGAAGTATAGGAACCCTTTTAGCAATGGGGAATCTATTTCATAGGTGAAATTTCAACCAAGTCTAGTATCGATTATTCCTAGATATTGGTGGAAATAGACTACTTCACAAAGTGGGTGGAGGTTATTCATACTAGAAAAGCTACCAATAAGGTGGTTAATAACTTTCTACTGAATAACATCATAACAAGGTTTGGGTGTCCTAAGAGAATAGTGACTAATAATGTCATGTAATTTAGGTCTAAAGAATTTATCAAGTTTTGTGACAAGTATGACATTACCAGAACAACATCACCACCCTATTATCCACAAGGGAATGGACAAGTTGAATCCACAAATAAAAGCTTGTTGAAAGTCATAAAATAGGAATTTGGATGATAACAAGAATGTGTAGGATTATTTGTTTCACTTAGTAGTCTAGGCTGACAAAGTGACTGTCAAGAAAGCAATAGGTGTGTCACTTTTTGACCTAGTGTATGAAATCCAAGAAAGGATATCATAGAACAACCTGATAGGTTTATATAATTTCATCTGAATTTATGATGATGATATCATTGATAATATGAAAGATAGAATAGGTGAATTAGTAGAGTTGACTGAAACAAGGAAAGAAGCTTCTTCTAGGAAACAAAAAATTGTTGTTGCAAACAAAGCATTTGTAAGATAGGAAAGGAGTGGCAAGAAAGTTTGAACTAGAAGATTTAGTCCTAATGTGGAATGCAAGAATTGAGGACAAAGGAAAGCATGGAAAATTGGATCCTATCTAGCTTGGCCCATATCTAGTTGAATCTACATAGGGTGAGGATTCTTGTTTCATAAAAGAACTATTAGGAAGCATTCTTGAATTGTTAGCTCATGGACAATTCATGAAGGAATAATTTTTTTGAAGGTATTTTTGTTGATGATCAGTAGTTAGGTTTGTATATATTTGTAAATTCTTGTGCATATGTATGTATAGCCTCTAAATATATGTGTATATTCCTATATAGTCTGTTTATTTGTGTTCTTTTGTTCTTTTCCCCTACTCTGTTAGGCATTGCTCTCAATGTTGTCATAAGTTGTCATGTATGTGGTCTTCTTAATCATAAATTCTAAATTCTTGCATGGATAAAGGTTATCCATCATCCCCAGATAGAGTTACTAATAGCCCTTATTTTCATTGTGCAAAAATTTTGGAATTTGATTGTGAAAATGCCTTAAATTGTGTTGTATTATTAGGGTTTGTTCTTTGTTGTTGTAAATTTTTTGGTGAAAACTCTAACCTGTTAATTTTTTCCCTAGCTTGGTTTGAAATTTTTTTTCTAAGTAGGAAATTTTGATGTTGTTAGGATTATGTCTTTATCT
Source organism: Cupressus sempervirens (assembly GCA_028749045.1). NCBI lineage: Eukaryota > Viridiplantae > Streptophyta > Pinopsida > Cupressales > Cupressaceae > Cupressus > Cupressus sempervirens. The sequence continues at coordinate 649,226,525 of CM053791.1, read as the reverse complement.
TGTCATGGAAAAATTTATGAAAATCCGTGATCAATTTTAACATTTTCCCTAGGTTTTGTGTTTAGGTGGGAGATCATGTGTCATTTTCACGTTTTACATCTTTCATTATGATCTTATGATTAGGGGTTTAGCATCTAGTCATAAGCCCAATATTTTCCTCTCCCAATGCTATGAAGTAAAGGCTAGCAAAGGATCATAAAGGTAAAGTGTTGATGTTTCAATCTTATGATATGCCATATAATTGTAGCATCGCGGGTCTATGTTTTGAAGTGTTCAATCTTATGATCATCCCATATCATGTCATTGTAAGTATCTCATGGTAAGAGGCAAGTGATACAATGTTATGATAAATGAAAGGCATATAAGTGTAAAGGCTCAGAAATGAACTCTTAACCATATGAAGGAAGGAGGATCCTGAGATCATAAGAACATAAGATGCTAGAAGATTGTGTTAGCGTAAGTGTTCCTAGAGAGACTTTAAAAGTTACAAAAGTTATGGGATCATAAGATTGTAAGCAAGGAAATGTATCAGAATGTGTTATCTAAATGGAGATTTCTAGTTGGTTGAAGGTATTGACTATGATAACAGAGTTTTAGTTTTATAGGAAACATAAAATCTTGAAGATCTAGGGTTGTCACTTTCTTGCTTCTCAACATTGTACGAAGATTAGCTAAAGAAAGAAAGTGACATGAGGACACATGGATAAAGTGGAGCTATGCACATGAGCATAAAGAGTTTGAGACATGTGGCAATTGAATCTTCCAAAGATATGAAGAGTAGTAGATTGTGAGATCACAAGACCAAATGATGAAGGTTTTCAAAGCCACAAGATAATAGCCAGCATAAGGTCAAGAGTCAGAGGTAGCAATTAAAGGAAGAATAAAAAGTTATGACAAAATCTAGTTGACTATGATCAAGAGATCGTAAGGAAAGAAAAGGCAAAGATTGATGCTACATGAATTGTGGTCATATGGTCATAATACTTAAAGCAAGGTAGATATTAAGATTTCTAAATCTACGATGAACAAAGGTTATAGCTAGGCATATGATTAGGAGGAAAAAGTAGCGATTAAGAGATAACTTTTGAAGCTATCAAGAGGTATAGTTAACTACTATCGAGAGATTGTAATGCAAGAAAATGTGAGATCTGATCTTATGCAAGGTTATGATCATAAGATCGTAAAGGCCAAATCCCTTGCCTAAGATGATATGAAGGGTTTGAATTCAAAGTGAGTTTTAAGATTGTAAGAACCATAAAATAAGACATGAAGGCACACTTTACCCTTTTTCTAAGCTGGAAAATGACAAGAAGCCCTCAGCTAATGAAGCTTGGATAAAGTATAGGGAATACAAAGCTAGAAAGTTATGTTGACACTCCATTAAGGTGACAGAGACACTAAATTTAAAGCTTGTGCATGTAAGAAATCAATGCACAAAGAAGGTTGATGAACTACACATACCATAAAGATATTCTTAGAGGTGAGTTACAAATTATTGTTTATAGAAAGAGAGAATTTCTAACAATTGCAGAGTTTTCAGTGTGAGCGACTTATAGTTTTCAACAACAATTATAGAGTTTTTAGATTCATAATTCTTAGTCAAAATGTTAGATAAAGAGTTGGAAGAAATACAAGCTATAGATATGGAAGTTATAGAGACTTCTACTTCCAAAGTAGGGAAAACCAAGTAGAAAAACCAAATACATTTGTAGATGAATGGATCAAGTTGTTTCTAGAATCCTCAAATATCATCTTTGCAAATGATCATGATTTTTGAGATGCTTATGCATGTTGTAGAGATTCTATAGGCCCTACTATCAATGGCATGAGATAATCAGGTAATTCTATCACAATAGAATGGATAAAGTCCCTATCTACAATCCATGGAGGAAGAATCTAGCAAAGCTCATGTGTCCAGAAGTATTTGTGGATGTTGATTTCGTAAAAGACCTTATTAGGTCATATAATCTAGCTACCAATTTATTCCATAGAAATAATGGCACCATTCTATGTACATTGCACCATGTTTCTTTCATTCAAGCCTTTGGATTAGATGGTGCAATGAGTGAACCATTGGACCTAGTTAATCTTCAAGAAAATTTTGAAAGGAATACCAAAGCTTATATAGGGAGATCCATGATGCAACACATCCCAATGTAACTTAAGAAGGTTGGCGACTATCCATAGAAAGTAGTGAAGATGATGCATCTACATAAGTTCAAGAATTATTTTGTAAAGATAGTGTATGGTGTCCACAAAGTGGTAGGAAAATATTGATCTAGTATGGTGTATGGGGAAAAGTACATTGTGGCAAGACATGTACAGGACTCATACCATGGTGGAGAGTATGACTATGTGCACTATATTTTGGAAAAGCTTAAAGAAAATATTGGGCTAGCACAAAGTCAAGAGATGGGAAATTTCAAAATCCATCATTACTTATTATTGATGCACTTGATCTTATACAAGAATGTCAGGTATGTTAGCCTAGAATTTATTTATTAAGCCTTTGATGCTAATGGTGAGCTTCTAGTTTAGTTGTGGACACAGGTATGAGATAGATTCTATCACTATTCTAAATCTATTTCCTTTTTCAATCATTTTAGTTTTATTATTATGGAGATATTAGACCCTAGTTACTTTAGGGATCATTAGTTATTGAAAAGTATTTTGAGACTAGCTCTCCTCCCTAAAAATAAGAGATTAGATCACAATTGGGGAGGCATTTTCTCGTTGCCATCCTTTTCCCTCATGAGAGTCTATGGTTATCCTCAACCACCCCACATATTTCCCAAATATATCTCTCCTAGTCTAGCCATTATTGAATTCATGTAGCAATTGTGCATGGTTAACAAAGAATACCTAGGGCCTAAAGTGCATAGAGGCACATTTTTGTGTAGATGTTTTAGAATAGGAGAGTTTTCAATTGGAAAACAATCCTTGGATCAAATCCATTCTTTCCTCCTCCACATTAATTTTTCAACTGCTCCCTATAGAATGTATGACCCAAACAATTAGATGAGGAATGCCCTAAAAGAAATTAGCAATTATGTGTTGCCAAGCACAAAAGAATTACTACATGAGGACTTGATTCCCAATATTGTAGCTAAAGGGGAGGCTACTAACAAGTTAGCAAAATTTGATGATATTCTAAGGGTGGAAAGGGAGCTAAAAATGGTAGATCCAAAATTTAAAGGTTTTTATATGGATGTCCCTTATCCTCAAAGAATAAAGAAGATGGTGATCAATCATGATGAGATCATGGCACAAATGCTAGAAGGGCCAATTGGAGAAGAGGAAAGGGTAAATCCTAATAGCTCGAAGCTAGATATAACCTTGTAAGTTGACAAAGATGAGCTTGTTCAACCATCATGGCTTCCTCTTGGCTCCAAACCCCTAGACTCCTTTTGGACAAGCATTATTGACAAATTCAACAAGAAACTTGCTGGATGGAAGGGGGCCACCCTCAGTCAGGTTGGAAAATGTACCCTGGTTAACTAGATTCTCCAAAACCTCCCCACCTATGCCCTTAGTCTCTTTGGGATCCTGGTTAAGTTTGCTAATAGAATGGAGAGAATTCAGAGGGACTTTCTCTAGACTAGAACTGATGACCACAAGAGATACCACCTGGTAGCCTAGGACTAGGTATGCTTGCCCAAAAGCCAAGGAGGTCTTGGAATGAGGAAAATTTCTCACCTCAATCAATCCCTCTTAGCTAAACTCCCTTGGCACATCTTCAAAGGCATAGGGGTTTGGAGGGACATCTTGGCTTAGAAGTACCTGGGAGGCATGTCTCTCTCCTCCATTTTCTAGGAGGCCGAGTTGTTGTTGGGTTCTTACATTTGGAAAGGTATTTTGAAGACCCTTCCCCTTGCCAAATCCAGGGCCAAATGGAAAGCTGGAATGGGAGACAAAATCCTTTTTTGGCAGGATAGCTAGCTTTTTCAGGAATCTCTCATTAAGCATCCTTCATTTGGCAAGTGGGCTGATCAGGCAATAGGCAGATATGGTATGTTGGTTAGGAACTACAGAAATAGGAATGATTAGCACAATTTGGTAGAACTTTTGTAGGATCTCGAGCCTTTGATGGCCTCTTTGAACGCTATTAACATCAACCAAATAGGTGACACCTTAGTCTAGGGAGACTCTTCTGGAGGCCATTATACTATAGCCTCAGGCTATCTTTCCCTTGTGGGTACAGGGGAGAAACCTATTTGGGCCAAGGCCTGGATCCCTAGATTAACGCCCAAAATCAACATTTTCTTTTGGCTCCTCTTGCAAGATAAGATCCTTACCCTGGATAATTTAGCCAAAAGAGGCCAAATTATTCCCAACAGATGTTGCCTCTGTAAAATTGACTTGGAAACAGTTAACCACATTTTCATTCACTGCCCCTTTTCCTTTAGAGTGTGGAGTCTTCTACCATCCAATATGAACTCCTACTGGTGCCCACCTTCCAGCATCCAAAATTTCTTCATTCAGTGGAGAAGCGTCCACAAAGGCCTAGAATCCCAAATTTTGAGTTCCTGGATTATCCCAAACTTTTGCTAGGGAATATGGAAGGAGCGCAACAACAGGATATTCAAAGATAAAGAAACTCCTAAGGGTATTATAGCAGAGAAAATTGACAGCCTCATGAAAGAGAACTATGCCACAACTAGAGATGGAAACATAAAGGACGAAGGAAAAATTAAGACCAGGAAAGAAGACAAGATCAAAAGAAGACAGATGGCTTCTTGGTCCTTCCCCCCCGAAAACTAGCATAAAGCAAATTTCAATGGAGCGGCTAAGGGGAACTCGGGTCTCGCTGGATGTGGTGGAATCATAAGAAATAGCTTGGGAGGGGGCATTGTGGCTATCTCCTCCCCTATTGGTCACCAAAGCAACCATTTGGTTGAAGCTAGTGCAGCCAAACTCACTGTTAAGTTGGCCTTGGACTCAAGGATCAAACAACTATGGCTTGAAGGTGACTCCCTAAATATAATTAATTGTACTTTAGGAGTAACCAAACCATCATGGACCATTGAGAGCATAATTGAGGATCTAAAAATGAACTTGAGAAAATTTAAAAATTACCACGTCAGCCATGTCTACCATGAAGCTAACGTGGTTGCTGACTAGTTCGCCAACACAGCAGTCACATTCAATTCGGTGATGACGTGGGGAAACAATAATCATTTTTCGGTGACAACTATCGAGCTCATCTAAAAGGAGCAAATTCAAGGTACCAACTCAAAATCTTTTTATGTTGATGACACATGCTAAATCATGTTTTAAAAAGGGAATCAATAGGAGTTATGCAGAACCCCCATTGTTTCATAATAACGTGTATGGATTACACGAGCGAAAGAAAGCCAGAGCTAACCCCAAAAATACGCGCATTAAAGCTTTTGTCCTTAGCAATTTGTCCATCTTTGAGCTCTGCAATTCTATTTAGGGTTTAGGGTTAGAGTGGCATAAAATCACTATGGTGGGAGAAAGGATTAGAAGAGAGCCATGGGGAGAAACAGAGAGCTGGAAAGAAAAAGGGAAGGTTTGGAAAGAACTCTAGAAGGGCGGCATAACAAGCTTCATGGAGAGGCTCCATGGCTTCGATGCAGGGGTTACCAAGATAATGCTTGAAACCTGGCATAATGGAAAGGTCATAATTGATGGTGTCTCACACCAAATCATTCAAGGTCTCATTGCAGAGGTGACAGGCTTCTCCCAGGAAGGCATCAGCTTCTTCAGGGATAAGAAGATGTCTGCCAATGCTATCAACGCTTTCATCAAGAATGACAAGGAGAAAAGAAAACTAGTAAAGATTGACACCTTCTATGACATAGAGTCCATTAAGAAGTTCTGGGGGCTTGTTCTAAGGATCATCATAGAGTATGTCACTCTAGAGCCCAGGTTTGATAGAGTCAGAACCCATCATTTTGTTCTGCTTAATCATTTTAGACATAAAGTGAAAATCTCCTTTCCTTTCTATATTTTTACTTCTATGACTAAGAATATAGAGAGTTACAAAAAATTTCTTTTCAAGAACCCCGCCCTTCATGAAGGTCTCCTGCTCCTCATTTTTGAGTTTCTAAAAACCCAAACAAGAGTCAAGCCCATTGAGGCTTCGGGTGGCTCCTCGGAGGACACTGCTAGCTCTGAATCAGGGGAAGTGTGCGTTGTGAAATCTGTCAAGTCTGAAACCCCAAAATCCAAACCCTCTCCCGACTTCCCTAGCAGGAAGAGCCCCAGATGCCCTCCCCCTAACCCCCCTACCCTTCATCCTAAGGAGTCTAGTGAGGATTCGGATACGGAGTCAAAGGATGTGGATTCAGTGGCAGAGAAGGAAAGTGAGATGGAAGAAGACAAGGAAAAAGAAAATGACAAGATGGAGGCGACCCCCTTGGTAACCCAGGATAACCCCAAGAAAATAAAATTAGACCAAACCCCTACCCATGATCATCTCAGTGATAAGGCTGATTTGCCCCCAACCCCACTGCGCCACCTCCCCCCCTAGAGATCCCCATTTCATCCCCAGAAGAGATGATAGAAATTATGGTTGAAAAGGGAGGGGAGGCCATCAGGAAAAATAAGAGAAGATCCTGGCAAAATTTCAATATGGATAGTGTTAGTTTGGGCATTGTTAGAGAGCCTGCTAAAATCCAATTGCTGGGGGATCTCGACTGTAACACCCACTATTACGAGCTCCTTGACCCGAATCTTCTGGTTCTCTCTTACAATGCCCATGAAACAGGTTTCAACTTCCTCAACAATGCAAAGAACAGCCTGATTGACAATTTCTGCTCAATAAAGTGACTTTTTTAGGAAATTGAGACTCTGAAGGATAGGTCCAACCAGACCAACAATAGGGGGGAAGCTAAGGATCATGAGGCTAGAGGCAGAAAAGACCAGGTGGGCAGCTAGGAAAAAGATAGAAGCAAGGACCCCAATGACAATCAGGAGGACAGAATCACCCGGCTCGAGCAGAAGGTCCAAAGGCTAGATTCCATTCACCAGGTTGTGACTAAACAGATTATAGACACCCTGCATACCTTGAATGAAAATATTGTCAATCTGGGGGACTATCTGACCAATTTTGGTCTTATGGGGAACATGGAGCAGACTACGGATAACAGAACCAACCAAGAGGATCCTCAGAAAGAGGTTGGAATCCAAGAAAGCTAGGGGGACCAGAAGCATTTCCCCCCCACGACCTAGGAGGAGGAAGTCATCCAGAAGGAAAGTGACGCTGCAGAAATCTTGTAGGTAATGGAGAAGAAGGGGCACTAGTCTGCCCGCCTGGCTCTATTCCTGGCCTTTTCTTCCTTGGTTTCAGGCTTTTTTGTTTCTGGCCTTTTGTGGTTGTTTTTGTTTTTTCTGACTTTTATGCTTTTAAGTTGTTTATTGCTATAAAACTTTGGGTTTTAGGATCCCTGTAAAACCTGTTTTCCAAATAAAAAACAAAAGGAAAAAGATAGTCCATATACCTGAAAAGGTGAAACAAAGGACATTGCAGATCCTAACTAGTAAAAACCAATTTTTTTTATGTGAGGCAAAACAATATACAAGATAGGGTCAATGCAAGAGAAAATTCTCTAATTGACTTAGAATTTGTAGCAGCAAGATTGGATGACACAATCATCCAAGCTCATCAATTTATGGAGGTTGATGAATTCATCAAATCCTTTAAGTTTAAAAGCTTCCTCTTCAAAATAAAATAGAGTGAACTAGTTTTGAAAATGAAGCTAGGAGAATCAGATGAGGAGAAGCAAGAATTGGTTGACAAGCTTCCTGCCTATGACCCAAAGAGTGAGGTGATGACTCATGAAGAGGCTAGAGACCTAGTATAGAGAAGCAGTATGCTTCTAGTGCCTAGTTGGGATCTAGAATAGGTTTTCATGCCTAGCCATATAAGAAGATAGGAGAATGCTATATCTGATGAAGCATATGGAGCTAATGGACTTCAAAGTGGATCAAGATTTAACATTGATTTGAAGCCTCTACTAATGTGGTTCATGACTCCTGTTGGTCTAATTTTTTGCATAATGAATTTTCCCATTTTAGGTATAAAAAATCAGATTTGAGGTCCATTGTTAGAGGCCAAGTTTTCTAGTTTTTTGTTAGAATTCTTTAGAATAATTGAGAGGGGGGGGGGTGAATCAATTATTCAAAGTCCAAATGCACTAATAATACTTTTTCTACACTTTTAATAAATCCATACACTTTTCATCCATCCAAACTTAAATCAACCATATTAGCAAGTTACAATAAATCAACATGCAAAAATGAAACGTTCAAGATCAACACATGACACAATGATTTATGTGGAAACCCAATTTGGGAAAAACCACCAATAACATGCTACTTGATTCTCATTCTTCTAAAGTGATGCCCTGTTAAAGGCTTTCAATACACTGTTAAATGTGACCTTGTTAAAGGATTTCACCAAACTGTTAGGAATGGGCCTGGCTAAAGGACTTTAGAACATTCACTTGGAATATCACCCTATTAAAGGATTTATCTCATGGCTATCAAACCAACCTAAGTCCATAGGATTTAAACTATCTATTACAATTGCTAGAAAGTAACGATAATGGCCTTTTGATCTAATATAACTTACAACATACTTTGCAGATTTCATATCACACTTTCAGTTCAATCCTTATGCTTGGATTTAATCACTTCATCTCTGATTGCTTGTCTTCTTATCAAGCTTCTTCTCCTTGAGTCTTCTTACTTATCATGCCAATGCATCCATATCTAGGGTCTTCTTATTGAAACAGAGTAACTATGCTCTCTCTCCTCCTTATCACTTCCTTTAGCATTTTATGCTTTCATGCTTGACCACCTCTGTCTCTCTTTTCTTCATGAACTTATGACTCCTTAAATAGAAATTTGATTTTGCCTTTGCCGCTCAATTTTTCTTCTCTAATTTTAGGGTTTCAAAATGAATTAGGTAGGATACAATGTATCTACCTCGTATCTTGTTCTCATCTAGAAACTTCGTCAATTGCATCCTTAAAAATGTTTTACATGGTGTTCTGTGCCACTAGCTCATCATTCTTAACTTCCATTTAATTTACAAACTTCTAAATAACAACCTTGTCAGCTTAAATCTGGCGAATCTTCAATTTTCAAAATAATGCAACAACTCGGCATTATTGTTTTTATTGGTGCTCAGCATCTCTGTGTTACTTGGCACTATTAATTTTACTGGTGCTCGGCATCTCTGTGTTACTCGGCATCTAAAGTTTACTCGGCACTTGGTATTGATCTTGCTCGGCTTCAACTAGGAATCTGCTAGGCTCCTACTAGCTTGCTCGGCTCCCTCTCTCTAATGAACTTTAGTTAGGCTTTACAAATGTCTTAGCTAAAACCTTACATCTTTGATATGTTTCTGTGTACCCATTCTCTATGTCTTATAGTATGTCATCAACACACTTATTTCATCAATGGCTTGACTGATCCTTGTACTTCATTACAACATCATAACTTCAACCTTTCTCTTGGTGTACTTAGTTATATCTTATTGATTGCCTCCTCCTTGTCAATCAACTAATTGATAGTATTTGGATCACTAAAGCAATTGTCATTCATAGCAAGTTTGACTTCAATGACAAAATAATGATTGAGAACATTCTTTACAATTTCCATATATCATTTCAACAACTTTCCTCATGTTCTTTTCAATCATTTCCAATAGTTTTTGGGCCTTGTAGTTTTTATCATTTGAAAGCTTTTCCTAATCCTTAGGTTTTGTTTAGTTTTGAATTTATCCTGGCACCAACTCTTTTAAAAACGTGAATATTTCTTTCCTGCTTAATTCTTGTCATGCTAAGATACCTTTGTCAAAATCTTTCCTCATCATTTGATCTTGATTAGATCCACGGTTGTCACTTTGCAATTATAAAAAAATGCAGGGTCTTTAACTATAGCGACATAGCGACCATCAAAAATTTAGTTATGGTATTGAAAATTGAGGTCCAGTGCCAGAAATATTCATTGATTTGAGCATGTTATGGTCATGTGCTCTATCCCAAGGTTATCAATTTCAAAAAGGATGCACGTGTAGAAATTTTCAAGTGGTGTCACCAGAACTCAGGTTTTTCCAATGACTCGTTATGTCACAACCAAAAAATCTATGCACCCTGCTGGTATCGATGTAGCAACTGATTAGAATATGGAGAAAGCGGTAACCTTTTAAAGCCGATGGTGACCACAGAATTCGCATGTAGTATCATAAATGTACACAACTACTATGTCTAATAATAGTATTATTTGGTGTAATTACAATTGATGTGTTATATTTTCTCCATCACCAAAATTTAGTTCTCACCAGAGGTCACTATGTTGTGACTAAAAAATCATTGTACCTCACTAGTAGCAACATAGTGAGTGCTTAGATAATGCAAAGGATGGCACTCTTTTGAAAGGGGCAGTTATTATGAGGATCCCAAGAAAGATATTTCACAAAGTATGCTTTTATTTTTGTGACAATCGTTTCAATTATGATTATTCTGTTTAATTTTTCCTGGCACCAAATTTTGATGGATTACCAAAAGTCACTATGTCATGACCAAAAAGTTAATGACTTTAGTCGATAGCAATGTAGCAACTAGTTAGAATGTCATGATGTAACAATAGTTTCAAAAGGTTTTTTTTCATAAATGAGTTGTGTAGATCCAATGACACGATGGCATCCTACTAAGTATTTATACACCAGAAACTCTAAATTTGCTAGAGGTCGCTATGTCACTACCAGAAAGTTAATGACTTTCACTGGTAGCGATGTAGCAACCTACTTGAAAAATACAAAACATAGAAAAATAAAGGAGGTGTCATGTCATTAAGGACTAAAATAGTATATATATGCCAACATGTCAAGACAACTCAGTGTCACCAAGAAATTCAAACCCACTTCCAAGTTAGAAGCTAGGTAAAGAATTGTGATCGTTTGATCAAGTTGAGATCAACAAGAATCACTACCTCACTATGGTGAGTTTCTCAAAGGTTATGTATAGCAACATAGAGATTAAGGTAGATAAATATGGGGCCCACCATATTCATATTGTATGATGCATTAAATGTCCTCCACTCGATCAAAGGGAAATCAACAATCATCGCTTTGTCACTATTGAAAGTTGCTCACCTTTTATGCATAGTGACATAGAAAACAAGGAAGATACATGAGGAACCCACCATTATAGTAATGAGAATATAGTAAAATTTCTACCATTAGATTAATATTAGATCAAGGGTTATCACTTCCTCGCTATGGCAATGTGCTCACTCTTTATGCATAGCAAGGTAGCGATTCAGTGACACGTGTCCTCAAGGAAAAGTGGGTTTAGTTCAAAGCTCAAATAGTGAAGGAAAGGTAAAAATGGAAGCATTTCATTGGTTTGACTACCAGTGTGTTGAGAAGAAAGATGAGTCAATCTTGTTTTATCCCTAGATAGTAGGATTTTTCAAAGATCAATGACGCAAATTTAAAAGGAAAGGTAATGCCACTTTGTTTTTCTACTTTGTGCATTTATGAGGAATGAAAGCTTTATGTGTGAGAAAAATAAAGTAAAATATAGGAGATTTCATCAGTTCTAATCTCACACGAACAAAGATTTCACATTTTTTGAGCACAAGAGCCTACTGAGAATATTGTGTTAAGCCTAGCAAAAATGTGAAGCATTTTCCCATTTGTTCATAAGCTATTATAGAATTTTAGAGAAGAGAAAGCTTAGCAAATCAAGTAAATATTCATATTATAACCTCTGTAGCATTTTAGTTCCTTCAAATTACAATCAAGATGCCTCCTAAGAAAGTATTTTCTAGGCAGGTAAATTATATGGATAGAAATGTTCATGACAATTAGCTAGAATTACTCCCAGAGTCCACCACAGAAACTATGCAAGTTAGGAAGTTAACTTCCTTCAACCCTAGGCTTAAAATTGCAGATGGCCTATATGACAAAGGGAACAGGGCTAGCAATGCAACAACTTCACAAATTGGTCTTGTTTTGTTCAAGAAATGGTTTTCAGAGAGGAATTTTTTTGCCTCGCATGCTAATGTCTAGAATTTTGGTTTGGGAAAACTAGTAGTTCCAAGTGTTTTCATGGATTATGATTTGCCTAAAGCCATTGCAAAGAATTATGACCAAGCTATTAGGATGGTGAGAAGAACTGATGGTGTGCCTTTGATCTCAATCAATCCTAAGGAAATTAGAGAAGTTTTTTGCTTAGAGCCATTAACAGACTATCATGTGCTAATTAATTTACAAGAATTAGAAAATGAATACAAGGCAAAGAAGGATGTGATTAGGGGAGATGCACTAAGGGCACATATTGACACAATAGGAACTTTTCTAGTAATCACTGTAGCCTCTAAGAAACATTTTAAAAAGGATCTTTTCACTTCTTGGGCTATAGAAATATATAGGACCTTGTGTCATGTTTTTGGTGAAGATGAATAGAATTTCATGCCCATTAGCCTTATGTACATGATGGTTAAAATTGCTTCCTTTGGTGTAGATGTTATTTTTATTTTTCTTCTTATTTGGATGAAGAAATTCATACTAGTTTGGTTGGAACTGCAAAAGGGAAAGTAGAGAAAACTTTTGGCCATTATTCTTTGTTGATGCATATGTTCTTATTTAAGGGAGTAACATATTTTGGTAAAGAAATGGTAAAGAAATGGAGTTGAAAAAAGAGGAGGATAGGGAAGCACTACTAGTCTAGTTGTGGAGTGTAGATATGACCTGGGATCTAGAGAAGGCTAGCTTTGTCAGTTTTGATAGGTATTTTGCCTCCAAATTGAGATGCCTCATATTGAGTGACAATCCCAAAATCCCCAAGGCACTCATGAATTTCATTAGGCCTATGGACAATTCTAGTGGTTTAAAATTTTCACACAATTGAGGAGATATTATCCGATACTCTGTTTCTACTATTTTTAGAATTTATGGCTTTAAGGGAAGCCCTCATGTGTTGCCCTACCAAGTACCTTTAAAGGTAGGAATGACTAAAGTTTTGTGGTAGTTAGGAGGTGTGGAAGAGATGTATCTATTGAAAAGAAAATTGGGGTCAATTTTCCCTTCCTGTACTATGGCCCATCAGTTTGTAATTACTAAAGGGGGTTGGCTCTTTCTACATAAAATTTTGGATCAATACAAAATGGTTGTTTCCCATCCTCATTTTTGTGATACTGAAGGGTTTTATAATTAGACCTTGAGACATAGAATTAAATTGGGAAAGGTCAAACATGACTAATATTATCTAGAGGACATCATAAGGAATGAGTTCTCATTGTAGGAATAGGAAACCAAAAAGGAAAAGTGGAGAGTCTATTCTAGGGTTTTAGAATTCATTCATTGTTTTGATCAGAAATATAGTCCTCTAGATAATGTTAATGCATAGGCTAATAAAATAATAAGCTCATGAATACCTTCCGTATAATAATGGAAGCCATGAATGAAAAGAAACCATTCTTTATTGATTCACATCCAAATAAGGCCATAGAGGTCATGAGGAGGTTGGCTTTCACTCCTAATGTAGGAGCTGGTCAAATAATTGTTCAAAAGAAACTAGGCTATACTTTAATTCAAAATAAAAAGGCTACTGAAGACAAAGGCAAGAAAATAATTGGATCCACCAATGTAGTCCTAGAGGAGAGACCTGATGAACCTTCTCCCAAGATGTAGAAGGTAATAAAGGAAAAGAGTCCTTAAGTTGAGGAGTATTCACCCACTCAATCCCCTTTGAGGATTGGAGAAGAACAGGTCACTAGTGAGAAAATTGAACAAATAGGATTACAAGGAGGTGTATTTATCACCCAAGCAAAATTGGATGAGGCAAACCCTCAAGAGCCTCCTATGCCAAGTTTAGATTTGACAGTTGCAGACTATAGAGGTAGAGAATCGGATCCTGTATTAGAATAGGCTAGCTATCAATTTTTGTCTAATGATAGTTTTGTTAAGTCTAGGGCTTTTCTCGAATTTGCATGATAGGCCAATATGGGCAGATTTGAAGAAAGGTGCAATAAGCTAAGAATAGAGCACCTAGAAATGGATGAAACTGCCTTGCAAAATTAGGTAAAAGAAGAAATGATGAGGGAGTTTTAGAGTATAAGCCCTGAGGAGGGAAGGCAAATGGTCATAGCGTCAAACATTTTGTTGTTGCCCAATTGGGATATTGCTGATGCTCTTGTGTTTAATTCTATTTCAAATAAACTTGATTTACAAGGCTAAAATAAGAAAGACTTCCACAACACTACTTTTAGTGAAGACCAAGTTGCCTTGGTTATCTAGTCATTAAGGAGAGGATCAAGAGCCACCTCATCACAACCATATGATTCTAGTTTGATGGGAAGTATTGTTGTAAGAAGAGTGGTTGATACTTCTCATGTGCAGGCTATAAGATTCATCTCAATTTGTTTTGGCCACTAGAAAAAAGGAAGAAAAGGCCATGTTTGAATTACAAAGTAAGTATGAAACAATTTTGGAAGCTTACAATAAAGAGGTTTAGAAGAGGATTGAGTTGGAAAATAAAATTATGGGAAGGTCTACCAAGCCAAAAATAACATATCCTCACCCTTAAATGGAGCCTTTTAAATCCACTCCTCTTATAGAAATGCTAGACACCCCACAAAGGCCTCAATATTATACAGCAGAGGATTTTGAGGAAGAAAAAAGTAAACTTTGGGCATTATATGTAGAGATGGAAGTACAATATGACGATAAACTTAGAAAAGCTCTAATGTACTTGGTAGAAAAAATTGAATGGCCTATGTTCTATGATCAGTTGGCAAGAGTAATAAGCATATGGGAAGAACTAAAAACCCATGATGAATCCCTCAAGTCTATTGTTAATAAGTGGGAAAAGAGGAAGAAAGAAATTACTTTTGTATGTTATTAAGTTATAAGGTCTTCCCATGACCATATTGAAAAGACATATGATATTGCTAATGATCTGTCAAATTTTGATAACAGGAGAGTTACTTTGCAACTAAAAATTGTTTCTTATTTAAGCAAGTACAATAATCAAAAATTTGATTTGCTTCCTTGTGCCTTGGATAGAAAGAATAAATTGAAGAATAAGGATGAATGGGCTAAGGAATTGGATGACCTATTCTATCTGAGGATGAATAAGGTTATAAATGAAAAAGGGCATGCTTGGTGGGCCACCACGATAGAGGAATTGGTAAAAGTCCAATTTTTTTTTTATTCTTTGAAACAATAATTTTTTAGTATTGATAACGAGGCTGAGTATATACTTAAGAAGAAAAATGATATTATGCAATTCAATTGGCCAAATGATGCACAATTTGACACATGGATGGTAGATATTGCTTCTGGTGAGCAATTAGAGGAAGTCTATACAAATGATGATGAGGTACAGGAGGATGAGGTGCAAATTATTGACACAACAACACCAAATATAAGAGATGAGGAAGATGAAGGTCACCAGTTGGTTCTAGTTATAGGCTCAGAGACCTAGGATGTGGACATGATAGAAGATCAATTAAGGGTAAAAGTGGTTTTGTTAGTTCAAGATGAAAATAGTGAAACCCACGAGTAGAAGTTGATTTACAAATATTACCATAGGATTCATCATTGGCTGGCTTGGTAGCTACATATTCAGAAGAGTCAGAATAGTGGTAGTGAATCAAAAGAACCAGTAGCTTGTTGTGATGTAACTGAAATGGGACCTATAAAGAATATATTGATGTGTTAACTTTCTATTACATTAAGCTTTATCTTCTGGACACTTGTCATTTTCTCCAAGCCTAAAGCTTGTTGTATCTCACATTATATAAGTGAGATTTTAGGGCTGGAGGAAGGGTCCGAAAGTTGTATAATTTTTGTTTTTCTTCAAAAAGATACAGTTGGTCCAATTGCATGTAGATATGTTGAGTTTAAAGTCAAACTTGTACTTTTGAAAATACATACAAATGATAGCATCAGCAAGATATTCAAGGCTTCTGATTGAATTTCTATTGGTCATTATATTAGTCATCTAAAAGGATAATACAAAGGGGTATTTGCATGAGATTTGTGTCATCAATTTTGTCTCCATTTTATGAGTTTTTTTACTTTGATGTCATTTAAATAAGGTTCAATTGATTGAATGCAATCTGGATGGATCGTATGCTGATATTATTGTTTCTTTTAATTCAAAGAGTTATATAAATTCTTCAATAGATTAGTGAGGTTATATGTTTATAAACTAGATAAATCATAAGAATGGAAATAGGTGATTACAATTGATGAATTCATTTACAAGTTAATTGAATTATGTCTCCCACCAATAGATAGTCTTTTGCCCAATGGATAAGATGTTGGTCTCATGAATCAGGAGTGAGTTAGGGTAAATTCTGCTTCTACATATCAAATTAATCACAAATTCAAAATCATTTGTGTTCCATTTTGTTCAGAGTTATAATGTTGGTTAGCACTCATTTATATTTTATTTAAGTGTTTGGAATTAGAGATGAGAATCAGAATGAAACTAATATAATTCTCATATATCAATGGTTATTTAAGGCATCCCCTGGGTAAACCCACCTTGGTCTTGCAGAGCCTAAAGAGTAGGAATCCATTTTTGGTTTTGTTGAAGTTGGTCCAAATGATTTTCACATAGAGTTGTTAACAAGAAGTGTCTAATCCTTAGATTGTGTGAGTATTATCAATTTGGTGTTGAGCATTTTGCAGTTTAGCAGTTTTAAACACCAACAACTCCTACAACTAATAAGCTTAAGTTAATAGATGTGTAGAGCACAAATCAAGGAAATATGATAGTCTAGACCATGTAGGGTACATCAAGTACAAAGATCTCCAAGGAAATGAAACACTTCTCATTTATGAATAAGGCCAAAGTAGAGCAGATAGAGACAAGACTAGCTAGATCATTCCATGACTTTATAGATGTCAGGAAACTCCTTGACAAAAAGCTCAGGAAGAGCCATGATTATAAATAGAGGATAGAGGAATTTGAGGCCAACACTCAAGGGATAGAAACAAAAGTGCATCTTTGAGAGAGAAACTAACTAATGCAGAGCAAAACAGAGTATAAGGGATCCTAGAGAAACCACTCATGGTCATAGTGGAGATGTCCATTCAAACTAATGAAGTAGAGTATAAAGAAGTAGAGCCCAAAAGGATGAGCATTGATGCTCCATCTCTATAGCAAGGTGGTGAGGTAAGGACAACTATCCTGAAAAGCATGATAGGCCATAGACTAGAAACTCTGAAGAAGATTTTTAAATAGGCTCATATTATTTATGTGTCTTTACAAGATGCTAAGCATTTTTTAAAGAAGCACTTGCATGGCTATCACCCACTTTTAGTCTATGTGGGCCATATGTGCAATTCTTGGAGAGGCTAATCATGTTGATGGCAAAGAAGCCAAATTTGCCTGATAAAATCATCACAGTAAAAAAAGGCCTAGACATAGTAAGAGAACTAATAGGTTTCTTTACTAGCAAGTTGCAAATTATAGAAGGTAAGATGAAAATCTTATCATAGGGGATTAAGCCTTGAATTTCTCCTATTTTGGATGTTGACAGTGAATTGAAAGACTAGCATGAGTGGTCAGATTATTTTGATTCAATGCTAAATCAAGTAGGCACAACATTATTTTTTGAAGATGATAGTGACATCCCTTTCAATAACCTGATTGATTCATTATCTAAGGTTGAAATAGATTGGAATAAATTTTCATTAGAATCAAGGGCTATAATAGATGCTAGTGGACTAAAGTGAAAAAAGACTTAGATGAAGTTAAGCAAACTGAATGGCCCACAAAAAGGGAGACACATGTCTGGGAAGTGGTTGGAGAGATCAAGGCTCTGCTGGTAAGAAGTAGTTGAGGTTTTACAAAATTAAAGGTAGTAGAAGAAAAAAGGAATTAATTTAAAGACTCATACAATAAATCTCAACTACTGATTTTGCAACTATTTTGCTATTTTTGTTTAAATGTAGAGAATGTTTTAATAATAACATTTCAGACATATCTAGCCACTTGTTTTTCTTGTAAGATTTTGACATGTGTCCTTCCATTTGAAGCTTGATGCAATCCTTCTAAATAAGGATTTCCAAGATGTGGAGTGAGGGTAAAATTTTTAGTATTTTTGATATTCACAATCGATCCAATTTTTTTTTCAATTAATCAGTTTATTCAATCTTTTGAAAATCTAGGAATACATTGAATCTTGAATGGTAGGTTTTGTCATGTATTGAGTTATATTTTGAGCTTCATATGAGCACTGTATTGTTTTCAAAGAAGATTAATACAAAGGAAAGTTCTACACATCTGTGTCTCTGAGTTTTTTTCTCCATTTTCATATATCTATAATTTTGGGATTGAAATGAAAAAAGTTCTTTCATTTTAAATGTAGCTTGAATGGGTTTTATATATTTTTATTGATTTCTTTTAATTCAAATAGTTAAGTAAATGCTTTCAAGAATTGATAGGGTTTCTAGGTATATGGGAGGGATATCATAAGAGTGAAATTCAGGGTTAATTGCTGAAAATTTTAATTGTGAATCAATTAAATAGATCTAGAGTTACTAGTTTGACTATGTATAACAATGGATAAGGTACTGATCAATTAATTCAATTACAAGTTGATATGTTCATATGGTTGCACAATACATATATCAATCAAAATCAATTTTCCATTTATGTAATGAAGAATCAAATTTTTGATCATTCCTTATTTGTAATAGATTTCCTTTGAGTTATAGTTAGCTACTACAATCAAGGATTTTATTACAAGTCCAAGAAGAATATTGACCATTATTTCTACTATAGGGGATAGATCTAAAAGAGGAAGTATTAGTGAGCAAGTATTTGAAGAAAATCACAGAAGAAAACCCATATTTTCCAAATCCCTAAGGCGCATCTACCTTGGCCCTATAGAGACTAAAG
Source organism: Cupressus sempervirens (assembly GCA_028749045.1). Taxonomy (NCBI): domain Eukaryota; kingdom Viridiplantae; phylum Streptophyta; class Pinopsida; order Cupressales; family Cupressaceae; genus Cupressus; species Cupressus sempervirens. Next base: position 649,207,626 of record CM053791.1, on the reverse strand, counting down.
TGTAGAAATCCCTTACAATCTTTGTTGAAGTTGGTCCAGATCTAAGATTAATCCTATCGAATATGAAATCTAGTTAGTCCTTAGGCTTTTTTTTATCTTTTGCATACTAGTATGGGATTTATAGCAACCTGGTAGTTTCAATACACCAAAAAGGCCTTGGATTAGTCTCTTCATTAGGATTGCAATCAAGTACCCTTTCTAGAAGTGTAAACTTCTCATCAACAATTACATTTATAATCTCAAAAATAGCCTTATTTCTTTTATTAAAACATCTACATGTTTTACTTTTCAATGAATATCCAAGAAACATGCCTTCATCACTCCTTCAAGAAAACTTTCCAATATCATCATCTCTCTTAATGTAACATTTACATACAAATATTTTGAAATACTTAGTTAAGGGTGTATGTCCAAACCAAATTTTATAATGTGTCTTGCTAGTGCCTTGTCTGATTTGTACTCTATTCATAGTGCACACTATAATATACACTAATTCTCTCCAAAAGATCTTAGATACATTATTTTGAAACATCATTGAGCTATTATTGCTTCTGACATTGTTCTATTTCTCCTTTCTACTATCCCATTTTTTTCAGGTGTTTTAGGGGATAAAATTTGTCCCTTTTATCATTATCTTCACTAAAATAATTAAACTCATTTTAAATAAACTATCCACCTCTATAATATTTCAAACATCTAATCTTCAAACCATATTCATTTTCAACTCTACTTTTGAATATCTTGAACTTCTCAAAAGCCTCATATTTCTCTCTAAAAAAAATTTCACACATCATTCTAGTGAAATTATCAATGAGAATCATAAAATACCATTCACCATAGAATTATCTTGTCTTACCAGGACCACTCAAGTTTGTCTGTACAATCTCCAACTTCATAGATGTCGTAAATTTCTTTCTTAGAAATGATATTTTCTTTTATTTTTCTACTACACATTCCTTACACATCACATTAGTCTTAACAAATACACAATAATACTAGGTACATTAACTAGGGAAACCATTGATCAAAAGGAAAACCTTGATGGGAATGCTACCCACACAAAAATATACTAATATAAAAATTCCTTCTAGGAGGGTGGACTCTTTTAGGAGCCAATGAAATACATTCATTACATATTATTGCATGTTAGGAGACTTTGAATCCTTATTAGAAGATTCCAACCCTATTAGGAGTTGTATAAAGTAGATAGACCCACTATCCAAACAACTTCAGGGGTAAGACCATCAAACTCACTATCCAACTGGTCTCTGTATTATTCCTTTTAAAATAAAAGAAATGAATAATCTTAGCTCCTTCTATGTCCTCTTAACTAGACCAAAACTCTATAGATATCAATACCAGATCACTAACTTCACATCCAAAAAATCCCTTTGATCATTTAGATGCATCTACCAACTTCACATATTACTTTCTTAATTCACACTTCCACACAACACACACTTGCATATTCATCACAAGGAAAATAACCTTCCTTTATAGAATGTCCTCAAAAAAGTTCCTTGAGTTAGTGTTGAGGCTTTCTCGATTAATTATAATAGGACCTCATTAAGATATTACAATCATTTTACAATTACACGACATTGTTGGCTCATGGTATTTAAAACTTCTCAAATTTGTGATCTCAAACCTTGTACACTCACTAACATCATCATTCGGTTTTCTACTATCACTATCTAATTATTCTCATCACAATTCTATCCCTATTAAGAGATACAATCCAAACATCAAAAAATACTCATCAGGTACTATGTCTGTTCAATGTCTTGTGTAATTTGTCAATAACTTCCACATGTCTTTGACTCTTTATTTTTGAACTTTTCAACTTCATCATGACACAATGTAGAATATATTCTCAACTTTTCTTGACTTGATCATCAATACATAGATCATATGATTGTGTTCTTTATATGTTGCTTTACTAGTCTTCATAGAAACAATACTATATTGACATCAATGACAAAAATAGTCATGAATGCAACATGTCAATCATGCTAACCACCTCTCCAATTCTTAGGATACTCCCAAAGGAATAACATCATAATTCATACTAACAACTAGTAGGTTTCGCAATCTTAAGAAAATATCTAACATCAAGTGTAGTACTAACCTTCACAATATTATCAAAGCTTATATTACAAAATATCTTGTGCCACAACAAACTATTATCCACCTTAGAAACTAAGCATTTCATCTGTGTAGAACTCAATTTAATTTCATTATTTCTTTTCCTATTACCAGTACCAACCAATCTACCATCTTTGTCTTTGATAATGCAAGTCTTCTCTATAAACTGCAATTGATGTCCCTTGTCCACTAATTGTCCAACACTAAAAAAATTATGTTTTAAACCATCAACAAAGTAAACATCATCAATATTAGTCTTTCCATCAAGCATAATAGATCTTTTTTCTTTTATATGATAGGTTACATTATTTAAAACTCTAACAATTCCACCGTGATAGCTATTGAATTCAACAAATTTATTCATATCTCTAGTTATGTGGTGGGAACAAGCACTATAAATAATCAAATCAGATTTTTTATTTTCAACTTGTGATACTAATGTCTTTTCTTCTCTAACTTCTTATTTTTTAGGGATTTCTTCCATTAGAAAAGAAAATCATGTTTCATCATTCTCATCATCACTTTCTCTCAAAAATTATTCTAGTCTAGCATGAAATTCCTCAACACTTGTAAAAAGGAAATCCTTAGGAATTCTTTATTTATAGGGCTTCTTAAACTTAGTTACTCTCTTAGAAAATTTAGAAGAATAATAACCAAGTTCATCACAAGTCCAACATTCAAATATTTTTTTACCTTCAAGTTCTCTCTTCATGAGCAAGGTGAGACATTCCTCAATATTCTTGTCTTAGTCAACCTTTATTTCAGTTTCTACGGGCATAATTTCTACATTTGCTTGCACTCCTTGATAACATGGATTGAACCCTCAATGGACTGAAAGAAGTTTCAACTTGAAGCAATTCTCCACTCTAGCACATCCACATATCTATTAATTGCAGTCCCCCAAAAAAATCATCTCTTGTAAAGGAATGACTTGTTCAATCATTTTTGTTGTTTGTCTATTTCCTAGAGTTAGATTTTCAATATCTTTCATAAAATTTCATCTTTCCCCCACAAGTTTTATTTTGTGTACCAATCTATGATATTCTACCAAAATAGCTTCTAACATATTTATCTTCTATCATTTTAGCATCTTCAAATAAACATATCCAATTATGTAATCTAACCTTTTGAGCACAATTATCACCTTCAAATATAACTTCCAAATCTTTCAAAACTTCATGAGCAAGTCTTAAAGATTTTAACTGAGAAAAATCAAGTTTATGAATTGCAGATAATAATATTTCTCTAGGAAGCATATTGAACATGAATACATCTTTATAATTTTCTTCACAACCTTCAATCTTGTCTTCTTCAATCAAAATCATTTTTACTCTTATTAATCGACCAATATACCAAACCTATACATAGTATATGTGTCTTCATATTTTCCATTCAACTGTCATAGTTAACTCCATCAACCTTTAGAATTTCCTCGAGTGACTCATCATAGATCTCCTTAAGTTGTTAAGATTTTTCTTCAAGGGCCTGATTCTCTTATACCAATTGTTAGAAATTAAAGTGCACCAAAATAAATGGTGGTGGAGGGGGGTGGTGAATCAATTATGCAATTAAAACAACTCTCAATTGAATCCTTATTAATTTTGAAAAATAGAAACAGTAAATGCACCAATCATAACAAGATAACCATACACAATAACATTGAATTTCTTGACTAGGGAAACTATTTATTGGAGGGAAAACCTTGGTGGGGATGGTACCCAAAAAATGATATACTAATATAAATGTTCCTTTTAAAAGGATGGACCTTATTAGGAGTCAATAAAACACATATAGTACATGTATCATTCCTTGTTTGGAGACTTTGAATTCTTGTCAGTAGATTCCAATCTTTTTAGGCATTGTGTTAACCCTATTAGGATTTGAATGGGAAGATAGAAGGACCCACTATCTAAATAGTCTTAGTACTATCTTTACTAAATAATACATATGTATGTTAAAGATTGTCCAACAACTTCTATTCCAAATATAGTCTCTTATAAGCTCACTATGCCTCAGCTACACCAAACACTTCTCTAATTGAAATCTATTTGTTATCAAGTTCACTACATCTTACATACAAGTTTGCATACTTTCATTTCACACAATATCCACACTGGATGATCTCAACCAAGGAAATCATCTTTTTTTGTACCAATTCCTAAAAAACATTATTGATTCAACCTCCAGGCTTTCTAAATTTACAATAATTATATATGACCAACTTAAGATTTACACTTACATGTTACATTATAATATTACATCTTTTACATAATTACACAAATTGTCATCTCATAGTCTTCACAACTCTTTACTCGATGCTCATCTAGATATGTGCATTTGACCACACCATATTCATCATATCTTTTGCCTTGATCTAGCTATGTTTAACTAGATTCTATTGTTGGAATATTCAAATATGGAAAGAGTACTTATGAGAGGGGAGGGTGAATCATAAGTATCATACTTTAGCCAATAAAACTTTTAACTAAAAGTAAATTGCATTCATGTAAGTATATCAAATAATCATGAAACCAGACACATGCATCAATAACACTTAACACTGGAATTTGGTAACCCAGAAACCCTCCAAGAATAAGAAGGTAAAACTGGGGTGGGGATGATACCCACAAAAATTACTGAAGCAATATTGTTCAACCACTTCTGATGGTTTGCCCTGTTAAAGGCTTTACACTATGTCAATAGTGACTTGGTTAGAGGCTTTCAAACACTTAACATGAAGTGTTACCCTATTAAAGGATTTTATCACCTAGTTAAAGGATTTATTGAAATAGCTGTTAAGCTAACCTATCACCATAGGATTTTTATTCTAATATAATTGCTAGAAAGTATTAGGTACAATAAACCTGACTGATTACAATCCTTGATTGTTGATTGTAGGCACTTGTTTTGCTTTCTCTGGTCTGGATCCTTTTGTGATCTGATAATCCTCACTTTTGAAAATAGAATTCCTTGCGAACCCTTGTATATCTTCTCATACCTCTCATCTCTTACATTTTACAATGAAGTTTCATCTTCCTTATAAAGACATTTGAAGATTTAGGGTTAGGTATGGATCTACGATCCATATTCAATCTTCATTTTCCACTCATAACTTATCTTTTGCTGATTGGTTGCATGCCTTTAGCATTTTTCTTATTGGCTACATGCAAATTACATAGGAAAAATAAAAGATTCAATCTCATCATTAAATCCTTCGAGATTTACCTTATGTCAGCTATAAAAACTGTTTGCATCATAGTTTGTGCAATTACAAACTTTTATGCTGATCTACTGAATTACTCGGCTCCTGAAGTATTTCTGATACTTGGCACATGTTGTTTCCTGGATAGCTCGACACCTTAACAAAATTGTATTACTCGGTACTTTATGTTACTCGACACTTGTTCTTCACTCAGTATCTGATCTTCACTCGGCATCTGAACTTCACTCGGCATCTGAACTTCACTCGGCATCTGAACTTCACTTGAAATCTGATGTGGAATATGACTAAGTGTGTTGGCACTCAAGTGTCAAAAACATTATGATGTTAACAATCTCCCCCTTTGACATGAGTGACAAAAACACTTAACTGGCCTTATAAGTACATTTACTAATCTAATTGGTATGTACATATTGAAAACTTTGATCAAAATTTATGTCTTACAATCTTACAATATATACCTTTAAAAATTTTGTAACTCCCCCTGAGTTAATTGTGCCTTATCTATATATTATCTATATATCAATGCTCCTCCTTTGTATCTGTTCTCCCCTTATTAATCTGTATCTCCCCCTTTACAATCTATATCTCCCCCTTTTTGACACTTATGTCAAAGAGTGTTTAAGGGTTAAGACCATATTTGGCCAAGAATGTGCTATTTACCTCCATAATAATTCTAAGAGCTGCATCCCAATTATTCAAAGCAATTTCTAGTGACTTATGCTGGATGGCAGTCTCGGCAGCAAGATGAACAAGTCCATCTAATGTAGAAAGATTTGGATCTTTCTTGAGTACATTTTCAGCATATACTTGCTCTTTATGGAGTGTTTCTAAATGTGGGGTAATGGAGGACTAGAGTTGTATTACTTTGGCCTTGATATTGGCCTCATCTACTGTTAATATAGCTATTTCTTTGTTCATGTGAAGCGATTGAGCAAAATGCTTCACACTTTGAGCTGGATCACTTGGTAGTTGCACGCTTGAAATGTTTAAGTTTCTTTCCAAGCTCAGTATCTTTTGGCTAGTTTCTTGTGTGAAGTATGAAAAATCACACAACTTTTTGTATAGTGAGAATATATTCTCAAGTACCTTCTTCACCTTATCAATGAGCTTTGCCAATTCTACTTGTGAAAGTGTGATTTATCTTGATATTTTCTCATTCACTTTCCCTTGAAATTTCTTTTCTGACCATTCCATAAGTTTTGCACTAGTTTCTAGGTCTTCATTTGTCACCTGGTCAACAATATTTGTTAATTGCTCTATGATATGCTTTGACTCATTTGGTGATTGCAAACTAAAGGCATCCATAAAGATGTCCTTGATCTCATAAAGTGTTTGCTTATTTTTATAATCTTTCCTGAGTATTTCCTGTCTTTTCCTGCACTTCATTGATTTAATCAATGGTTATTGATTTTGAGTCATAACTTGGTATGACTATCTCTTCATCTAATTTGGGGTCTCCATAATGAAGTGCCCTTGCAACTCTGGCAGTACTAGATGATGGTACTGAAATCTGTAATGGCTGGTGTGAAGGAGTTCCCGAGGTAGGAAAATTTATTAATGTTTGAATTGCCTCCTGTTCTTTAGGGGTTTTTACTATTTCCTCCTCCTTCTATCTACCATGATCAATTATTGTTATCTGTAGAAGTGCACCTTGTATTTGTGTTGTAGGATCAGATGTAATAGTCTGTCTTGATTGTTCTTTTCCTTGTTCTACAACTGCACTTTGCTTTTGTCTTGCAGCATCAATTATACTAGTTGGTATTTCAAATTGACTACTAGTAGTTGTAATAGAAGGTGGTTCTTGTGTATTCACCTTATCTTTAACTGTACTTTCTACTAGTTTTTGTAACTCATCTATACTAACCAATACTGGTTCTGTACATAATATTGCTTGTTGTGTTGATTGGTCAAGAATTCTTTTCAGATCTTCTATAGTTAATGGATTGAAATTTTGACCAGAAGTATCAGGAACATCAGTAATTGTTATAGTATCTGCAAGTGGAATGGATTCTTGTGGAGGGCTAGGGGGTGGCAATTGTGTGTCTTGCACACTCTGATCTAATTGCTCCTCTTGTTTAGTTGTTGCCATTGTATCCTATTTTTGTGTCTTTTCCTCCTTTCTGTCTATCTTTTCTTCTTCTCTCTTCTCTTCTTTCTCTTTTCTTCTTCTTTTCTCTTTTTCCTCTCTTCTATTGGTATGGCTGCTTCTTCCTTGTATTCTTCCTCAAGAAAATCTTCAATCTTTTTATACAAATTCTTCCACGATTTTATTGTTCTTTGAACAATCTCTTCCATTCTATTTTGAATTATAAAGAATGCCCTGTATTTGGGTGTGAACCTGTTATTATTCCTTTTGACTACTTTGCTAATTTGTTCTCTAGTCAAATCCAGCAATACACTGGCTAGGGTTGATTCCCTCATCTCCTTCTCCATTTTTAAGCAAAAATGTCATCTGTCTTCTATAATTTTTGACAGCTCCTTTGGCAATTGACCATCTAGTTCAAGTGGGGTGTACTTGAACTGCGCCATCATTCCATACACTATTTCTTCTATCTTATTTTGTTCTTCTTTATTAAATTTACTAAAATCAACTTTATTTAAATTATTCAAGTCACCGCTTGCAATCTTTTTACATAGGGTATCAACTGATGAATTGCTTACCTCTTCTGGTTGTTCTTCGTCATCAGTGTCAGGTTGAGCCACATACTTTCTTCTTTTCCTCAGCTCTTCCTAAGATTCCTTGACTTGTTTTTTCTTGGCAACTTCCTCTTTAGCCTTTTGAGTAGAGGCTCTTGTTGATGCTCTTGTTGTTGGCTTTTGAGGTGATGGAGTGGCAGCTTTCTTCATTCTGGGCTTGGCTGAAGGTTGTTCTGTTGCCTTTCTCTTCTTTGGCTCGACTTCAGTTGGTGCTTCCTTGGCTTCTTCTTCCTCTGCACCTTCCTCCTTGTCTTCTCCAAGACCTTGGGTTAGTTCTATTGGCCCTTGTTCCTGCTCATCTTCATCCTCACTATCTTCTTCTTCTTCTTCTGCCTCAGCCTCAATTTCTTTGCCAAACTTCTTATTGATCTTCTTGACTAATTTATCTTTCTTCTTCAATCTAGAAGCAGTTTTTAATTCCATGTTTATTTTTTATCTTACCACATCATAAGTGCCAAAATGTGGTGCATTTTTATCTACTTCCTCTGCCAATAATGCAATTATTGCTGCTGATGCCTCATCAATATTGATTTCATATCCAAATGGCCTTAGCCATCTTACCCTTAGAATTACTGCTTGGATGTAAGTAAAATCTATGTCAACTAAGAAACATATGTCATTTGTATGCTTTTCTACTAATGAAGCTGGTGTCCTTGACCTTTCCTTCATGGATTTCTTGAAATCCTCAAAATAACCTATCATTTGGGCATCAAAATTTTCACCCATTTGTTCAATGTATCCATTAATTTGTTCAACAATTGTTTTATCTAGATTCCATTTTACTTTCCCTATAGAAGGAAATTCTTTCATCAGATAGAAGAACATACACATCAAAACTGATCCAAATTTGCATTGAGCTCCCTTGCTTTTCCTTATGGCTCCTAGATTTTCATTAATCTATTGAAACATGAGCTCTGCTAGATCATAAGTGTGATCTCTTTTGATTATCTTGTATGCAACATCAACTGCTATACAAGGTACACTGTTCAACCTGCTTGATTGATAGAATTTGTGTGAAATAATTCTCACAGCAAAATCTAGTAGGGGATCTATGACTGTGTCGATAGTCATTCCTCTATTGTTCCATTTGGCACCTATATTTTTCTCTATTATTTCCCTTTTGTCACTTCACAGGGTCTTTGGCCGATCTAGGGTTGGAATACCAGTAACCCTATGAATAGTTTTCTTGGTAAATTTTACTGGCCCTGACTCTAACCAAAAAGCTTCGTCATGTATTTGGCTCAAAATTATCCGTACCCATTCTGTTTTAAAAACAGTCAGAAATGCTAGGGTTTTGGTCAATCCTTTTCTTTCTACTATTGAAAACTCATTTTTTAGTACTTTTTTTTCACACAGTTTATCATATGCATTATGAATTTCTAAGTCTCCTATGGCACCAATTTTGCAATTGTAACATTTCCTCACATCTTGAACCATTACAACTTTTGGGGGAATGTGGAAGAGAGCTCCGACTGGGTCGTTTTTGTAGGAAACTTTGGGAATAGGGTGGAAATTAGATTGCTTCACTTCATTTGAAACTAACTAGACTTCAAATGACTCTTTTTCTTGGGTTTTCTTTGAACTTGATGCCATTATTGCGAACTAGAGTTTATACAACAAATGGGTATAAAAATGCGTAGCTCGACACAAACGAAAATATATTTAGATCGATGAAAAACATGTTGAATGAGTTTGCAATCTACTTGAAATACTAGATTCTTGCTATGAAGTCGCTCAGCTCTCTTTCTTCTCCTTTGCTTCTTGATCGTGATGCGAAAAACTGACTGAAATCGCGATAATATACCCTAATTTTATCGCATTGAATGCTCAACTACCAACTCGACTTCTAAAGAAAGTTTGACCTAACTCAACTTCCATTATTTCCATTTTACTCGACTTCTATTGGAGTTATCCAACTCGGCATCAATTTTCAGCTCGGTCACCGTAGGGAGCTCGGCATCCAAAGGCAGTCGGCATCAACATTCAGTTTTATCTTAACATCTTATTTCATGTCGATTTATACTTTGCTTAACTTCCCTTTCTTGGGACTGATGTATGATATAGCTTTGTATATCAGTCCTATGTACTTCTTGTGCTTAGTTTGATGAAGTATGATCACTTAACCCATTGGGTGAGGTGATCCCTCCACTTGATGTGTTTCACCCTTCCTTCTTTTTCCAAGTCTTATTCATTTTCCCTCTTATATTTTCAACATCGATTATTTGTTTCCCTTTGCAATCTTCAGTCTTGGGTGCCTTTGATCTTGTAGGACAGTTTCTGCTGATATGACCAATTTTCAAATAGCTAAAACATGTAGTTTGATTCAACCATATTTTGTAGTTTCCTTTGAAATGTGTTCTTATAAAGTTTTGTGGTATATGTCCATATTCTTGACAATAGTGACAACTGTACCTGGTGTTGTAATCCCAATGATAATGACTTTCATTTCCTTCTATTTTTGTTGGTTGATTTAATGTCCACATAGGTTTTGATCTGCATTCAAATGCCCTATGTCCATACTTTTTGCAATTATAACAATGTCCATCAAATCTTTGAGTCCTTGTAACATTGGATTTGCAATTTTGAGTCATATGTCCTTGCATGTTGCACTTGTGACAGAAACTTTTGGGTATGTTTGATTGATTAAATCTTCTACTCCTGCACACATTATCTATATGTCCCTTCTTATTACAGAAATGACAAGTGGGTTTTGAATTCTTACCTTTATCACTTCTTTGTTCAGCACTCTTTGATGATTCTCCAACTTCAATGCTATTGTATCCTAGTCCTGATGTATCATGGGCAGATTTTGGTGATTTCAGCAACTATTCAAAATACTTGATTGCTTCACTTGATTTGTTGAGATTCTTTGCTACCTCTTTTTCTTTGTTCAATTCATTCTGCATTTGTTCATTTTGCATCTTCAAGGTAGAGATCTCAATATCCTTTACATTAAGTTCATGATGAAGGTTCATCATCTGGGCAAGTGTATCCATCTGCATGTTTGAGATCCTTGTTAGTTCAGTACATTTTTCTTCAAGTCTGTTTGCAAGATTCCTTTTGTCATTTTCCATCATGATCTTATCATCAACTACTCTTTTCTTTTGTTCAGTAATTTCACATATCATTATAGCCTGTGATTCATGTTCCATCTTGAGAGTTCTTATCTCTTTTGCTTGAATTTTCTTTTTCTCCATCAGTTCTGCTATTGCTACATCAAACTCTTTAGTGTCTCCACTGGAAAATATGTTGGTGGTATCAATCTCCTTGTAGTGTATATCATTTTCAGCTATGGCTAGATCCTTCCTCCTTTTTAATGAGTTTCTCAACTTGTTTGTGAATTCCTCCAAGCTATGCAAAGCAAGTTGCACATCTATCACCTGATTTTCAATGATCTTTCCAAGTTTGAAGGCTTCCATCTTTAGATCTTTTCCTCCAAGCTGTTAGGCTTTTCCTTAAGAGAACCTAGATTAAGCTCTGATACCAATTGTTGGAATATTCAAATATGGAAAGAGTACTTATGAGAGGGGGGGGGGGGTGAATCATAAGTATCATACTTTAGCCAATAAAACTTTTAACTAAAAGTAAATTGCATGCATGTAAGTATATCAAATAATCATGAAACCAAACACATGCATCAATAACACTTAACACTGGAATTTGGTAACCCAGAAACCCTCTAGGAATAAGAAGGTAAAACTAGGGTGGGGATGATACCCACAAAAATTACTGCAGCAATATTGTTCAACCACTTCTGATGGTTTGCCTTGTTAAAGGCCTACCCTGTTAAAAGCTTTACACTATGTCAATAGTGACCTGGTTAGAGGCTTTCAAACACTTAACATGAAGTGTTACCCTTTTAAAGGATTTTATCACCTAGTTAAAGGATTTATCGAAATAGCTGTTAAGCTAACCTATCAGCATAGGATTTTTATTCTAATACAATTGCTAGAAAGTATTAGGTACAATAAACCTGACTAATTACAATCCTTGATTGCTGATTGTAGGGACTTGTTCTGCTTTCTCTGATCTAGATCCTTTTGTGATCTGATAATCCTCACTTTTGAAAATAGAATTCCTTGCGAACCCTTGTATATCTTCTCATACCTCTCATCTCTTACATTTTACAATGAAGTTTCATCTTCCTTATAAAGACATTTGAAGATTTAGGATTAGGTATGGATCTACGATCCATATTCAATCTTCATTTTTCGCTCAATAATTATATTTTTATGATTGGTTGCATGCCTTTAGCATTTTTCTTATTGGCTACATGCAAATTACATAGGAAAAATAAAAGATTCGATCTCATCATTAAATCCTTCGAGATTTACCTTATGTCGGCTGTAAAAACTATTTGCATCATATTTTGTGCAATTACAAACTTTTATGTTGATCTATTGAATTACTCGACTCCTAAAGTATTTCTGATACTCGGCACATGTTTTTTCCTCGATAGCTCGACACCTTAACAAAATTGTATTACTCGGTACTTTATGTTACTCGACACTTGTTCTTCACTCGGTATCTGATCTTCACTCAACATCTGAACTTCACTCGGCATCTAAACTTCACTCAACATCTGAACTTCACTCTACATCTGATGTGGAATATGACTAACTGTGTTGGCACTCAAGGGTCAAAAACATTATGATGTTAACATCTATCTCTAGAACAATATCCCAAGTCTACATAAGCTCATTTATAATCCTCAAACCTATCCAATAAAAACTCTATGTGTTGCTTTGATAGTCTTTATAGATTAACCAATATGTTGACATCATTGAAAAACTATCTTAAATACAATGTGCAACCTCTAAATCATATCCGCAACAATGTTAGGATACTCCTCCATAAGAATATCATAAATATTCGTGCTAACAAAAATATCATCAATTATGCCCTAAGTAAATTGTAATCCTATTTGTATTTGAGTAGCACAATTTGTGGTAACAATCTTTTTGGGATGACTTCCTTAAGCACTAAGTCACAACAAAAATATGACCACCTAGCCCAACTATACAACATGTCTATTCTCATGGAATTCATATAGTCACATAATATATCCATTCATAGATCCTAATTTTGGTTTTTTCAATTCTAGTTTATGGGATTTTTATTTGTAAAGCTAGTTTGGACTTGGTGAGAAATAGATGAGATATTTCCAAGGTGGGTAAGTATATAAATAGTCATAAATTGCCATGTATTGAACAATGTAGTTCCTTGTTGTGCACAAATTTGATGTGGTGTTCTGACTGCAAGCTCTTCACTTTCTCCTCTTTACATATGATAGGCTATCTAAATATTACTTTATCAATCTAAGTTTTAGCCCCAAAAACTTCTTAGTGTTCCCCTATGACCTAATTTTGTATACACTTACTTTCTACCATTACTAACAATAGACACATTCATGTATACATGAATTTTGTCTTTAGGAATTTGAGATACATTATAGGAGGGGATTTAAAGATCCCCCCCACACACACACATAGAAAATGAAAACTGCTCATCCCCCTCCTATAATGATAATGATGTATACACATACACTTCTGACACCAAGCAAGCCTTTCTATGTTGATGTTTTTCTTACATGGGCAATGTACAAAGTTGTGTCACCTTTTAGGTCGACTTATCAGAATGACTAGATTTGAGTATTTATATCTAAAAATTGATTGTGTTCAAATGTTTGATGTAGATAAATTCATTCTAGCTAAGTTATATATGGTCTCACACTTTTCTAATTGGAAATGTTTATTAAATGCATATTTTATACTAGTTTTTATCCAATTACTAAAGAAATAAAATTATTTTAGAAAACTAGCATTTCAATAACTCATACTATTTTTTATGATTTTTTTATAACATATAAACACTATTTTATAGAGCTCAAAGTCAAGAATATTCTCATATAGAGTTTATTGTGTTTTAATTAGATATAGTATATTATAATAAAAAATTCCACAAGAACATATTTCAACACTCGAATAGATGTCAATTATGAGAAAAAAAAAATATTAAATCATATTTTAAAAAAATAATTAATTAATGTTCTAAAGGAGAGAGTCCTCTTCCAGAATGTGTAATTTTTCTTCTAGTTAGAATAGATATGTTTTGGAAAATGTTGTGGGAGATGAAAAATCTTGATTTCACATGAGTTGAAATGTTAATCATTATAAAAGAGAAAATATGGGTCTAAAGAAAATTTTTATTTCAATTATTCTAGATATATATGTTATCTATAACATAGTCTGAGATCAAAGGAAAATAAGTTTATTTCCATATAGTTTTATGTGGGGAACTAGGCCCCTAAATTTCAACATATTTCAACATCTAAAAAATTATCTATAAAAATTAGGATAATACATCAAATTATTAATCCAAATAATTATTAAAAATTATAATCCTAATATTCATCCATTTCTACACATTTCATTAGTTTACTTCATTTTCTAATTTTAAATAATAATACCATTTTTATGTCATTGAACCTAAAGAGTTATACTTTTGTTAGCCTTTTCCTATACAAAAGGACAACACAAGTTTGTACTTTTACCCAAGTTGATGTTTTTCTTACACATGTACACACTAGGCTTAGTTAATCCATTTTAAACTAGTGATAGGATCCATTTATATTAATATTTTATCTATGCCTCTCCACACATCCCATCCCACCCAATTTCCTACCTCTCCAACCATGCATATAAGAAGTCAATGCAATATCTCTCCACAACTAGACATATATTAGATTTTGCAAATAAGTGGACATCAAGAAATTTGGGTAGGGTAGTTAAAATAATCCATTTGTTTTCTTACATTTATATTATTATTTTAGGAAGGTAATTCAATAGTGGAGGCTCTTATCTTTGGTTGCATCATAGATTCAAGTCCCATCCCACTGATGAAGATCTCATAACACATTTTCTTAGGAGAAAGGTTTTAGATAGCAGCTTAATGATGTTATTTTTTTTGTAAGCATAAAGAAACTAGAAATGATCATATGAAATGAAATAGTTGTTGAAAATAATTATGTAATTTTATGTTGTCTTTGATGTTACACAAAATGTCAAGCCTTTATCAAGCAATCAATATAAGTTGAGCTCACTTGGGCATCGAAGGTAGTTTTTTGTGTACGTTGAATGATGAGTGATAACCAAGTTTAGAGATAGTATTGATTGAACTTGGTTAATGAAGCAGGTCCTATATTAATCGATTTTACTTGGTTACCAAAGGAAAGTTGGCATGAAAGTCATTATTGACTGAGTTGGGTTTGTTAATGTTAGAATTCTTATTGTAACTAAGTTGGTTTAGTTAACAAAGGATTCTCAGTGTTGACCAAGTAATCAATTTTGTGTTAGTCAAATATCAATATTTGATTGATTAAAAGAGTATTCAAGCCAACTTGACAAGGTGAACCATATATATGAAAGGTCAAGTTTAGGATTGAAATATGTAATTAAAGAAGATGATTTTGAGGAAGCAAGTTTGAAGGATATCTATAAAGGGTAGAGCATCCAAGTTGACCGAGCTGCAAAGAACATTTTGATCAAGGAGGATCTAGTAATCAAGCTAGAACTAATATCTAAATCAGCAAAGACAATTGTATCAGCAGTCAGGAATTCACTGTTACTCTCTAATAATTGTAGTAGTGAATCAAATCTCTTAACAGAGTTAGCCTAACTGTTATTTTGTAAATTGTCTAACAAGGTGGAATTTGTAGATTGAAGTGTACAAAGACCTCTAACAAGGCCACTCCTAATAGGGTGAATTAAATCCTCTAATAGGGTCACATGTAACAATGTGTTTTGTAACCTTTAATAGGGTTGGCTCCTAATAGGGCTCAGTTTAGAAGAGTGAAAAATAGTAACTAGTTGCAATCGGTTGTTTTCCCAAATTGAGTTTCCATGTTAAATCTCAATGTTTCTTGTGTTCATGTTATTTCCTTTATGTTTATACAACTAAGTTAAAAAAGGATAATCACATTAATATATTAAGATTTATGTGCTAACTGAGTGACAGTAATATATTTAGTGTTAATCGAGTTACAACAAAATATTTAGTGATTAACTGAGTTACAGCAAGTTATTGCTTTTATATTGTGTTGACATCTTTAAAGGGATTTTGGATTTTTTTTTTGTAGTAACTAATTCACCCTTCCCCTCTTAGTTACTCCTTTCCATTTCCAACAACTAGTATCAAAGAATTTGGTGCTTACAGATAAGGTTTCAAGGACATAAGATAAAGATCAAGTTGTCTTATAAAAGGGAGATTCCCAAGCTGAATAGAGATAACTTCCAAGCATGGAAGGAACTCATAAAGCTACATTTGGAAACCATTAGAGACACATGCCTAAAATATCAAGATAAAATATATGTGGCACTTGTTGGACCTTTGTCTATGGATCAAATTATGGAAAAGAAGAATAACAACATAATGATGATTGGCATTGCCTCTACTCTAGAATACATTGAATTTGACGAAGTCAAAGATTATCCTACTATTCATGAAATGTGGAACAAAATAAAAGATATCTATGGAGGAGATGAAAATGTGAGGAGAGCTAAGGAAGAAAGTCTAAAAGTTCAATTTTATCAAATGAAGATTTAGAGAAGATGAAAATATTACACAATACAATGAAAGAATCAAAGAAAGTGTGAGTACAATCAAAGCCTAGGGAGGAAAAATAGATGATGTGGCAGTAGTGAGAAAGGTACTCAGAACTCTTCTTTCTATTTATACAATAAGAGCTTAGATGTTCAAGAAATGAGATGTGATCCTAAAAATTATTTAACTTTGGATGCACTAGTGGGAAGGTTAATAGCCTTTGAGTTAGATAATTTTGATAACTATGTTCCTAACTCTGGTAGCATTGAGTCTACATTTCAAGCTAAACTATCACTCAAGAAGAAAGGTGGAAACTTTAACACAAAAACATATGATAGTGAAGATGAAGATAATTCTAATGATGACCTTGAATTCATTGAAGCCCTACCTACAAGAAGATTCCCTAAAGACAAAGGAAAGTACAAAGGTAAAATACCTCTAATCTATTTTTCTTGTGAAGAAGTTTGTCACATTCTTGTAAGGTGTCCAAACAAAGGAAAAGAAGAAAACAAGCATGACAAGTTCAAAGGTAAGAAAGATTTTGAAAGCTACAAAGACTAAAAGGATAAAGGTAAGAAATCTTGTTACATGGCTAAAGACTTTGATAGTAACTTGATGAAGATGAAATGGTTTACAATATTATAAAAGATGAATCAAATGATGAAATTGATAAGATGGACCTCATTTCTCATATTAGCAAGAATGACACATGGATTATTGATAATGGTTGTTCTCACCACATGATTGGTGATAAATCTAAATTTGAACACTTGGAACATTATGGTGGTGGGAGTGTCAAATTTGGAAATGATGAATCTTGTTATGTAAAAGGAAAACGTTGCATTACATTGACTAATGAACTTGTATGTGACAATGTTTACTGGGTTGAAGGATTAATACAAAGTGTACTTAGCGTGGCATAGTTGAACAACTTTGGATTCAAGGTAGAATTTATGAATGGTAAGGCCAAGTTGTTGTATGGGAAAGGAAATCTAGACGGGATTGGAAATCAAACAAAAGGTAATTTTTTTTTACCTAGACTTCACTAAAACTACATGTTTTCTAGCTCAGACAGAGGAACCTAAGTTACAGTCTGAAGGACCCAAGTCTCAATCAAAAGGACCTGAGTTTTAAAAAGTGCAAATTTGAAATGTCCCTTTTCTGATTTTTCATGATATTTCCAACCTCTAATCAGATCTTTAAAATCAAACAACTGCTATCACAAAGATCCACCAAATTCCTTAAGAAACCCCAAATCGGGTATGTTGAAAATAGTGCTAAAAGCTTCACAACTTCACAAATTATTAATGAATCTGAAAATGGAAATTTTTACAGAACTTTCAGCAGCATAACAGCCTACAAATTGATATTTCCAGATCCGTATAGCCTTTACACAACAGCTCAAAAATGTAGGACCAAAACTATGCTCATCGGCTCCCGAAATAGCACAAAATATGCCCGGAAACACCACAAGAACACTAATAATCTATCTCAGAAGTTTAATCATGTCCCAATATATATATTCAGATCTATTTTAATAGCTTAAAGTCTAAAATACAGCAGCAACCAAAACTGATATGAAATACTCAACCGGAAACACCAAACTCTTACAAAAATACACCCGGAAACTCACAAATCTGCACTGTTCAGCACAAAGGCAAACTCTGTATGAGCATGCACATGGAATGGCTTCAAACTCCCATCCTTAGCCTTCCTAGAAACCTGCAAACTCCCGTTCTTGGGTCTCCTTGGAAACCTGCAAACTCCCGTTCTTGGGTCTCCTTCTCCACAGGTTTGGCAGCCTCTGAAGAATAACAAAGAATGAGCGAAAATCAAGTCTGGAATCCCCCCAAAATGCCTCCAAACCTCTTTAAAAAGGGCATAACTGTAACTCACATCCAAGAGAGGTTAATGAAACATATTTTAATAATAATTATCATTTATTAGTCCAACGGTTTCCAAAGATTAACTCCCTTTTTCCGAAACTTCACTTTCTTGGGCCTGCCTGTCTTAGCAAAGATTATTATTTTTTAATTATTTGAAAAGGGGACATGACAAGTCCTCCCCTCCCAAACATTGCTTGTCCTCAAGCAATGGCTGAACAATAAACCAATCAATCCTCCTGGATCCCAAATGTAGTCATGAACTATACTACTACCAATTAACACAGACTCCTGCAAGATCCTCTGCAATATGACCAAGAGGAATCCATAATCAAACTGGCAATTATAGCTCAACCAAACTCCAAAATCACCATTACCACAGTCAAAAACCCATGAGACACAAACTCTTAGAATATCAAAACCCAAGTAAAGTGGACTACCAACATAGTAAATACCATCAATGCATTCCACTGGCCTATATGGAATGTACAATCCAACTCTGCAACAATGGTGAATGCTCTCAAATGAAACTATACCAAGTATGGAGAATCCACACACTATACAACTCCTGCAGTCAACACAACTCTGTAGATCATTGGCCACTGTCTCATAACCATAACTCCCATGCACCCCTGATGGTGAAAAGCCATCACAAGATAAACAACAAGAAATGGAACCCAAACCAAATTTTCCTGCCATAAACTCCTCAGCATAAGGATCAATTGTTAACTGATGTACATACCTTGCAATATAATGTTGATTAAAAAAACCAACCTCAGTCAACAACTCACCATGAACAAGTGATACAACCCACTGTGACTGATCACTAGCTAAGTCAGGAGACGTCATAGCCAAAGGAGTAGAATCAATAACAACACTTGCTGAAGCATCACTCCAAAACTCCTGCTCTAAGTCATGTATTATCAAGCTATCAACTACAAAACCTGTCGCCATGTCGTGCCCATCACAACTCTCATCTCGAGGCATCAAACTATTCCATAATTGATGATAAGCACTAGGAACCAAAGTACATCTCTGTATCATAATCTCATCAACATGGTCATCAAAGGTAAATTGATGAGCGTACCTCACAGTGTAATGCCGATAGAATGTGCCAATCTCAGTCAGTGGCTCAGACTGTAATCCAGATGAAACTAACTACAATTGATCATTAACCATGTTGGAACTGACTACTACCTCCAAAGATATCACCAAGGGAGTAGTATTACTATCAGGAACCATGCCAACTGTCGACTCACCAACATCACACATGATCTTTGATACATCTCTAGTCTCTGTGCCTTCAGTACTAGAGGCCACCACCCTGTCAGGCATACAATAATCTGCTACAATACCCAACTCAACTAAACCTGACTCTAGTGGGAATGAACCTGATATGCCAATGTTAGTATCAAGGATGGATGCATCCCCATCTCCATTGTCTCTGACAATCTCAGTCATGGACATCCTCGAATCACCAAACACCATAGCTTGTGACTGTATAGAATCAGATAAAGACTGTAGTCGCTCTAACTCCATGGTCACCTTA
The DNA here is from genome assembly GCA_028749045.1 of Cupressus sempervirens. Classification (NCBI taxonomy): domain Eukaryota; kingdom Viridiplantae; phylum Streptophyta; class Pinopsida; order Cupressales; family Cupressaceae; genus Cupressus; species Cupressus sempervirens. The sequence goes on along the minus strand of CM053791.1, from coordinate 649,187,528 downwards.
GCCAAATGAAACTGTGACTCCTTGAAAGCCAACTGTGTACTCTCAAGAATCTCAAAAGTCACCTCAAGCTGCTCAGTAAGCTCACTCACCTCATCTTCCTTGGCCAACAATGCATCATATGTTGTACTACCCCACTCCATAAGATAATCTCTATCAGCTACCAACTGCATATAATTCTGTCTCAAAATCTGAATAGCCTCCCATAAAGAGTGGATCTCTGTCAAGGAAAGATAACTTCCTTCCTGCTCATCACTAGTAGGAGAACCCCATCCATAAACTGCTAATAATTGACGAGCAGCATCAAAATGTTGGCAAGTGATAGCAATGTCTCGGTCACTAACTCTCAACTGATTAGACACATGATGGCATTGGCTTGACTGTCTCCTACAAACCTCCTTTGATGCACTGTCTAAAGGAGTATCCTCAAAGTTACTAGTCTCTAGAGTATTACCATCCATGTCCTGTGAATCAACTCTAAAGCTCATATCAACATACAGAGTATCAAAATTTGTAGCACTGCTGTCCAACTCCTCTGTACCCAAAGAAACTAAGTCTTCAAAATTGCCCACTACATCCTCCTGGATGTCATCGATGCCAATATGATCCTGGGACTCATCTGTACACACTGCCAAATATGAAAGATCATCAACACATTCCAGCAAGTATGGTCGACTGGATATATGAACAAAGCCCAACACCGGTGTATAAAAACTAATACCAACATCAGACAAGATACTGGCACAAGAAAAGACAACACCGTGTAATCTGCTAATCAAATCCATGATAGCACCCAAACAAACACTGCGACCAAAAAGTGTTAAAGATCTCCAGTCAACTGAATCCCAAACACCAATATAACAATCTCGTGTCCATATCCGTAAACTAGAATCAACTGGTAACTCAAGCAAACTCCTCACCTGAGTAATATGACCAATACCAACTAACTCCACATACCTGTCATGATAAGGTAATGAAGTCACAATACTATCTTCACTCACCTTCAGCTGGCGGGATAAATCATGTGAAGTACTACCTGCCTCAACCTCATGTGATGAAGCATCTAACTGCGCCTGGTACTCTTTCTCAGCAAATTCATGAATGCTCAATGTCTGCTCATCTCTACTAGGTATCTCACCATCCTGCACAACAACATCCTCATAATCATCATCTGAACCCACTACACTGTAGTCACTGCCTGTTGTAACTATACCATCCTGAATACCTGTGGCATCACCCTTTGACAACCTGTAAACAATTGTCTCAATTTGAGTATCAAGTTGACTGTTACTATCAATCTGTGTAATATCCTTTCCCACCACCTCCTGTGGCAAAGTAGAATCTGAGACCACTACTTGGCTATCAGCTAGTTTCTCAAACTCCTCATGCAAGTTCTTGGGAATTGTGTCATCTGTCCTGTGAGAAAATTTGCCAAATAGAAATCCAGTCAACTTATCCACCTTAGCTGGGTCAGATAACATGTCATTTATACGGTGGTGCTCAACCAACTGTTTAGACATGTCATGGCTTATTTTCATAAGTTTATCTCGAATGTCTAAATAACCATCCTTTCTACTATTTTGACTCTGGCTATCAATTGTCCAAGATCGTTCCCTCTGAGACTCTGTACTATACCTGTCCATTCTGGATAAAGTAGAGTGTAACCCCAATAGGATATAACTTCTTCAAGCACCAAGAAATAACATGCAAATGATTAGAAGTAGCATGCAACCATAGATTTGGACATGCAACTGATTAAAAGCAACATGCAACCACCAAATTATGACATGCAAGATCTGGGTAGTTGTCAAAACTGACATGCAAACTTCTACAACCGCCAAATTCACCAAGAACTAATAGGCAAATGATTAGAAGTAGCATGAAACCATAGATTTGGACATGCAACTGATTAGAAGCAACATGCAACCACCAAATTATGACATGCAAGATCTGGGTAGTTGTCAAAACTGACATGGAAGATCTGGGTACTTGTCAAAACTGAAATGCAAACTTCTACAACCACCAAATTCACCAAGAACTAACATGAAAATGATTAGAAGTAGCATGCAACCATAAATTTTTACATGCAGCTGATTAGAAGCAACATGCAATCATAAATTATGACATGCAAGATTTGGGTAGTTCTCAAAACTAAAATGCAATATCTGGGTAGTTGTCAAAACTGACCTGCAACTTCTACAAACCCTCAGGCTGGCAAGATCATGGCTCTGATACCACTGAAATGTCCCTTTTCTGATTTTTCATGATATTTCCAACCTCTAATCAGATCTTTAAAATCAAACAACTGCTATCACAAAGATCCACCAAATTCCTTAAGAAACCCCAAATCGGGTATGTTGAAAATAGTGCTAAAAGCTTCACAACTTCACAAATTATTAATGAATATGAAAATGGAAATTTTTACAGAACTTTCAGCAGCATAACAGCCTACAAATTGATATTTCCAGATCCGTATAGCCTTTACACAACAGCTCAAAAATGTAGGACCAAAACTATGCTCATCGGCTCCCGAAATAGCACAAAATATGCCCGGAAACACCACAAGAACACTAATAATCTATCTCAGAAGTTTAATCACGTCCCAATATATATATTCAGATCTATTTTAATAGCTTAAAGTCTAAAATACAGCAGCAACCAAAACTGATATGAAATACTCAACCGGAAACACCAAACTCTTACAAAAATACACCCGGAAACTCACAAATCTGCACTGTTCAGCACAAAGGCAAACTCTGTATGAGCATGCACATGGAATGGCTTCAAACTCCCATCCTTAGCCTTCCTGGAAACCTGCAAACTCCCGTTCTTGGGTCTCCTTGGAAACCTGCAAACTCCCGTTCTTGGGTCTCCTTCTCCACAGGTTTGGCAGCCTCTGAAGAATAACAAAGAATGAGCGAAAATCAAGTCTGGAATCCCCCCAAAATGCCTCCAAACCTCTTTAAAAAGGGCATAACTGTAACTCACATCCAAGAGAGGTTAATGAAACATATTTTAATAATAATTATCATTTATTAGTCCAACGGTTTCCAAAGATTAACTCCCTTTTTCCGAAACTTCACTTTCTTGGGCCTGCCTGTCTTAGCAAAGATTATTATTTTTTAATTATTTGAAAAGGGGACATGACAAAATTGAGTCACAGTTTGACAAACCTAAGTTATAGATAGTGGGAGCTGAGCATGATTCAAAGCATGGTAAATAGAATAAAACAAGTTCTAAATCCAAGGAGAAGGCACATGTACTTTATAAATATGTTAGAAGGAATCATGCACCTAAGAAAATCATTGGAGATCAATCAAAAGGTAAAGGACAAGGGAAAAACTAAAAGGTACATGTTTAGTTACTAAGTTTGAACCTAGAACTGTTAAAGATGCATTACAAAATGAAATTTGGATTGAGGAAATAAATGAAGAGATTGATCAAATTGAAAGGAACAAAACTTCAACTCTTGTTCCTAGACCCAAGGACAAAAATTTAATTGGCACAAAATGGGTATTCAGAAATAAGTTGAATGAAAATGGAGAAGTTTCAAGAAATAAGGAAAGATTAATATTCAAAGGTTATGCTCAAGGAGAAGGTATTGATTATGGAGAGACTTTTTCTCCTATTGCAAGATTAGAAAGTGTTAGAACACTACTTGCTTATGTTGCCTATAAAGGATTAAATTGTTATCAAATGGATGTAAAGTTATCTTTATTGAATGGAATCTTAGAAGAAGAAGTCTGCATTGAGCAACCTGAATGTTTAATAGATCCTAATAAAAGGGATATGGTTTGCAAGCTACAAAAAGTTTTATATGGTTTCAAAAAAGCCCCTAGAGCCTAGTATGAAAGATTGCACAATTGTCCAGTAAATATTAGTTTTCAAAGGACGAATGAAAACATCAACCAATACATCAAGGAAGGACTAGATAAGAACATAGCGCTGGTAGAAATCTTTGTAGATGATACGTTATTCACTCGACATGATGATTTATGAAAATATTTTTCTAAGGAAATTAGTAAAGAATTTGAAATGTTAATGTTTGAAGAGATTAAATTATTTGTTGGATTTCAAATTCAACAAAAGAAAGATGCTATCTACATTACTCAATCAAAGTACATCAAGGAGATAATGAAGAAATTTGAAATGGAGAATTCTAAACCAATTGGAATACCTATGTCTACTAGACATAAGCTTTCCAAAAAAGATGATTCCAAATCTAGGTAGATCAAACTACATGTGGTTCAATGATTGGAAAACTTTGGTATGTGGTACACACAAGACCTAATATTGCATTAGAAATTGGTATGGTGGCAAGCTTCTTTGCTAATCCAAAGGAAAATCGTATGATAGAAATAAAAAGAATCGTGATGTATCTAAAAGGAACTGAATATTATGGTTTTTGGTATAAGAAAGGAGGAAACTTTGAATTGAAAGCCTTCACTAATGTTGATTGGGAAGGAAGTATTGATGACATGAAAAGAAATAGTGGTGGATAATTCTTTCTTGGAAAGAGGATAGTGTCTTGGACAAGAAAGAAACAAAATTGCATCTCTCAATCTATAGGAGAAGCAGAATATGTTGTAGGAGAAGACATTTGTTCCAATGCCTTTTAGTTCAAACAACTATTGTCAGGTACGAAGGAAGAAATCAAGGATCTAATAGTTATCTTTTGTGATAACATCAGTGAAATTAACATATCCAAGAATCTAGTGATGCATACCAAGACAAAGCACATTGCATTAAAGTATCATTTTCTAAGAGAATTAGTGCAAGATAAAGAGGTGAGATTAGAATATGTGAATACAAAAGAAAAAATTGTAGACATATGCACCAAGCCATTACCTAAGGATGCATTTTTGTATCTAAGAGGTCAGCTAGGGGTCATTCCCCTATCTAAAGTTCACTAATCAGATTTTAGTGGTGCATTAACCAAGCATTTTTTGAAGATCAGACAAGTTAATGCAGTATGGTCATAGTAGATTGTATATTAATTAGTACATCAAGTACATAGAAAATACATTGATTATTATCTTTGGCATGAGAGTTCAAAGAGGGAGAGTTTTCTTTCATATCAAAGAAATTTTTTCATTAGAAAAATTTTGTAAAAAGGGAGAGTTTTTTGTCATCGGCAAGTTCATGTCAGGGAAAATCATTCTAGAAGGATATAATGATGTCAAAGGGAGTTCTTACTAATAGAGGGACTTCTCATCAATGAGAATTAGAATGAAACTAAAGATATTATCCTTACTTCTATTTTGCTCTAAAATTTATTTATGTTACAACATGTTGTGTTGCGATCAATGCCAAAGAAGGAGATTGCTGAAAATAACTATGCAATTTTATATTGTCTTTGATGTTACACAAAATTTGAAGCTTTTACTAAGTAATTAGTGTAATTCAAGCTCATTTGGGCATCGGAGTTAGTTTCCTGTGTATGTCGAGCAATCAATGATAACCAAGTTTAGAGATAGTATTGATCAAGCTCAGTTGGTTAATGAAGCTGATTCTGTATTAACTAAGTTTGCTTGGTTACCAAAAGAAATTTAGAATGAAGTCAATATTGACCAAGTTTGATGGATTAACATTAGAAATCCTATTCTAACTGAGTTGGGTCAGTTAATAAAGGATTCTCATTGTTGATCAAGTACTCAATTGTGTATTAGTTGACTATCAATATATTAAGTTTGATAAATTTATTGATTAATACAAGACAACTTAAGGATTAATTTATTTGATTTATTAAAAGAGTATTCAACCTAACTTGAAAAGATGAATCATATATATGAAAGGTCAAGTTGAGGAAGCAAGTTGAAGGATATATGTAAAGGACAAAGAATCTTAGTTGACTGAGCTACAAAGAACATTCTGATCAACGAGGATCTAGTAATCAAGCCAGAACTAAGATCTGAATCAACAAAGATAGTTTCATCAATAATCAAGTCAATTCATTGTTACTATCTAATAATTTTAGCAATGAATCAAATCTCTTAATAGAGTTATCCTAACAACTATTTTTTAAATCCTCTAACAAGGTGGCATTTCTAGATTGAAGTGTATGAAGAACTCTAACAAGGCCATTCTTAATAGGGTTAATTAAATCCTCTAATAGGGTCACACCTAACAGTGTATTGTACAACCTTTAGTAGGATTGGCTCCTAGCAGGGCTCACTTTAGAAGAATGAAAAATAGTAACTAGTTGCAATTGGTGGTTTTCTCGAATTGGGTTTCCATGTTAAATCTTAGTGTCTCTTGTGTTCATGTTATTTCCTCTATGTTTCTACAACTAAGTTAATAAAGGATAATCACATTAATATATTAAGATCTATGTATTAACTAAGTGATAGTAATATATTTAGTGTTAATTGAGTTACAATAGAATATTCATGGATTAACCAAGCTACAAAAAGTTATTGGTTTATATTGTTTTGACATCTTAAAAAGGATTTTGGATTTTTTTTGTAGTAATTGATTCTCCCCTCCCCTCTTAGTTACTCCTTTCCATTTTAAACAATAGTCATATCTTGTGAGAAAGGTTTTAGACAATAGTTTAATTTTTAGATGATCATATGAAATGAAATGGGCATGTGAGTACAAAGAAAATAGAAACACAGTGTGTATATCTTAAGGTATAAAATAGATGACTTTGAAGTACTAAGTAAAGACACTCCACATTTAGTATGCACATATCATCGTCAAGATCGGTTGGGTGTGTCGAATTATACCAATAATAAAAAATAAAGTGTGAGATTGTTCTCAAATAATTTTTATAGTTGGAAATGCAATGGTAGATAAGTATACAAAATACAGAAGAATAGATAAGGAACATTATTCTTTTATAGAATGCATTGAGCAAGAGAATAGTTCATATGATCTAAATTATACGTTAGGCTAAACTTTTATAATTAGAATAGTTCATAATAAAATTGGGCTAAACTTTTATAATTAGAATAATCCATAATAATTGAACTATTCTTTGTATGACTGTCAGTTGCCTTTAACTACTCTAATTATGAACTAAATAACAAAATTGTAAAACAAAACCTTGAAAATATTTGAAGATCTTCTATTCCACAAGTATCTTCTTCACTTTTTTTCTTCTTCTATAAATTCAAATCCTTCATTTAGATTACATAAGGATATAGAGAGGCTTCAACATAGATTGCAGGTATCATAGAATCCACTTACCGGGTCAGTAGTAATGATTTTTTTAATTTTAAAAAGTTCAATGGTTTATTTTTTATACTCTTTACATCATTAACTAAAATTTGACATGTTTTTTATATTATTATTTTTGTGTAATGATGAACCTTGTTGCCTTGATCAAGTATTTCATGTGGACTGGATGATACCCATGTTCTATCCCTCACTTGTATTTTCCATTGAATATATAGGAATGAATATTATATGTTAATGGGAAACTTAGTGTTCTATTGGAGAGGGGGTAGGGGAAATTGAGCTTCCAAATTAAAGTGGTTGACCTTGTTAAGTAGAGAATAGTAAACTATTCTCAAAATAAAGCGAAGCACAATATCCAATCATCTTCTCAATATATGACTGTACCAAAAATCCTTCACATTTAAGAGCCCTATCAAAGGTCAAACTCCACCTTAGCATCATATCATCCATAAGTATTTTTTTTTTTTTTAAATTATATAGTCAACTTACATATGTTTCTTTACTTAACATAGTATTAGAATTAAAATAGATATACAACAAGAGAAAATAAGTTAAAAAGTTAAATGGAAAGAAATTATTTCAATAACATCACATTAACATTATGTTTATGTTAGAAACTCATTAAGGGTGAAAACTTCCACAAGTAAATTTAGTAAGTATAGGTCAAACTCTACAATGGTTTGTTATAGGACAAGTAAACTAAAAAGTCTATTGGTGAAAAGATACAATGAATTAAAATATGAATGCTTCCCCATGAACCTGTAGACATCTAAATCCTTTAGAAAATAAAGTATTTTTATTTTTTGAAAAAGTCCCTGATGACATCATCATTTATTAATTATTTATTTATTTAATTTATTTATTTATTTTTATGCCATTAAATTCCTTTATCTTAATTAAAAATATTTAATTAAGGAATCCCTCCCAAAAATGTTTAAATCTTATTTAAACATTATTTCCTTATTTATTAATTATTTAATTAATAAATTGACCAAAAATCTCAAAATAAATAATTTTTTTTTTTTTGCCCAAAACTTGGCCAATTTCCTTACGACCACTAACCTCTTCCAAAATCTTCTAATCCTTCTTTAATTTTGATTAAAGGCTAATCCCATCATTTCCTACCCCTAATCCCAACTCAAAATATTTAATTAAGATTAAATATTAATCCTCATGTTTATTAAAAATATTTTAATAAATATCTCCTCAACCCAAACCCTTGAAATAAATAAAACTTTATTTATCCTCATCCTAGGAAGTTCTAGACTCTTCTAGAAGATGTCAATCCTTATCTTTAACCCTAATCCTAATCCTCCCCCCCCCCCCCAACCTTGTCACATTCCCTAAACATGGGTTAAGACTTGATAACCTAAGCCAAAGCCAACAAATATCTCCTCCTTCATCCACCCTCATTAAATGCCATCCACTTGCCCATCTCTAACAAGCCTAATCTAATCTTAACCCAAGCCCAATCCAAGCCTTAATCATTTGCACATTCCTAAGTCAAGCTTAAGACTTTCTTAATCCAACCCAAGTCAAAATATCTCAACTCTCTCACAAATATCCCAACCATAAAACTTTATGAAGCCCACAAAGCCATGAATGATTCTTACAAGCTCATTAATTGCTCTTACAAGCCATTATGAGGGTCTTTATGAGCTTTGAGCCTCCTTTGTTGACCCCTCAACCCCTCTTGCTCTAACCAATGACCCTGTGATATGTGTCACTCTTTGATTGGTTGTAAGGAAGCACAATCCATGTGCTCTCCTCTCATTCAATCTAAACCTTCCATAAGCTTTCTCCCATCCTTGCATCCTAGCCCTTGATCCCTCAAGCCCTTTGCCTATTTAAGGAATCCTCTCCCAAGCCATTTTAACACAATTTAGAAAGTAAAGCCATAATGCCATTTTGAGAAGTCATTTTTTACATCAAATCCATTCACCAAAATCTATCAAAAATCCTCCATTGAAGCTCATTTGAGCATTTGAGCATACATACACAATCAAGCCATCTTAGCTATTAGACACACCTCTACATCAAGTGATCATCCTCATTGAGAGAGCCTATCCATGGCTCATATTCTCATTTGAGGACTTCACTTTGTCTCTCATGAATTTATGTTAAATTAGTATGCAAATGCTTTTTGATTGTTTTAATTTAGTGTTTCTAACATACTAAAGTAGCATATACATTTTGGCACACCCGGTGGGACCCTGCATGGGTCATCTTCATTAGCTTTTTTAGTCAAGTTTTGTATGTCATTTGCTAATTTTGGCTAATTTTGCTTATTTTTGTGATTGGTAGGATTGTATAAATTGGTTTTGAAGGTCCACTTGAGCATGAAGAAGACAAAGGAACTCATAGTCTATCTCATAGTGTTTGCAGATTTTTCAAGCTTATAGGTGGACGGAGCACTTGGAATTCTTCTTCCTCTTCTTGTCTATATTCTTCTTCTATTCCATCTAATTCTTCTTCTTCTTCTTGAGGGATCTTGGCCTTCTTTTTTTTAAAGAAGCAAAATCATACACACCTTGTTTTAGTGCTTAAAATGAACCCCCAAATCATACTTAAATCCATTAAAATACTAAAAATTTGCAAAAAAAAAAAAAAATCTTTTAACAAACGAAACTAAATCAATCCAATCATTTGCATCCTTGCAATATCAAGGTTTTAGATGCATTCATGCAAAGTTAGGAACACTTCATTTTTGGAAACTTAAAAAGAACTTCAAGTTTCCATTTCAAAAGGTTCAAAATCAACACTAAGTGCATACTAAAATCTAAATCAAACTCAAAGCATCAATCAAGGATAAAATGAACCTCATTTGCAAATATTTTAAAGTTCTTTTAAAAATCTCATGAAAACTAAGAGTCCTAAATGGTTGCCAAAATTGTCCTAAAAGCTTTGTTATTTGTTCCAAACAAATGTCTTGTTGCAAAATCTTGAATCTTTCCTAGGTTTTTCATGCATCAAAACAATCTAGGAATATCATTTTTTTAGGCTTAAAACATGCAAACTAGAACACAAAATCTTGAATGAAAACCAAAGTCCAAAGAGTCATTTTCACTTTTGAGTCCAAAACAATCTTGAATGATCTAAGGTTAAAACAAAGCACTTCAAAGTTCTTAAAACAACACACAAAATCTCAATCTTGAATGCTCAAAGGAAAAAACTTGAATGTTTAATCACTTGTCTTTGAATGCATGTTGCTAAAATCACTCTTGAGTGCCATGGATTAAAATCAAGTTTTTATTTTATTTTATGAATGCATGATTAAAACAACAAATTCAATCTTGAATGCCATAGATCAAATAATCATCTTTTGGGGCATAAAAAGAATCCACATTTTAGAAACTTTCTAAGTTATAAAAACAAATAAAGACACTTTGAGTGAATTTGTTGTTGGACTCGCCCTCTTTAATCACCCATCATTCTAACCATTGGTTGTAATATCAGCGCCATATATGGGGATGGGTCTACCTAAGAAGGTGTTAAGTGCTCCACAAAAATCAAATTTCACTCACTTTAGTTTTTATTGGTTTTTCTAAGATAAAAAATTTCTTGAATGCACATTAGTCTCGCTAACACTTCATTTAGGCATAAAAATTGAACAAATCTTGACGTGGAGGGCCTCCAAGCACGTGCTTGAAATCAAGCTTTACACACATCTTTTTTTTGGCCTTAAAATGAACAAACACCAACTCTTGAATGCCTTAAAAGAAATTAATTGATACTTGACGTGGAGGGCCTCCGAGCACACGAGTTTACTTTCATGTTGACCCTAACTTTCCTTTGTGTATTCATTCTTTGATCACTTCTCTTTTGTTGGCGCATTTCAAATTGGAATTGAACCTTTACATCTTAATCACATATGTTTTCAAAAATTCTAGATCAAAAAACTTAAGCGTCAGTTGGAAAAGAACTCTATCTTTTAGCCCAAGATCATCTAAGTCTTCTCTCCCCTTTTCGTCTTTCGAGGCCATCTTGGGTGCATAAGATTAGGATCCAAAATATTGTTTAAGTTTTAGGACGCCTGCTTAGGGATTTCATCACCCCTTTGGAAAACCTCAACTCCAGCATTCTAATGGAGTATAAAGATTGGGAGGTGAATCCAAAGACACCTCTCTTGGGATCAAAATTTTGTCACTCGGGATAATCCTCAAGGAACTTTATACCCTTGAGAAGTGAAAGAGGAAAAGTGGGTTACCACTCCTCTTAGTTGTGTGACATCTTTTTGGTTTCATCTATGGATTTGGGCTAAACCAAATTTCATCCTTGTAGAAAGCTTCCTAGGATGTTGGTGTGTTTGACATGCTTGTTCCAAACTTTTGTCTACTTGTTTGTTCATAGCTTTTGAATGAATGTTTGCCAACTTTGGTCAAAATCCCAGAAAAGCAGAAATCTCCCAACTTAAGGCATACTTAGTGAAGTCACTGCCTCATCAAAAAATCATCCAAGCTCTCCCTCCACAACTGAATCTATCTAGTTCTTTGCTTTAGAAAAATCCCAAATCCAAAGTCCATCCAAACCATCCCCCTAGCCAGCTAGCAACCCAATCCAAAATCACCCAAGCCTTTAAGGAATTGTTGTTACTCTGCCAAGATTTTCTATCCAATCAATCTATCCAAATCCCTCAATCTCCCCAAGGTTATCCCTTTAACAAAGCTTTGTCTAGGGTAATCTAGCCTTGTCACTTGTCATCCCTCATCACCTTAAGCTAAAGGTTGGGATCCACAAGTGGTCAATCTTGTGTCATGCCCATAGGATCATTTGTCTATCCCCAAGTTGACACCAAAAGCCACCAATCCTATACATAGGAAAGCAAAACTCTCACTTTTTGACAGCATACCCTTGAAGTCTTCCATCCATAGGAAAGCCAAAAATCTCCAGCTAATCCTCCCTAGGTCTATCATGCAGCTTTGACTCTCCCTAGGAAATCTTTCATTAGCCAATCCAAATCTACGCTTAATTAAAATCCAACCATGAGCTTCCGTGTTCACCCATATGCAAGACCCCATTCCCATCCAACTCATCATCAAAACATGAAATCCCAACCCTATCATGATGAGTTTGGTCGCATTTTCCTTTCTCCTACTACATCCTATTCCAATGATGATGAAAATCTTGTTAACTATGACGGGTATCTTGAGAGCCTTAGATTCCTTCTGCCAACCATCCCCCAAAATCCAAGCATTCCTCCAAACTATCTAGTCATGTCATCTCATATCCCAGCTTCTCCTCCATCACCCAATCAACAAAGCTTCCAATCTTCCACCCCCATCACACTAGCTATTCCTGTCAATCCACCCCCTCCATCTCCAACACACGAGTCTCCCAAGAATCTCCTAGAGAAAATACAAGAAAAGCTGCCTCCAATAGTCGATAAGACATGTCATCTAATCCAACCATCTGAAGTAGTCAGTGATGAAGCTTCCCCATCTATAATATCACCTCCATCTCCCATAGCTATCATCCTCATACCATCCATCAAATTGCTTAAAATCCTTCCACTTCCTGCAAGCATCAAAATCCCACCACCTATCAATTCCCTCAAAATCCTATCCACATCACCTCCAAGCATTTCTCAAATCTCCCATAATGACCCTTATGGATCCATCTTCTACTCACCCATCTCCACTACCGAATCTCCCATCTATCCATCTGTTGCCTTTGAAGAATCCATCCCTTCACCTCCTATCGCACCATCCACTCCAATCTAATCCTATCAAGATCTTGCCCAAAAACATAAACAAAGATATCATCGTACCATGTCTTCCATCCATAGTGTAGTCACCATCCCCTCCATCTCCAAAACCTCAAGCCATACCTCCTCTACTGCAGGATATCTTTTCATCCCATCAGCCAAATCAAGATCCTACCCTACCATCTCTTCTACTCTATGCTTCCATCTTACCACCTATCCAAGCTATTCCACCATCTATAATCTACCCTCTTGGTTCACTTACAGTCATCCATGGTGGCCCCCTCTCAATAGAAGAATTAAGAATAGTATCTCCCTATTGCAGTACATCTAATAAAGCACTTCTACCATTTTCTACAAGAAAAAGGTTTCCTCAGCTCATTCAAATGCTCAATCGATGGCATTATCAAGGTCAAGGTTTAGGACCACAAGAGCAAGGAATCAGAAAGCCTATTATTGCACAAAAGAATCTAGGATTTCATGGTCTTGGATATGTATCCAAAGGCCCACCATCTAAAAGTGTTGGTACACGCCATCCCCAAACCAAGCCTATCTCCAAGCTCACCATGCTAGCCTCCCATCACTCCTTCAAGAAATCTTATGTCATCCCCCCTCCACCATCTTTGCAACCCAAAACAACCTACCATATCCCCCCTTCATCTACTAAATCCATTTTGGCTCCCCATGTCCCAAAATCTACCATCCTCCATCCTCTTGTCAGCCATCATAAAAATCCTATTCCCTCCATTCCTACGCAAGATCAACAAAGGCACATATCAGGGCACATCATCCATCATCATCCCCCTACATGCTCTTCCATATCCTCTCTATCTCACAAAGCTTCTCCTAACCATCTTCCCAAAGCTTACCAAATCAATGTGAATGCCAACTTCAAAATGCATAAAGCTCAAAATCCACATCCTAGGCAATCATATGTCTATTCTAAAAGACATAATCCAAAAAGGAAAAATCCAATCAAAGAATGCAAAACAATGCAAAAGCCTATGAAAATAAAATCCAAAACCATGTGGATCCCAAAGAAAAAGGTTGAAACCCAATGCATAATGGCATCCACCATTGCTAATCCCCCATCCAGTGATTCGTGTCCCCCATCTCCTAACTCCATCTTGGGTGCCTATATCCCCAAGCGCGCTTCCACAAATCCTCCATCAAGCCTACATCTACCATCTATCCACCATATGCTCTTTTCACACTTGTCCCAACATGTGCCAATGTTAATCCTGCAAGCATCCCCATCTCATGCTCCTTTCTAGCCTTTTCATCCCTCCATCTCCTACCATCAATCCCATCTAATCTAATCTATTACATAAATCACACATCTAGTGTACCAACAGCTAGCAACAAAATTGAACATTCCAATAGCCAGTGAAAAATTCCAAAAAAGCCAAAAATAGCTGAAGAAAGCCAAAATCATTCCAACTAAGTCCAAAGGAAAAAAGTTAAAAAAAGAAAGAAAAATAAAGCATCCACTAGTGAAAACTTGGCAATTCAAGCACCTTGGACATGTACCATGATGAAAACTTGGCAAAAAAGCATCATGCATAATCCAACCATCCCCAGCTTAGCCTATCATCCTCATGCTTTTGGTCACATCTTGCCATCCAGCTCCATCTTCCAATTTATCCACTTATCTTTCATCCTCGAGCTTTTATCTATCACTATCCACTTATCTTCTACAACCTCACCCCATCATCCTAGCTATCATCCATCTCCCTAGCGCCTTCAGCTTTTCCATCCTAGCTTCAATCCTATCACATCCATTGTAAGCCCTCCTTCTGCATGTCATCTTCTGACTGGGGGCACTGTATTCCTTGGAGATCTTGTCTTTTCCATCCTTCCTTGTCATTGGTATCTTTCTCTAAGCTATCCTCATGCAAATCCAATGTCATCCTCTCATTAGCCATTCACTCTAGTGCCATCTATTAGCTCAGCTACCACCAACCTTAGCATTTTCCCCATCCTTGGTTGCACATCTATCATCATCAATGGATGCATCCTGCCAAATCCATATCTTTCGCTATCACCTCATTCTTAGCTTCTGCATCTTGTACCAGCTTGATCCATCCCACTATCTTATCATCCAGAGCTCCTATACAACTTGTAAATAATCTTGTATCCAACACTTATATCATACCTTGTATCATAGCTTGTATATCTAATCTTGTCCAAAACAACTTGTACATTTTTACCATATCTTGGTCCTCAGCTTGTATGTCCTCTTTGTAGACACCTAAATTTGATTACACTGCTTTGGTAATCTAATTTAGCCATCTCTAAAGGCATCATTAAATAAATTCTTATTTAATTAATCCTTTGCCATCCCTAGTTGATTAATTTAATTAATCATCTATAGTCCTAATTGATAAATCAAATAATCTATTATTTATCAATTAAATCCTTTTCTCCTATCTAATTCCAAAAATCTCCATTTATTAAATAAATCTATTTGATAAATGAAATCCTCAAATTCAAAAACCCCTAACCTATCTCTAATCCTGCATTTAGCCTAATCCACCCCATCCACCCATACTAACCAAGCTTAGCCACTAACTCACCCACCCTCATTAATGCCATCCACTTGCACATCTCTAACATCCCTAAGCTAATCCTAAACCCAAGCCTAATCCACCCCCTAATGTTGTCACATTCCTTAAACAAGTTTAAGACTTTCCTAATCCAAACCAAAGTCTCCCCTCAAAAAACCCAACCACTAAGTCATGAGTGCTCTTACAAAACATAAAGACTCTTACAAGCCCACTCATGACTCTTACACCCATCTTCCACACTCATTCCTCTTACATCCCTCTTACATACTCAACCCCACTCATCATGCCTTTAACCAACCCTTTACCCTACCCTCTCACACTCATCCTCCTTGTGACAAGTGTCACCTTCCCATTGGTGCTAAACAAGCACAATCCATGTGCTCTCCTTTGAGTGCACCCTAGCCCTCCTTAAGCCTTCATCCATCCTTGCATCTAAGCCCTCCATCCCTCTACCCCTTAGCCTATAAATTGAATCCCATCCCAAGCCATTTCATCAACAATCTTTGAGCTAAAGTTACCATGCCCTTTTGAGAGCAAAAAGCCATACCCATACCCTTATAATGCCAAATTGAGAGCTCACAAAGCTACCAATTTTCCATTACCCATCTCCATTGAAGCAGCTTTTGAGCATCTTGAGCATACATCCATAGCAAAAGGACACATCTACAGAATCAAGAAAGCATGGAGTGTTTTCTCTTGTGAGGTTTGCACTTCTTGTTTGCTTTCTTTGTCTAAGCATATATGTGAATTTAGTTTTTGGTTTGTGAATGTTTACTTTATTTGTTAATGTTCTTTGCATACTAAATCTTGTTCTACACTCTTTAGCTTAGTACCATTGTATCTATCCAACTTTTGTGTCAGTTCATCCTTGATCAACACCTTGCACACATCACACAAACCTTGGTTAGTTATTCCAATGCATCCTTTAGCTAGATCTCTTGTCATCAAAGTGTTATCCTTCTCATTTTAGCTTGCCAAGTTCATCACTCATCCAAATCCACCAGCTTAGGTGCTCTCTGATAGATCCTTGCAGGATATAGCTTTCCTCATGTCTGATCTTGGTCTATTAGTACCTCATCCTACCCATCTCATTGGCAAATAGTTCTCTTTTGGATTTTCACTTTCTTTTTATTTGGAATCTTCCCTTTTGGGTCTTGAAGTATCTTTTCCAAGAAATCTTTTTGTTCACTCCTCAAGGTTGCCATGATCTTCCATATCATGGTATGCTACGAATGGGGCACTCTGAGCGTACGGTTTTGATCAAATATTTTGTTTGTTTCTTTTTGTCTTTTGTGTTACCCAGTGTAAGTTCCATGTTGTTTCCTCTGAGTTTCATGTGTGATGCTAGGGCAATCCTTGTGTGTTTGTTTCGAGTCAGTCAGTCAGTCTTCTGGATGGTTGGTGACATAGCCTTGATGTTCTTGGTAGCCTTGGCAATTAACTAACAATCCTATAGAAAATTTAGTGCTCAACTACATGGTGGTACTTCTCTTTGAAGTATCCCCCTTCTCAAAAAGCTTCAATGGATTCCCTTCATCTCCATTATCCCCCATCCATATCCATCATCTGTCTCTCGTACCCCAGCTTATGAATCAGTATCTCTTTGAATAAATCTTTAATTTTAGCTTTAGGGATCCACAATCCTAGTCTTAGGGATCCACCAATCCAATCAATCCACCAAGCCTCATCTTTTGAGATCCACAATCCTAGTCCTAGGGATCTCCGAAACCCATCTTTTACCAATCTGACTCTTTGAAATCCTATTGCATCAGCCTTATAATCGCTTCATCCTTCTCCCTATCCTGGATTCCTTTTTATAGCACTTCGCTCCTTCATCCTCCACCTTCCCTAAAGTCTTAAGCTTACTTCCTCTTGTGCATCTGATTCTCCTCTATTATTCTCCCATAGTGAGAGTTTGAGCTAATTCAGCCCCTTCTCTTTGCCAATTTGAGTCTCCTTGCTTATCCTGGATTCTTGTATTTTTTAAGAAGTCATCGAGCCTCATTTTCTCTCCTCGCTGCCTTCTTGAGGGGGCATCTCATAGTCTAGTCTCTCCTTCTTATCCAAGACTAGGGCAACTTTGTTGCTAAAACATCTTCCTCGTGTCGCTTATATTCAAACTTCTTTGAAATAGTGTTAGCTCAACACTATGTCAAAGAGGGGCAAAATGTAGACACCTAAATCCTTTGGAAAATAAAGTATTTTTATTTTCTGAGAAAGTCCCTGATGACATCATCATTTATTAATTATTTATTTATTTAATTTATTTATTTATTTTTATGCCATTAAATCCCTTTATCTTAATTAAAAATATTTAATTAAGGAATCCCTCCCAAAAATGTTTAAATCTTATTTAAACATTATTTCCTTATTTATTAATTATTTAATTAATAAATTGACCAAAAATCCTAAAATAAATTATTTATTTATTTATTGCCCAAAACTTGGCCAATTTCCTTAAGACCACTAACCTCTTCCAAAATCTTCTAATCCTTTTTTAATTTCGATTAAAGGCTAATCCCATCATTTCCTACCCCTAATCCCAACTCAAAATATTTAATTAAGAGTAAATATTAATCCTCATGTTTATTAAAAATATTTTAATAAATATCTCCTCAACCTAAACCCTTGAAATAAATAAAACTTTATTTATTTCCTAAAAGCCTTATTTATCCTCATCCTAGGAAGTTCTAGACTCTTCTAGAAAGTCTTCTTCCTCATCCAAAGCCTAGACTCTTCTAGAAGATGTCAATCCTTATCTTTGACCCTAATCCTAATCCCCCCCCAAACTTTGTCACATTTCCTAAACATGGCTTAAGACTTGCTAACTCAAGCTAAAGCCAACAAATATCTCCTCCTTCACCCACCCTCATTAAATGCCATCCACTTGCCCATCTCTAACAAGCCTAGTCTAATCTTAACCCAAGCCCAATCCAAGCCTTAATCATTTTCATATTCTTAAGTCAAGCTTAAGACTTTCTTAATCCAACCCAAGTCAAAATATCTCAACTCTCTCACAAATATCCCAACCATAAAACTTTATTAAGCCCACAAAGCCATGAATGACTCTTACAAGCCCATTCATTGCTCTTACAAGCCATTATGAGGGTCTTTATGAGCTTTGAGCCTCCTTTGTTGACCCCTCAACCCCTCTTGCTCTAACCAATGACCCTGTGAAATGTGTCACTCCCTAATTAGCTGTAAGGAAGCACAATCCATGTTCTCTCCTCTCATTCAATCTAAACCTTCCATAAGCTTTCTCCCATCCTTGCATCCTATCCCTTGATCCCTCAAGCTCTTTGCCTATTTAAGGAATCCTCTCCCAAGCCATTTTAACACAATCTAGAAAGTAAAGCCATAATTCCATTTTGAGAAGCCATTTTTTACATCAAATTCATTCACCAAAATCTATCAAAAATCCTCCATTGAAGCCCATGTGAGCATTTGAGCATACATACATAATCAAGCCATCTTAGCTATTAGACACACCTCTACATCAAGTGATCATTCTCATTGAGAGAGCCTATCCATGGCTCATATTCTCATTTGAGGACTTCACTTTGTCTCTCATGAAATTATGTTAAATTAGTATGCAAATGCTTTTTGATTGTTTTAATCTCATGTCATCAAAGTGTTATCCTTCTCAATTCAGCTTGCCAAGTGCATCACTCATCCAAATCCACCAGCTTAGGTGCTCTTCGATAGATCCTTCCAAGATATAGCTTTCCTCATGTCTGATCTTGGTCTGTTAGTACCTCGTCCTACCCATCTCATTGGCAAATGGTTCTCTTTTGGATTTTCGCTTTCTTTTGATTTGGAATCTTATCTTTTGGGTCTTGAAGTATCTTTTCTAAGCAATCTTTTTGTTACTTCCTCAAGGTTGCCATGATCTTCCATATCATGGTATGCTGTGAATGGGGCACTCTGAGTGTATGGTTTTGATCAAGTCTTTCGTTTGTTTCTAACATACTAAAGTAGCTTATACAGAACCCAAGCTTGGTCTTTTGTTGTGAATTGATTTTGATTCCATACTCCATAAATCTCATAGCTCTAATGATGGGAAGTTTTTTTCTATATTTTTATGGTGCAATTATAGTAACTTTGATGAGTGGTATATTTTAAGCCTGAGAAACAAACTTGTTTCAAAATTTCTTTGCAACTTTTTCCAACTAACTCGTTATTACATCAAATTTATCTTAGGTAACTATTTACATATCCCATTGTAGTTGGTAATATAATGTACATGCTATTATGTCTCATTGAAGCATCAACCTACCCTTGTCATAACAATAATATAAAAATAGAAAATTATTAACATTGAATTCCTTTTCTATTATAAATGTTAATAAATACATAATGTGCTTTCATATTTCTTATTACTCCATATTCTTTGAACCTATAGATCACGTTAGTTCTCTTTGTTGGAACTTTGATGGCCTATATACAATATAATTATGTCATTCAAATGATTGGTAATTGGCAATCTTCATGTTTTTTATTAGAAAAATAGGTTTTATAGGGATCCTAAAACCCAAAAGTTAAAACATATCAAAAGGCTGATAATAAGCACCAAAAGCCCAACCATAGTCCATACATATTAAAAGGCTGATAACAAACACAAAAGCCCAACCATAGTACTATGGCCAACCAAAAGGCCAAAACAACAAACAAGAAAAAAGCCAAAAACCAAAAACTTCAGAAACTAGTCAAACCAAAGGACAGGAAATGAAAAACGTAAGTTACTCCTTCATCTTTCTAATAATATTCTTCATGTTGATAGTGGTATAATATTCTTATTAGCATGAATACTAATGGTATTTCTATGGGGTAGTATCCTAGCATTTTTCAAGACATGATTGAGTGGTTGTGTGTTGTATTCATGATAGATTTTTTCATTGATGTCAACATATTGGTTATTTTAGTGAAGACTGGTAAAGTAGAAGACAAATATTGTCTTCACGTAGTTCAAGGATTTAATATCATCTTATGCATACATGGTGTTAGAAATAGGGATTATTGAGAGGTGGGGGTGAATTAGTAATCTACAAACTTTAGTTGCCAACTCAATATTATTTCTTACTTTAAACCATACATAAAAAAAGTAATAAAGTAATGCTAAATAGTAGCAATAACAATGCACAAAGATAACTCATAACACCATATTTTGTTAACTAGGTAAACCCTAGCCAAGGAAAAACCCCAGTGGGGATGATACCCACTAGATAATATATTGATATATAAGTTCCTTGTTAGAGGATGGACCCTGTTAGGATTAAATGAGAAAATTTAGTATAAGGAGTCCCAATTAGGAAACTTTGAATCCCTATTAGGATATTCCAACCCTATTAGGAGTTGTAGTACAGTAGATAGAAGATGAGCCCACTAAGATGAGCCCACTACTTAAACATGCACTTCCAATTACCAGAATAGCTCACTACCAAAACAAGTAATCAGACTTTTGGAATATAGGTACTGTACCTTATTTTTGATCTTCAACTCGATCTCAAATCACAAAAATAGCTTTCACAAAACTTTGCATATATCACTTTTACAAAAGTTCACATGCAATTTCTCAACATCACAATTAGCACATATAATCACTACTTCTCATCGCAAGATGTCCTTTGCATAAATACCATGCCTTTACACAAATTTTTGCTAGGTCGACTAAGACCATAATACATTTTTCCAACTTAGAGTTTAAACATCTAGGATGTTAGCCCTAATTGGACAAGTAGTTATTTTGTAAAAAAAATAATCCTTTCCTTCAATTTCACTATCCTATTTCACTAAAACACAAATATCTATTTTCTATATAGTCCGTACTAACTTCAAAGGTTATACACATCATCAACCACATGTATACTATCCCCATCTATCTTTGCTAGCCATAATATAATATCAGCAACATGTTATAAACAAAACAATACACTATTGTATACCAAATTCCATACTTAGACAATTTTTTGATTACCAAAAGCTAAGTATCTTTATTTCCAAGGTTTCATGTAAGCATGTAAATCATGTGTTGCCATAAATGACAATAATTACATATCATTATTAGCCAATTTTGAACACATGGGATTATGTTATAGAGTATTTCTAGATGCTATAATCAAGATTGTATAATATGGATAGTAGACAAGGTTATGAAGGATTTAGTGAAGGAATCTTTCAAACACAATTTCTAGAAAGCATGTACTAATGTTTGAATATTTAGATAATCATGTATATTTAGATAATTAGCGAGCGAAAAGTTATGAATATTATGATTTTACATATTACTTGTAATTGTAAAACAATATAATATTGTAATGTAATAAGCAATACAATTTATTAAGTTGGTCCTATATTATTACTGTAAATTAGGAAAGCCTCAAGGTTGACTCAATAATAATTTTTAGGACCTAGTGAAATATCATCTCCTTGTAGATGGGTATCTAGTGTGGATTTTGTAATCAATTTGATCGTATTGTATGTCAGTAACATTTCAGTAACATTTCTTAGATAAAAATCTAAATCTTTGCATAATGTCAGTAACATCATGCATAATGTGCATAATTTCCAATTTTGCTAAAGTGGTAAATTTCTTGTTTGAAAATGAATTTTTGTTCTATTTTTCCATTACACATCCCTTATGTACCATGTTAGTAGGTTTGAAAATTTCATGATGATGATTTCACTAGAATGATGTCAGTAACATTTCTTAGATAAAAATCTAAATCTTTTTAGAAATTCATGATATTAAAGAGTAGATTTGAGAATCAATCTAGTTTGAAGATTAGATGTTTGAGATCTGATAGAGGGGGAGAGCTTACTTCGAATGATTTTAATAATTTATGTGAAGATAATGGTATAAAGAGATATCTTTCAACCCCTAAAATGCCTAAACGAAATGGGATAGCAAAAAGAAACAATTGATTAGTAATAGTAGTAGTAGGAGAAATGATGCTTGAAAACAATGTATCTAATATCTTTTGGAGATAATTAGTAAATACAATAGTATACACAATGAATAGAGTACATATCAAACAAGCCACTAGTAAGATGCCTTATGAGCTTTGATTTGAACATGTACCATCTATTAAGTATTTTGAAATTATTGGACGTAAATGTTACATCAAAAGAGATTATCATATTGGGAAGTTTGATTCAAGAAGTGATGAAGTTATGTTTCTTGGATATTCATTGAAAAGAAAGGCATTTAGATGTTTTAATTAGAGAAATAAGACTATTGTTGATAGTGAAAATGTAAGAGTTGATGAGAATTTTATGTTAACATTGTGGTCAAGTTTGTTTATAAGTGACTCACAGTTAGTCAAATGGTTAGCAGCTACCAAGCTTATCATGTAGTTTAATATGTTGAGTAATTCAGTGTTAACTAAGTTTTATAGGTGCTACCAAGTTCCAAAATCAGTATTTAGCTCATGCCAAGAAGTATCAACCAAGTGATTTAATTTATACTGAGCTCACAGTGTTAGTGTTGATCGAGCTATGCAATGTCAACCAAGTGATTCAATTTATATGATGAGTTTTGTAGTGTTCACCTAGTCACCAGTGCTAACTAAGTTCAGACTACTTGGAAGTCATTAGATGAATTGAGCTTCTATGTCTACCGCTAGCATGATGATGATGAGTGTTGACAATGTTTTCCAAGTATCAAAACCTCACTGATTTTTTCGTCAGAATTCGAGTACCAGCAATTGGGTTGATTTTGTGTCTTATGGTGGAACTTACAATATTGTAGCCAACTATGATGAATTATAATTTGGATTGGTATATATTTAATGTATTGTATCAAATCCAAATGCAAGATATAGAAGAAAATATGATGTGACTATAATAAGAGCACAAGTAAAAAGTAAGAAGGCTACAAGCAATATAAGGAGCAACAAAGATTTACCTATTATAGCAAGGTGATCATTACACTCCAAAGGAATCTCAACTTGCAAATCAGAGTTGCAAATTAGAGATCAGCCACTAGTTCATCCTAACAGGTGGAACAGTTAAATCCTTTCACAAGGTAGACTTAACAGTCTTTTGCAAATCTCTTTACTGAGTGCATACTTCATTTTATGTTTTGTAAATCCTTTCACAAGGTAGACCTAGCAATCCTTATTGCTCCTACTAGGTTAGATCATTAGAAATGATCAATTGTAACCCTTAACCAATCAACTTTATACTACAGTACTAAAGCTTGTGGGTATCATCCCCACCCCAGTTTTACTTCTATTTGGAAGGTTTCTAGGTCACCATATCTTCTATCAAAGTGTTATGAATGTTTTAATGATTTCAGGTTTTCATGCATGCAAGTATATCAGAATACATATAAAGGATTAATTGGTGAATTAAGATTAAGTTTTATTGGTTCCTGATTCACCCCTCCCCTCTTAGTAACCTAGTCTATCCTACATTTCCAATAGTTTATAATTCAAGAAAGGATACTTAATTATAATTTTGATGAAGAGACTAATCCAAGGACTAATTAGAGAGAATATTGAAAAGGAATTATTTTATGAGATTGACATTGATTAGTAGATTAAAATTCAAAATAGAAGAATAGAGAGAAGAACAGATAAAAGAACCTAGATCTGAAGCTAAAATAGACATTAGATTTGACGTAGTAATACCTAACATAAATTTGATAAAGAATCACTCTGCTGAAGTGATCACTGGAAGAAAAGACAAAGGAGTTATGAAAAGAAATAAGGTACAAGAAGAATTGTGTTTAATTTCTCAAGTTGAACCTAAAAATGATGATGAAGCATGTAAAGATGATTATTTGATCAAAGCTATGAAAGAAGAACTAGACAAGATTGAAAAGAACAAACCATGGGAATTGGTTCCTAGACTTAAGGATAAGAATGTTGTTAGAAATAAATGGCTATTTAGAAACAAGATGAATAAACAAGGTGATGTTATAAGAAACAAAGAAATATTGGTATATAAATGTTATTCACAAAAAGAAAGAATTGAATTTATTAAAATTTTGTACCTATTTCTAGATTAGAATCAGTGAGAATGTTTTTGGCATTTGCAGCTAGCAAGAACTTTAAGGTTTATCAAATGGATGTAAAATCAGCTTTTTTGAATGGTGAACTAAAAGAAGACATACACATTGAGAATCCTAATGGTTTTCCTTTGATAGACAAAGAGGATATGGCTTGTTGATTAAAGAAGGAACTGTATGAATTAAAACAAGCTCCTAGAGCTTGGTAAACAAGAAAGGATAAGAAATTGAAAAGTTTGGGATTTTTTAAAAGGTAAGGTTGATATTAATTTTTATTTGAGGAAGATTGACCATGGATTAATGATATTTAAGGTATTTGTGGATGATTTTATTTTTTGAGTTAAAAATGAAGCAAGATATTTTCAAAAGCAGTGAAGAAAGAGTTTGAATAAGTTATACACCAAGATAACTGAGATTGGTGGGTGAATTAGTTATACACTTAAAACAACTCTCAATTTCTTTAATAAGTCTAAATCATGTAAACAATAGATGCAACAACTGTAGAAAGATAACCATGCACAATAACTATGAGGTTTGCTTAATTAAATAGCTACTTTGTGGAAGCTTTAAACATCACATACTAGGAAATAAATTAAACTTGAAAAAAACAAAGTCAATTTTAACTATTTAGTACCTTTTATTCTAGGAATTAGTCATTAGTGTGTAATGTTTAAGTCAACTACAAGTTTATTTCTTATGTCTAGAAGTTGGTGTTATGGTACCAAATGACTTTCATTATAGAAATTGAGGTTCAATTAGAGTGCTAGGTCGAATAAAGATACTTGTTATTTATGACAGCTTTTGACTTTATAGTGAATATACTATAGAATTACCAAAAATATAACCCATCAAAATTAAAACTATGGTCTATGATCTTTAGTGCCTAATTAAACACTTTCAATTTTTATCTTGTTGTTTCTTAAATAGAATTCTTATTTTGATAATCTTATCAACAATGTAAATGACTTCTTAAAAGATTTTACATGATGAAACCAAATGTTGTTTGATTCTTCAAATTTTTATATAAATATATGATAATAATTTAAATTATAATTATTTAGATGACCTATGTATCTAAATGATTGGTTGATTGATGATAAAGATGTTTCATTGTATTTTTTATTTGGCTAGCTCAATAATGAAATAGTATTTATTTAATATTTGTCCCAGTTTTAAATCATATCAAAATGCAAGGCAAGAGCCTATAGCACTATGGTAACTTATGTGCCTCTCATCGGGGAGGTCTAGGGTTCAAATCTACTCAAGTTTAACAAATAATTAAAATTAATCTCAACAAATAATAATAATAATAAATCTAAGCTTCAGCCCATTACTGATAAAAGAAAATTCATATTAAAATGCAAGAAATTTTATCACATAAACTTCAATACCATAACATGAAATTTAGTCAATGTCTTCATTAGATTTATATGAGTTTGAATATCTTATTTTAAAGTGTGTACATAATTTATTTTCCTAATTAATATGTCAAACCAACAAAATCTTAGTATTGAATCAACCCTAATGTACATAATTTATCTAACAAGTCATTTATGTGTGTTGGTGTACTTATATATTACTAATTATATTTTATTTAAGTTTACTTAGGATAATGCATTTTCATATTAGTTGTCATGTAGACACATAGGAGTTTGCACTTTATTTGAGCACATGTTGTATTGTACCTTTGTTTGTGTGACACACCTTTGCATTCTTATCCTCTCATTGTTACACATACTTCCATGTACATGGGAGAACAATCCACATTTGGGGATATTTTCTTAGTTGTTATGCTTATCACTTGCATAGATCTCTTAGTTATCTTGTATTGCCTATATATTTAGACACATCTACATGTATTAAATTTCAATATTTGATTAACTATTATTAATTTGATCATCAATGAATTGAGTTATTTGAGGATCATATCGTCTTGTCTCTCGTGTGTTATAAATTGAGCTTCTAGATCTTGGCATTTTTATTATTTTTCTTTCAAAAATTATTACATGGTATTAGAGTTGAAGGAGTCTCATTAGTTAGCCATTAGAGAGCTTCATTTGTCTCCCATGTTTAAAGGTCATGATTCAGATCAAGAGTAGCAATAGTTTTTGGGAGCATCTTAAGAAATATTTGACCTTTTCATTGTGTCTAGGTGACATTTCCATGAATTTTGACAATACATTTTCCTATATTTGACAAAAGTACAATTTAAAGGAAAAAAAATTACAAAGTGGACTTGAAAACCCTGATCTAGAGATTGGATAACTTTTTTTCATTTTTGGAAATTATTTTTGATCTCAAAGTTATTTGGAATTTTTTTGTGATATTATTATCCTATAAAATATTTGGCCACGTTGGCCTTCATTATTTGTCACAATATTTTGGTTTGTAAAGTTACCACTCACAGCTCACATCAAACCAATTGGGACCCACCCACCTGACCCATATTGCCACAATGTACATTTGCAACACATGTCAAGAGAGGACCATACACAAAGGCCTTCGATGTCTAATTATTGTGGCAAGTTCCTTTAATTAACAAGATCTCTTGGTGAGCTAGAATCTTTGCCTTCTGGAAAAATGGGAGCAACGATGAAGTTGGGGAGCAAAAACTAAAGTGAAGTTGGAATAGAAGCTTGAGAACATAAAATAACTACTATATTATATAGAAGAGAGCAACTGCAAGGCATATGTTGGGAACATCAAGGTCATTCTAATGTCTACATTCATATCTGACAAAATACTACATTTTACATTGATCTTTTAATAATAAAATAATTTAACTGTATACTCATGTTTGACAAGTCCAATTGGGTGAACATGGAGCCTCTATCTAGCTCTTACTATATGATTGTTCATTATCCGCTAATCATTTTAGATTTCATAGCACAAAATTGTAGAATTTGTGAACAGAAAACATTTTTGTTCTACTCCTCAAATTAATATTATGCACTTTATCTCAATTTCACTATCGTCTTTACATGTTGAATGCTAGATAGGTCACAATCTTATTATTAACTTGTTCAATATTATCCTACTTTAATTCTTGCATTTATGCCAATAGCAAGCAAACAATGACATGTATGATGATTTTGTTTTCTGAAATTACTTTCATTTGCTACAATCTTCTATTATAGTATATAAAAATTTAGTCCTAAAATAGTCTGAATAACTTAAACTCACACCTCTTTGTGTACGTTGATTAGCATTTTGACTCTGCTATCACACTTTATTGTGCAATGGGTATATCAAGGATGTGTAAAGAGTGAATTAGAAGGAAATAGTCTTTTTTTTTCATTCATTTGTGTTGTGCATGAAGTTATTTCTTAGTATATTTCTTATGCAATAAAGATTTCAATGAATAAGTAGAAAAAATCAAACCGATTATACATCTAATCATAAGAATCCAGATAGAACTTTAAAACGGATTATCAAATTGATAAAGTGGGAGAGATGGAAAGAGTGAGATATAATGTGGAGAAGAATAAGAAGAAGAGGTAAGAAGTAAGAAATATAGAAATGATTCATGATAAAGAGAGAGATTATGAACATATGAAAACATATCCTTTTAATCAAACTAATATTTCAAAATATTACAAAAATAATCTTAGATAATATAGAACATGTTTTTCATTATTTTTTATCTTTATATATTTGCATACATACAAAAAAAGATTGTATTAATAATATTGAATTTAATAACTAATTCAAAATAATTTTAAGTATAATTTAAATACAAATTTCAAACGTAAATTATTATACCCACAAGAATGATAGAAAATATTAACTTTTTTTATATAAAAAATAGAATTAGAAAAGAAAAAAGTTTGGTAAGCATTTTTTTTTATGATTGGAGCAATCAACCAGTGGAGTCACATTAATGGGGACCCCATCCAGAAGAATTTGTGGCTGCTGAGGCATCGATGCCTCCTAGATATATCAGTGTTTATAATGCCATACTACGCGCCTTATCTCTCCAAGACTATCTGGTTGTCGAGGCAACGGTGCCTCCTAGATACACCTACATTTCTAATGTCACTCTTCTCTCCTTATGTCTCCATGCCTAAACCACCTCATGCCTCCCTCCTCACACACCACCAACAACTCCTTATCTCTCCATATTTCCCAAGTTGGAGAGTGCCAACGACCAACGAACCATCTACATCGAGCTGGGAATTGCCAGGGGAGCCGAGCCATCACCAAATGCTAGAAATCATATGCTGCCAGCACAGACACTAGCTACTAAACACAGGTAGTGTCTCACAGGTCAAAGTCTACGACAGGTCCAACAGGGGTTCGCTGTTGGGTGATGCGATGTGCTCCCCTACCCACAGGTGGTTAATTATGTGGTGTTCCATGTTCACTAACAGTCATGGCTTTTGATGCAACGAAAAATGGGCCCCACAATTGGTATCAGAGCCTGGTTTTGGCTTGGTCATGGGTTCAAATCTCCTCGGTGCCTTCCTGACCCACGTAAGCACATGGTATGCACGTCGAGGGGGAGATTGTTGGGTGATGTGACGCGCTCCCTTGCCCACATGTGGTTGATTATGTGGTGTTCCATGTTCACTAACAATCATGGCTTTTGGTGCAACGGCAAATGGGCTCCACATTCGCAACCACCGTTGTGCTATGAGCTCATGCTCAATAGAATTAAAAAATATTACATATTGTGTAAAAAAAAGAAAAAAGAAAATAAAAAATAATAGAATTTAAATCCGACATAAAAGAAAAAAAAAAATATTATCATTAATAATAGTAAGTAATATAAATAAAATAAAATAATTCTTAAGAAGTGGGATATTTCCAAACCTTATATTATTGAGTGTAGGATAAATTAGTTTCAGAAATGTGTAGGTCTTTAGGAGAAGTTCACGAGAATAGCTCTTGACTTACTTACCCTAATTATCTAAGGACGTGACTATCCTCCCTGTAATTTGTACAATTGACCAGTTTTCAAAAAATCAAAAACATGATGAATTTTTCCCAAAACTTTAGAATTTGATCTTCATTATTGTTTGTTTCATTACCACATAGCCATGTGACGTGGGTTGCAGGAAGAGAACCCACAATGAGTACACAATTACCTTTTGTTCTTCTGCCATTTACTCTGGCAAATGAAAGAGATGACATTATATACAAGTAGAAAGATGACGGTGGATGTTTCTTATGGAAATGGTATGGTGTCTGTGAAACGGAGAACCTTTGGGCTCTTGTGGAAGAGCTTTAATAAAATATGATAGCTTGGCTTTGTTATTTTAGCCGCTCATGGCTAAGGGAGTGAAGAGATCGAGAAGAGGGATATAGGCTATATGTTTATTTGGTATATATAGATTGTGTATGCACATTTTTACATGGTGTATGGCTCAAGGTCAGAGGATATACTAAATGAATAGTTGAATGTTGTGGAACGAGCCTGATGTATAGATGGGCTAGGGGATTTTCTTTAAGCCTAATGGTTTTATAGGCTTTTAAATGGTTCATTCAGCCAACACAAAAAATGAAAGGATTAGTGGTTGTTACTCTTGTTTACTCTCACCAAATTCATCCTTGTGAGCCTCAAAATTCTTCCTACACATTATATTTTTGAGCAAATCGACGGTACAGTCAATGTCTTCCATGACTTTAACAGATTTAACCTTGGTGAGCTCCAAATCATAAACCTCATAGTTCAGACCATGGCCAAGGAGGAAGAAGCTCAGGACTTTATAATATTAGTTAGCAATTAATCAATTCAAAGATAAGGAAAATATTAATGCAATGGGCATCATACCTAAAGTAGGGCAGACGTTATTGCAAGTTGTCATGTCAAAGATTTAATACATTCTTATTTTCTCAAATCCTAAAAATACTAATGTTGCTCAGGAAATTAGGACCATGGACCAATCAAAAAATAGGATTTTGAATGATAAAAATGATTTTATAAATATTATGGCTCAAAACTCAACTTCAAGTCGTTTATTTCTGCCAGGAAAGTTAATATCATTGCACTGGGGTCTAAGAAGCACATTAGTTTCCTGACTTATATATAAGGCAGGAACTAAAAAGGTTTAAACACATAAGGTTCAATGTAGAATTAATGTGAACCACCACCGACCATCGTCCAACCCAAAACCTTGTTGCCTCCAGTTGACACCTAGTTTGGCACATCACATTGAAGAGCTCCACAATGTGATCTGGCCACTCATGTGTTGGTTCTAAGAAAAGGTTAAGAGGAACACCCCACTCATACTAGTTCTCCAAACTATCAATGCCCAACCATAGATAGACATATCATTGATTGGTAATTTTGTTTAATTATATTTTTTACATTTCAAATAGGTAATTGAATTTGATGCCCATGAAGGCATCATAGGAGAATTCTTATTTTTTTATAAATGGACTTCATATGACCATCAACTTTAACATAATGATTTCATTAGCATTCAACTAGATATAATTTGACCACAATCTAGGCGTCAAATTTGATCTTTTAATTTTGCATTAATGGTCATTTGCCCATCAATTTTAGCTTCACAAGGTCTTGATGTCATCATCTATTTGACATTGATGCCCTCTCACCATATTTATTTTTTATTTGACAAGTTCAACTTTGGTAGGCCATAACTTGCTCATCCAGGCTCCAAATTTGATGCAAACTTTTTTTTGGTTAAAATTTCCTAAACTTTTCAGTGGTGTAGCTATTTTATAGTTTTGGTCAACAAAGTTTATAGAATTTGTATTTTGGTGACTGTACATGTCCAATCCTAGTTTTATCAACTTTAGAGGCTCTGTTTAGGTTCATATAGACACATTTTTCAAGTGCAATTTTTTTTTTAAAGTGCATGATTTTTGTCTACTCTCCATATCTAATATCAATTTGGAGCAATTTTAAGTGAATATAGTACTTTCAACATTTATTCATTTTTGGCCTATTTTGGCACTTGTAATTGATTCAATCGTTGAGTGATCTAGTGTCCTATATTGTTGAGTCTTCTATAGCTTCATATTTTGTATTGTAATCATCAAAGTCAAAAGTCCATCTTGACAAATGCCAATTATACATGCACTAAGTATAAAATACCAAAATTATCTATTTTGAGGGGGGTTCTTTGATTTATTGCATTTTGGTGAGTGCAATGATTTTTTGGCCTTAGTTGTTTTGAGAGAAGTACACCATAGGTAGAATCAATTAATATACTAATCATCATGTAGTTATATTCTTTACTAGGGATTATTAGATGTCATGGGCAATGATCAGAATACAGTTCATGATAATATAGAGGATATTGGCACAAGTACATATGGGAAAATAACAAAATATCATTTTTAAATATTTTTTATGTTTTAGCATTTTTCATTTTATGAGATCTTTAGAGGTCTTTGGATGTAGTAATCTTGAAGCTGATTCCACTAGAGCTAACAATTCATGTTTTTAAGCTACAAATAGAAAGTTGTGATTTCTAAAAGTAGACTAGAAGTTTATATAGTATCTCTTAATTTTTCATAGTTTTTAAAATTGTGTTGTAATTCTAGATAATTTTCCGTTGTTCATTTCTATCTCCAAGGGATGCTAGTGACCCTTGGGATCCATCAAACTTTGTATAAACTTCAATTTCAAATAGAATGGATCACTTTTTTCCTTCAATTTTTATATAAACTTCAATTTTGAATAGAATGGATCACTTTTTGGCTTGCAAATTCTATGTTGAAATCTATTTTTACCAATTTAATCATAATAACACAAGTTTCACACTAGGTGTTGTAATTTGAATTCTCAATTTGGATTAGGAAAAGGCCACCATCCCATAATATATATGGCTAACAATATTGCCTCATATTTATGGATTTGTTCCTAAGCAAAAGACCAAGAATAAAAATTTTTCTTGGAAGAAAAAGAAGTTGCACATCTGGAGACTAATTTCTTACACCACGGATCCTTACTATTATGAAGTCAAGTCTCTTCTTATTGATATTTATTGCCTATGCACATGTTGGATTATTATTTGGTAACACTTTCAAGATCTGCATGTTGCTCTATTACTACAAGATCCAGTTGTAGATTATCTCCTTCCAATTGATGATGAAGTTAATATTCCCTACAATGAGTATACCTTATCCTCTAGTTGTAGCTCTTGCTTCTCCAATTAAGATCACATTTATTGTTGTTCATTATGATTCTTACATTCACATAGCTATGAATTCAAGTGACCTAGTACAATAGGACATTCCATCTCTTCCACTTACAACTCCTTGGGATGACTTCTTCATAGACATTGCAAGTTTTTTTATGGAGTCCTACATTGAGGATTTGGGAGACATCATTGATGATATTCATGTTCACTTTGGTGGGAAATATCCATCTTCAATTATTGTGAGGGAGCACTTTGACCCTCATCTTCATTCTCCAATTGATATTTTTTGGAGTTTGACATAATTGTGGATTATTTGATACATCAATTAGAGGAGGTCTACTTCACTTCAGAGAAGGTATTTCAATCATTAGAGATTGGCATTCACAAGCCTCAAACTTCATTTGAGATGTCATCTTGCATGGTTCAAATTGATCACACTCATGTTTTGGACATTCCTATTCAATTTTTTTAGACATCCTACATTTTGAGGGTTTTTTCTACTAATTAAGGAGGATTCTTTGGTACACCTATGACACCATTTCTTTCTAAAGGGAGGAAAATTATTCAATTTTCTTGGTGTAGCTTCTATATTGATATAGGAGCATCTATCACATGGGTATAGTACATTCTACATTAAGGGGGTTTAGGGGGGTTTCTTTACTTCTCTTCCTACTTCTTCTTTTGAGGAAGCATCATTTTCTTTAGAGTTTGATCCAAATTTTTACATGGATAAGTTACAATTGGTTCCTTGTTTGTCACCATCTTCTATTGGCCTTTATCCTAATAGGTTAGTGACATCTTCATCAACCAATGACATAGAGGCACATCATCAGACTTCAAAGACATCGTACTTCATTTGGATTCCCCTTCCTTCTTCATATCCATAATGGAAATAATACTTACATTTGTAACTGGTTTTTCTTCTTCCTAAGGGGAGAAATGTTGTTTGTAGGCATTGGATTATCTTTTGTCTTCAAACACTCACTATCCTTGGAAGAGATTATTCATCATGGGGGGTATATCATTTCTTCTTGTTTCCTTCCTATAGAGGGATTATTTATTATATATGCATGATTTATGTCATAATGAGGGGTTCTTGATTACTCCATCTATGCATGCATCTTTCTTTCTTTTTCATCTTTGTTTTCAAGACCCATCTTGCATTTTCTTCTACATTTTGCAATCTTAAGTGCATTCCCCTAAGTTTCACTTAAAGTGGGTTTGTTGGTGTAATTAAATTTTACAAATTACACTTTACTTGAGTTTATTTAGGATATTAGTTGTCATGTAGACACATAGGAGTTTGCACTTTATTTGAGCATATGTTGTCTCACACCTCTCTTTGTGTGATACACCTTTGCATTCTTATCCTCTCATTTTTGCATATTCTTTCATAAACAATAGAGGATAATACACCTTCGGTGGACATGTACTTAGTTGTTATGATTATCACTTGCATCACTCCTAGTTATGTTGCACTGCCTATATATTCAAGTGCATCTTCATGTATTGCATCTAAATATCTGATTACCCATAATTATATTGATCATCAATGAATAAAATCATTTGAGGATCATATCATCTTGTCTCTCTTGGTCTATCTATTGAGCTTCTAGATCTTGACATTTTCATTTGTTTCCCTAGGAAAATTCATACAATGTGATTTTTTTTGGAATACATTCTAGATAGAATCTATGTGACATTAATATTAGTAATGTGTATTCTAGAATAAATTATTAGATAAGGGAATATTAATGTGTTCATGAATTTTAATTAGCTTGTGTCAAATTAGTCAATGAGATGGTATAATAAAAATAGTTTAACACTTTTCATTGAATTTCTTTTAATAATATTATGTTATTATTGTAAGACAATTATTACTATAACCTATTTTGTGTCACTTTTGATTATTTTATCATTCTTGTCAAAATGACATTATTTTATTTTAGAGGCATCTAAGGTAACATTATTGAATACTATATTTATGATATTGAAGCTAGTTTTAGTTTGTATGGGTCTTCCTAATGACTAAAAAGGTGAAATTGATAAAATATGAAAGTTCAATATTTTTATTCAAAAATGACACAAATTAAATGTAAAACTATTATTTTTGAAGGCATGAAACAAATAATATTGAGACTTCAATTTTTTTTACAAAAAATAACCACATGAAAGCATTTATGTTTTATAGGTTACTCAAGAAATATTGTATTTGTAAAAATTTCAACCTTTTAGAAATCTAAATTATGTTCATGAACATGTAAATAAATTGTGTTATATTTGGAGCTCCAATTCTTATTTGATACTACCTTTTTTAGTTCTATTTGTACCATGTTTTGTGATTTTGTTGGATTAAGTTATTTCATGTTAATGTTTTAATGTGATCTAGAAAAACAAAATTTATCTACAATTTCATTTCTATTATATCAAGTGATTTCACTTTTTTAAAATTATATTATTATTGAGAAACTAATTATTTTTACCAAATTACTTTAAAAATGACTAGCGCATTACATATTTTACTAGTAGGAAGCAAACATAATGCATAAATTTTAACAATCACAAAGTCCTATCCACATTTTTTGCATTCTAAACAATATATTTTTATATTAAAAAGTAGGGGTGTTGACTCTAACCTATTTTTATAATAAAGACATATGATTTATAAAATTAAGATACCATATATAAATATGTAGATTGGTAGATTTCTAAACCTCAAAAGAATAGAAAGTGTAAAAATATTATTATAAAAAGATGTCTCTCATATAATTTTATATGCATAATATAAAATAAAAATATGCAAGTAGTGTCAATGTTGGCATGTTGCGATGGTTAGGTATTTTTATTTTGTATCTTGCCATTAAGGTTCAAATCTATTGGAGATGATGTCCCCCAATTGTGGCTCACCATTTCGTAGCCTCAAGTCAAAGTGTTTACCCTTCTATTAAAATAATGTATTAAAGTAGTTATATATATTTATGTAGACACACATATACATGTGCATATGTAATACATGTAAGTACACAATGATGGGGTCCAAAAAGGAAGTATAAGGTGTGACCTTTTTCTCTAAAATCAAAAAACTTTGAACCTCAACAAGAAATTGAAGATGCAACAAGAACAAGAGTTGTAGTACTTTGAATCTAGTTTCTACACTACTATTTTATTTTGAATATGGTAGAGGTTAAGGCCCTTAACAAGGGGTACAAAAAAAGGTGGTCCCATTTTATTGTAAAAAAAATAGCATAGGATCTAGTATGCTCTCCCTAAAAGGTTTTTTTTTTTTAATCACTAAATGTTGAAACATTAAATAAAACCATGTAGTTTATCCATATTTTCTCTATTAATATTTTGATGAACATATGATATTTTTTTAGTTCTTTCAAAGTGGACGCATTTTGAAAATGTTAAATTTGACCATGCCCCCCTTAGAAATTATTAAAAACTAATAAAAATTCAAAACTTTTTTAAATTGTGTAGAATAGAGTTTGATTTCTAAAAAATTAACTTGTAAATCATAATGCAATGAACAAACTAACAACTATGACCAAAATAGTACACACTGGTTTTGGACAAAAATTAGACATACAAAAGAAATTAGAAAACTAAAATATTAACATGTTCTAAATTCTAAATAAATTATATGGATAGATAGCTAACAAAGATATATATAACATATTTTTGTTTCACTTTGTCATGGTTGATCACACGTGAACTTGATAGGAGCACAAATTAAAAAATATGAAATTTTTTATATGTTTTTTTGAAGAAGTTTAAAGTCTATTTTAATTGTTGAAATAATTAGGGTGGATTCCCAAGGTGAATCCAAGCCTAAGCATGGTGACTCCCAAAGAAGTTTAAAATGTGCATGTCATTAATGGTGTGCATCATAGATAGTGCATGACATACATAGAAGATTATCTACATGTTGAGTGTGTCATATATGGCAAACACCAAATGTGAAATATGCATTTTCCCATTACTAAACCAAAATTAATCTTCTATGATGAATATATACCACATATCTAGGTCTCTCCTTTCTCTTCCTCTCTTCCTCTATGTCTCCCCCTTCCTAATTAACACTTGGATATCCCATATTTGTCCTTGTTAAGGTATCTCTATTAGGTATAGAGGTTTTGTTGGCACTTGGATAAGTAGCTAATTGTGTTGTATTGATCACAAGTTTTTCCATTGGTGATAACATACACTAGTATGTTTATGATAGACACAAATTATGTATATTGCAAGATATATATTTGATCAATAAAGTTTGTATGTGATAGTATTATTTATATGAGATTAGCTTTATGTAGCAACATGAGTGTGGACATTATTTCAGTGTTGTTTGGACTTTATATTATGTTTTGGTTGAGTTATAGTTTATTTGCTAAAGACTAGTAGCATCCTAATATACATTAAAGAATGATGGAGATAGTTGACATTGATTTTTCTATATCTTATTAGTGAGCATAGCTTAATGTCAATGAGCTTTGGATATTATATAAGATTTTTTTATTTTTCTATTTTTGTGATTGAAAAGCATTTGGGTTATTTTGGAAAGGTTTTTGTTTTGAAATGTATGGTATACTTACTAACAACCAATTGTGATTAAGAAGAGTTTATTTTATCATTGGTAACTATGATATTAAGGTTTTAATGTGTGAGAAACATTTTTTATGATTCTTATGAAGGTGTGCATGTCTTTGTTTGGACCTATGTAACTAGATGTACATTTGGGAAGCTTTAATAGGTAAACCTAATTGATTAATTTGTAAAGGGTATAAAGGAAAGATGTTCTTCACGATTAGATGTGGACAAGAAGTATGCATTGGGTGGAAATGATGTGTGGATGCAAACTTCAATGTTAGATGATCATAGTAAAGGAATAATTATGTTGGTGAGCTTCAAAGGAACTATTTTGGCAAAGTAAGGTGCAAATCAGTCAAATCGTCAACTTTGATATGTTATCCTAGATATTGCATTTCAGATATTGGAGCATTTACACAATGGGTCTATTTGTTTCCTATCAAACATTAATAAGAACCTTCTGACAAGGGTTCAAGGTCTCCTAACATGGATTTGACCTCTAAAAATGGCTATTATACTAAATGCACTATATTTGAGTCCTAATAGGATCATCTCCTTTCATGAGGATCTTATATATCAGTACATTATCTTGTGGGTGTTATCCCCATCAAGGTTTTCCCTCTAATAAAGGGTTTTAGGAAAAAGAGAGTGCCTACTTATACCCCCTTTTTGCACACCATCATGGTGAACTTACCCATCTTATTTTTAGAGCCATTTATGTGTATTTTACTTTTTCTACCTAGAAAGTATTTCTCCATTTCAACATCCAAGGAAACCATTGCCTCAAGTTTCCTCTGAATCAATATACCAATGTGATGTAGGAGCATCTTTGGTGTAAGGGAAATCTTGCATTACCCAAAAATATTTTTGTTTCCATTTTTTGTGTGTTTGTGTTTTTAATAAGGGTTATTCTTGTACAAAGTTTTTATCTGAGAGATTTTGCTAATTTTAGTAAGTTGGTATTATGTACCCAAATTTTTCTAATCTCATATATGTAGGTTCATCTTTGACATGTCAACTTTTTGGATGAGTTTTATTGTCATATCATATGTATTGGTGTAGTTATTGTGGATTTTTAGTATGACTTTTGGTTATCCAAACTTTAGGTCTAGTGATGAAGGCATAAATAGCTCCAAAATGAGGTGAAACCTCAACTAATGAATTCTTGCACTATTAATTATTGTAGATCACTAGTCGAGGATTTTGTAATGTGGTTATAATAGCCCATTGGGTCAACAGTTTTCTAGTTATGGTCTCTAGAAATGGACCCATCCGAAAATATAATTTTTTTAACTATCTTGAGTCGATCCTATGTAATAAAGTGTAATGAAATAAAACAGTATGAGGTTAGTCAACCTCAAGGGTTTTGGTTTAGTGTCTAGAACATTCCTAGGTGGTTAAAAGTTCCTATATAAGGAAAGCACATAGGTTATCTAGGGCAGTTTTGGGTAATAGTTGCAGCTCTATCTTGCAAACTATTACAAGAAAGGTTCCCATGTGGGTTTGCATATTGCAATTCTATAATTCCACATTTATGGCAATAATAAGAAGCCCATAACTTTCTCTCTCAATTTGTGTTCTCTATTTCCATGATTCATTGTCATATTAAGAGTATCCTTCATCACATTGTCAAGTAGATAGTACAATAAGAAAATAATTATTAAAGTTTTTTACTTCATTTCCCTAATATGTGGTTGTTCTTTATACACAGTTAACTATGTTTGACACACAAATATTACATTGCTTGGAAATCACAAGGGAAATTCCTACATCTTAGAATTGGCTTTCCTAAAAGGAATTACATGTGGGTAATATTATTTAAAATTTTACAAATATGAATATATGTGATTTAAGGATGGTAGCAAAAGGAGCCAATTCTAATCTCCTAACACCTTGCCAAGAGTACATACAAAACCCAACACATATTCAACAGGAAGAATCATGATATTTACTAATTTATTAGGAAACTTACATCATAAAAGATACTTTTAAAATATTGACATGTTTAGTTGTGAGGCCTTCTAGATTGTGTCCAATACAAACAATAATTACAATCACAAAGCCAAAAGTTCACATACTTCATCTTCCATCTATCCTCTATTGTATTCCTATTCCTAGAAGCTCACATTCCTACATCTAATCCAAGCTCTTATATAGCCAGCTAGATCACAAGTTGGTTTGTCAAGAATTTTAATTACAGATAGGTCCTTCCTTGGAGGAGAAAACAAAAAAAATCTAATGATCAAAATAGAATCATGTTGGCAATTTGGCTAGGTTATCAAATATTTTATGGTTGTCATTTATGGCAACATATAAGCTATGTGAAGAGGGAAAGTCATGAAGATGAAGGCATGATAGTTGTATTTAGAAAATTTTCTAAGTATCACTTAGTATATCTAGTAGGACAGTCGGAGTTTTCATCAACATAGTTTACAAAGGAAACATTAACATGTGTGAAGATAGGTATGACTGCTTGAGACTATGATGATGATATGTTCAATTCTGTAGGTCAGTACAAATAGTATGGATAAAGTTATGAACAGATTACCAGTTACAACAGTATACAGGCATAAAAAAGAAAGATAGAGTAATGGGTAATTTGGGTTAATAAATTATTTTATTTATAAAATAATTACTTAACTAAGTAGGAATGACATTCTAGATGT
Organism: Cupressus sempervirens; assembly: GCA_028749045.1. Taxonomy (NCBI): domain Eukaryota; kingdom Viridiplantae; phylum Streptophyta; class Pinopsida; order Cupressales; family Cupressaceae; genus Cupressus; species Cupressus sempervirens. The sequence continues at coordinate 649,147,704 of CM053791.1, read as the reverse complement.
TAAGCCTAATTCAACGAAAGTTAACTTTGTATTTTGGTAAATGTACAAAGGCATAAAGGTTGTTAAGAAGATCATTTATAATTAGCAATGTATAAAGAAATATTGCTAAATGTGAAGTTAAGTGTGATTTTTGTGTGATATAATGTGATATTTTGTGATGCAAATTCTAATGTATGATTAGAGGAATGTGAATTTTGTGAGAAACAAATGTAGTATCAAATATTGATGATATCAACAGAAGTGTAAAGAGATTTTTATATCTATCTATTTGTATTGAAGGAACTATTTTGTGTATTCCATGTTTGGGTAGTGGACTCATCTTGCATACATTTTGTATTTGTATATAACAACTCCTAAAAAGGTTGAGGCTTCTAACAAGGCCTAGTCTTCTAACAAGGATTGAGACACTATACAGATGTAATAGACTCCTAACATGGTCAATATCTTCCACAAGATACTTTTGAGTACTGGATAATTTTTTGGGTACCATCCCCATTGGGGTTTTTCCTTGGCCAAGTTTTCCTTAGTTAACAAGATATGGTGCTATGAGTTCTATTATTACATGTTTATGTTTACTGTTTAGCATACTTTATTTACTTTCATATTCAAGTCATGAGATTGTTAATAATATCCAGTTATGGGTTAAAGTTTGTGAAATACTAATTCACCTTTCCCCTTTCGGCATTTCCTATTTCTAAAAAATCCACACTCTTAGAATAGGTCCACACATGATCCAAGAGATGTCCTTCAACTGTGCAAGATACTATGTCATAATAGGAAACCATGAGCTAAAAGAAATTCCAAAAAGTGCTACATTAAATACATAGTGATCTAAGTGAGCGAAGAAAGAGCCACGTAACTCCAAGCACAATGATCATTAGATTTTGCACACTTAGGGTAAGGATCACCAGTGGGTCCACAATAAGATACCAACTATGTACAACTTGAAACCATGAGCAACAACTATTAGAATGTTTAGAATAACTAAGAGGGGGGGTGAATCAGTTACTCAAGGTCCATTAGTACCAATTGCACAATCAAACAAACACTTTTTTGTCTAGATTATCCTATTATAACTTGGTTTCTATTGTAATCTTAAATAGAAATATTAACTAGTAGTTCACTATCCTAATATAATAGATTTGTTGAATGTAAACATTTGAAATGTAAAACACCATAAAACATTCAACACAAGTTTGACACTAAGATTTAACGTGAAAACCCAATTTGCAAAAAATCACCAACAACATGTCACCACTCTTTCACTCTTCTGAAGTGAGCTCTATTAGGAGTAAACCCTGTTAAAGGTTACAATATTCAATGTAAAATGTGACCTGGTTAGAGAATTTAATCACCTTGTTAGGAGTGGCCTTGTTAGAGGACTTCAGACCATTCCACTAGAATGTCGCTCTATTAAAGGATTTATATGCACTGTCAAGTCCTTAATGATTGTTAGGTCAACCTTTGATTAAAAGGATTTCAACACAAACTATTTACAATTATTAGAAATAAAATAGTAGGGTTTGATCTATATGATTACAACTCACTTTGTAGTTTCAGATCTCTATTTTTATCATGTGTTGATTCTCTGATAAACCTTCACTGTCACCTATGCCCTTGATTTTCTTGGCAACCCTTCAAGAATTCACCCTTCTCTTCAAAAAAAAATTAAGCCTTTTGCTTAGATTAGCTTATCAACCTTAGTAACTTTGTTCCAACTTACTAGAATACTCTCAGACTCACACAACCTCTCTAGTCTATTCTCTTCTTCACATCATATCATTTGTGCATGCCTCTTCTCTTTAAATTCTATCTCTATGCCTCCTTAAATAGGTAATTCTAGTCCTTTTCTATTTTTCACAATCACTATAGATTGTAGGGTTTGTGATCTAATCCAATAGATTCATCATAACTATTCATCTCCTTCTTTTCTAGAAATTTCTCATCGAATTTAATTATTAAGTATCTTACCTAATCCTCACCTTGAATTAAATGATCCAACTCATCAATCCACTACTACATTTAACATCATTTTTTGACCAAAAATTTCGACCATCAACTAAATAAATTTAGGGTGGTTGAAATGTAAAGGCAAAAATTTTGTTGTTTTACATATAAGACCCTTGTTGGTCAAAATTTTGACCAACATAGGGCTTATACATCCACAAAGTTAAAAAAACATTTGCCCAGTTACGTCTTTCGTGCTCAATTTCATTTGACATTTTTTGAGCATTTTTGCATGGTTATCTCTGCATTTTTGCATGGTTATCTCTGCATTTTCACATGGTTTTCTCTGAGCCTAGTTTCGTTTCAGGTTTCCTCCACCCACTTGATTAATGACACCTGCTAGCCTTGGGAATAATATGAAAGGGGGCCCTGCATTTGCATCAATATAGGGGGGGCAGAATAGTAGTTTGAAACTCTCGATATTGTCTTTCTTTCATTCTTCTTGATGTGCTCAACTTCAAAAGCTCTTCCATTCATGACCTCCAATCACACCTGCATCTCTGGTGGTCAGGGAGAGGGATTTCTCTTCGAGCATATTTCCATAGGTACATTTGTATTTTTGTTGTAGGTTTTTATGATAATATTGAAGATGAAATTGAATACTATTACTATCATTATTATTTTTTATGCCAAATTTTAGCCATTGTTGTGTAATATAAATGGGAGAGTCTCTGCTCAAGTGCTTTTTCTCAGTGATGTTTTGATAAGTGTTAAAAAGAGTCTAGTTGCAAAAAGAATGTAATGTACTTGTTGTTTCATTTTATTGAAAGTGTGTAGATGTAGATTTATCATTTGGAATGTTGGTCAATTGTAACAACTATTATACTTTTTGTTATAGTAATGAAAGAAAAGAAAGGAAATGTATATGCAGAAGCTGTAGTTGTAAAATCTTAGAAGAAATAATAATGACAATTTTTTTTTTTAATAAATATAGTTCTATTGGTATCATATTTTTCTTGTATTTTTGTTTTAATAATAAATAATTATATTGTATCATTTAGACAAAAAATTTATATTCAAAAAAAGAACAAAAAGAAAAAAAAAATTGAGTGTGTTTCTCTCTTCAACTCTAGAACATTCAACTTAAATATCAACACATAAAGATAATAATTTGAAATCTGGTGTGTTTATTGCTTGGAGTTGTACCCCCAATACCTAGGCCATGTGGTCTATAAAACATGATATTCATGTGATTCTATGTTAGATGATGATGATGATAATGAATAATCACCATCTACTACTAGCTCATGTAGTGATAAAAGGTCTTCAATGCACCTCTAACTACAAGTATGCCATGGAAAACTTGTGATGGAGATGACTCCTCAAACTAATAGACTATCATGGAAATTTTTTGATGAAGATGACACCTACAAATACTAGACTATCTTCAAAAACTTATGATGAAGATGGCACCTAAATTTACTAGACTATAATTCAATTGATGTACTTTGGATCCTTCACCGAAAGTCTCTGTCATTTTGTTAGAAGATGATTTATCTTCTAGTTCAACCAAAAGAATCTCTCTCCTATATTTCAACATTACATTTAATTGTTTCATTGCAATTAGGTCTTCCTACAAGGGTTTCCATTTGGATGAATAACAAACTTGTTGGTGTTTTAAAACTACTAAGCAACAAAATGCTTAATACCAAGATGACAATACTCACACAATCTAAAGACTAGCCAATTCTTATTATCAATTGTATGTGCAAACTATTTGGGCCCAACTTCTACAAAACCAATTATGGTTTTCTACTCTTTTGGCTCTGCAAAACCAGGTTAGGTATACCCAAGGATGATACAAGACTGGGAAAACTGTATGAGAATTATCTTAGTTTCACTCTGATTCTCATCTCAAATTCTCCAATACATGTACAATTCTTGATACTTTAATAAACACATCCCATATAATAGATATGGCCAAAAATCTTCTATAGGTCTGCAAATGTTCTCAGCAATAATGGCTAACTAAAGCTAAAACATTCCATGCAAACAAGTAGAGGCCAACTTTGAAGATCTACAAGAAATAAAAGTAAAGTTGATTATAATTCTGCATTTTGACAATCATGTGTGACACATTTCTCTTTCAGCTGGATTAAATTTGATCAGTGCCTAATCCATTGGGGTTCAAAGTCTACTACAAATCTCTAGATCTAATTTTTTGCCTTACAACAAATTTTGTCAGCAGTTCTTATCAGAAATTGTCATTCAAAATCTTTTCCACTACTGCAGCAACCTTATCAAATTCATCAAAGCTTTTACTTAATCCATTGAATTAACAGCCATGATAAACAGATATACAACCTAATTGAACTGCATTTAATTGCACAAGCCTTTACTTATACAACATCAAGATAACCAAGTAATCAAAAGGAGACAAAGTTCAGAAAGAACTGATATGGGGATAGTTCATAATTTGTATTCATTTTCCTTGTAAATTGTATACAATTTACAATAGACTCAGAATGACCTTCAGAAAGAAACACAGATCATTCTATATTCATCTATTCTCAAGATCTGGTAGAGAAAATACATCACAATTTTTTGCTCAAAAATGGTGGACCAAAAATAGACTAAGTGTATCACTTAGCAAATAGAATTTGGACCTTTTCTCTTGCCCTGGAATTTCACTTATATGGTGTGAAATGCAACAAGCTTCAGGCTAAGAGAAATTGATAGGTGTCTTTTACAAGGAATATCTACATACACCTATCACAAAATTGCAAAACTATGGGTAACAAAAGATATCGAAATCAAATCATTCCTTTCTATGGGTCAGCTTCTGTTACATGTTTTGATGTTGTTGAGTTGGCTATTGATCTAATTTATCTTCATATGTAACTACTAAATTAGCCAACAATGAAGCTTGTTCTGACAAGGGCACATTAACCTCCACCTGTAAGCTTCCACCACCTTCACTCTGCATGGTAAGGACAACTTCTACCTTTTCCTTTGCTTTAATTGTATTGGCACCTTGTGGTCTCGGTTCTGCAACTAAAAATGACAGGTTTTTCTTGTCTTCTTCTTCTGATTGGGTTTGATTAGTGATGGTATCAATGATTTGGACTTCCTCACCCTGCACCTCATCACTGTTAGTTTCATCTACATTGAATTGTTCAGTAGAAGCCATTTCTTCCATCCACCTATCAAATAATGTGTCATCTGGTCAATTGAATTGCAAGATATCCTTTTGTTTCTTTATTATATAATTAGCCTCATTATCAATATCAACAAAATCCTGTTTTAAAGAATCAAAGAATATTTTGGCTTTCACCATTTCTTCTGTTGTGGTGGCCCACAGTGCATGACCTATTTCATTTATGACTTGATTCATTCTTAAGCAGAATAAATCATCAAGTTCCTTCACCCATTCCTCTTTTCTTTTCAAACTATTTTTCTTATCTAGGGCATGAGGAAATAAATTGAATTTTTGGCTCTTATATTTGTCTAAGTAGCCTATTATTATCTTCTATAAATGTATCCTTTTGCTATCAAAATCAGCAAGATCAGAAACAATGTCAAAGGTTTTATCAATCTGATCACAAGAATTATTTATAATAGATAGATACAAGAAGGTTATTGCTTTCTCCCTTCTCACCCATTTGTTCACAATAGGCTTTAGAGCTTCGTCATCTACTTTTAAATCCTCCCAGATGTTAATCACCCTGGCCAATTGATCATGGATTAGTGACCATTCAACCTTGTCTCCTAGATATGTAAGAGTTGTTCTTAGTTTATCTTCATATTTAGGTTCCAGCTCTACATGTAAGGCCCACAATTTACTCTTTTCTTCTTCAAAATCCTCAGCAGTGTAATACTATGGCCCTTCGGGTGTGTCTGGTATTTCAATGAGGGGGGTAGATTTGAAAGGTTCAATAGGGGGCGTGAGGGTATGTTATTTTAAGCCTGGTGGATTTTCCCAGTAGCTTGTTTTCAAGCTCAACTCTCCTTTTTACCTCTTTATTGTAGGCATCCACAACTACCTCATATTTACTTTGTAATTCAAACATTTCCTTTTCCTCCCTTTTAGTAGTAGCCAAGGCAAACTGAGAATAATCCACATTCATGTGGGCTACCTGTACGTGTGAGGTATCAGCAACTCTCCTCACAATAATATTCCCTATCAGTCCTAAACCATCAAGCTATGTTGATACAATCCTAAATCCTCTTCTTAATGACCACATAACAAGAGCAACTTGATCATCACTAAAAGCAGTCCCTGCAAGTTCCTTTTTATTTGGGTCTTGTAACTCCAGTCTATTAGAAATAGAGTTGAAAATCAATGCATCTGCAATATCCCAATTAGGCAACAATAGTATGTTAGAAGTTTTTACCATTTGCCTTCCCTCCTCAGGTGTAATGTTCTAGAATTCTTACATCATTTGCTCCTTTATTTGGTTTTGGATGGAGGCTTCATCCATTTTTGGAGGCTCTGTTTTCATGTTCTTACATCTTTCCTCAAAATTGTGGACGTTTTCCCTCCAAGAAAATTGATGGAAAGCCCTAGACCTTACAAAACTGTCATCTAACAAAAATTGTTGGCTAGCTTGTTCCAAAATAGGGTCCAATTCTCTTCCCTTAAAATCAACTACAGTCAGCTCGAGGCTTGGCACAAGAGGTTCCTGGGGGTTCCCTTCATCGATCTCTGCTTGAGTGACAAAAACTCCCCCTTTTGATCCAATTTGTTCAATTTGCTTAATAGTGAGCTACTCCTCCCCAGTTCTCAAAGGGGTCTATGAAGGTGAATACTCCTCAACATTAGAATCCTCCTCTCTTATTATTTTCCTCCTCTTAGGGGAGGGCTCAATAGGCCTCTCTTCCAAAACCCTACTAGTGGACTCAATTATTTGTTTGCTTTTGTCCACTGTATTCTTTTTATTTTGGACAATAGTATATCCTAGCCTTTTTTGGATAGTTAATTGGCCTTCCCTTATATTGGGAGTAAAACCCAATCTTCCCATTACTTCCCTGGCCTTATCTGGGTAGAACCTAATAAAGAATTGCTTCCTTTCATTCATTGCCTCTATTATTTCAGGAAAATTATTCAAAAGTTTTCTAATCTTATCTACATTTGTAACTACATCGTCCAAAGGACTATAATCTAGATCAAAAAAATGAATGAAATCCAAAATTTTACAAAAGACTTTCCACTTTTCTTTCCTAGTCTCTTGCTCATGCAAGGAGTACACATTCCTTATTAAGTCTTCAGGAAAATAAAATTCATGCTCAATTTTACCAAGCTTAATTCTCTGCCTCAGAGCCAAATGATAAAATCCTTCAGAGTCGCAAAAATGAGAATGGGAAGTGGCCATCTTATAAGGATTCAAAATCTTGTGCAGAGAAAGCCAACCTCCTTTTGTGATTACAAAATGATGAGCCACTGAGCAAGTAGGAAAAATTTACCCCTTATGTCTTTTCAATAGAAGGGTTTCCTCCACTCCTCCCAGCTACCACAATATCTCAGCAACTCCTTCCTTCAAAGGCACTTGGTAGGGTAGTACATGAGGGCTTCCTTTAAAATCATATATTCTAAATATAGTAGAAACAGAATATGGAATGAAATCTCCCCAATTATGTGAAACTTTCAAACCACTTGGGTTGTCCATAGGCCTAATGAGATTCATTAATGCTTTGGGGATTCTGGGATTGTCCCTTAATAGGAGGCATCTCAGCTTTCAAGTGAAATACCTATCAAACCTGACAAAACTAGCATTCTCTACATCCCAAGTCATATTTGCACTCCACAATTGAATTGGTAATGCTTCCCCACTCTCTTCTCTTTCTAATTCTATTTCTTTACTAAAATATGTTACTCCCTTGAATAAGAACATGTGCATTAACAGAGAATAATGGCCAAAAGTTTGTTCCACCTTACCCTTAGCAATTCCAATCAGTCCAATGTGAATCTCCTTAGCTAAGTAAGAAGCAAAATCAAAAATTATATCCACACCAAAAGAGGAAATCTGAGTAATCATATACATAAAATCCACAGGCATGAACTCTTCTTCATCTCTCCCAAAAACTTTACACAAGGACCTATATATTTCTATAGCCCTAGAATTGAAGTATGCCCTTTTGAAAGGCTCCCTGGAGGATGTTGTTATTGCTGGAAGTGTTCCAATTCTACCTATGTGTGTGCTCAATGCTCCTTGCCTAACTACATCTCTCTTAGACATATACTCATTTTCTAACCCTTTCAAATCAATAGGCACATGATAATCAATGACGGACCCTAAACTAAAAACTTCCCTAATCTCCTCTGTGCTGATTGTAATCAAGATTTCACCATCAGTTCTCCTCACTACCCTAAGGGCTTGGTCATAATTCTTACCTACAGCTTCCAAAAGATCATAATCCATGAAAACACTGGGAACCACTGATTTCCCTAGACCAAAATTCCAGATGTTGGCATGTGGGGCAAAAAGGTTCCTCTCTGAAAACCATTTTTTGAATAAAACAAGACTAGTCTATGAAGTTGTTGCATCCCTAACCTAGTTTCCTTTGTCATACAGCCCATCTACTATTTTCAGCCTAGGGTTTAATGAAGTTAGCCTCTTAACTTCTACAATTTCAACAGTGGAAGAAGGGAGCAGTTCAAGCAAATCATCGTGGACATTCCTATCCAAATAGTTCTCTTGACCAAAAAATGCTTTTTGTTTTGGAGCCATTTTAATTAACTCTCGAAGGAATTGAAATAGTAGAAGGATTATAATGCATGTAATTACTTTGAATTTCACTCTAGTTCTTCTCAACTTGTTATTGCAATCTTTCTGTGAACAAACTGCTTCACAATCTTATCGAATCCAGCACGGTCTTCTCAACAACTATTTCTGCTTAGAAATGCTCTTAATCTTTGTTCGAGTATGGTGGAATTAATAAAATCTTCTGTGTTATACTCTATTTTTCTTCACACGTGAAGCTTTCATCTCTCATAAATGCACAGGGTGGCATCACCTTCTATATTCAAATTTACACCGTGGATTTACAAAAAATCCTATGATCTAGGGATGCAAGCAAAGACGACTCATGTTCCTCTTGACAAGCTAGCAGTCAACCTAATGAAAATTTTCCATGTGTACCTTTCCTTCATTATTGGTGCCTCTAAACTAGACCTATAGAACTCTGAGGACATGTGTCACTTAGGCGCTATCTTGCTATATACATAAAGAGTGAGCACCTTGCCATAGCAAGATAGCGCCTGTCATTGATCTTGATTTGATCATGCGGATGACATTTGATGCATTGCTCCAAAGAAATATGGTGGGTCCCTTGTTGCCATGTCACTATTCCTAACCTTCGTGCAACTCACCATAGCGAGATAGCAACAATCATGGATCTGAGATAGATCTGACGATCAAAGTCTTTCATATATTTTGTGAATAGGGCATGGGTCCAATCATTGATGGCGTGATGAAATCCTGCCCCACTGGCATTTGGATTCAAATTTTTGAAGACCTGGCCATATTACCATGCTGCTCAGGGCCCATATTTGTTTATTTCTCAACTGGGCGCTATGTCACTAACGGCGAGAAGAACAAGTTCCCGATAGCAACATAGCGAATCTCGATGTCTTTGCTTTTCTCGGTGTATACGTGTAGCCCATTAGATGCCAGCGTGTTCCAAAGCTTTATAATTGATATCTGATGGAGTACTTTTTGGGACCCACTTACTCTAAAAAGTTTTCGCAGTACTACTTTCTGTCTGGGCGCTATGTTGCTAACGGTGAGAGATACCAATTCTCCAACAGCAACATAGCGATTTCTGGTGACTCATCAAAATTTAGGGTTGAAAAGATAAAGGCAAGTGAAGTCATAACTACCCTCGTTAATGCATCTGACACATAATAAAATAGCACGTGCACCACACAGTCTGAAAAAACTTACAATTATCAAAAAAAATTAAAGTGACTGTCGGCCATTATTTTTGGTGAAGGTGTCATGTTGCTAACGGCGAAGTGCCCAATTTCTCTGATAGCGACAAAGTGACTAATCAAAAAAGCTAAGATTTTTGTTGACGCCTTTTGTACCTCAATGTTGTAATTCCTTTTCAGGTTCTGACATGTCTATTATAAACGTGATGAAATATCTCTAAAACAATACAATCTCTTGTCACTATATTTCCACTTGACGGTACCACTTTTCAACTTAGCGGTGGTTGCTATGTTGCTAAGGGTAAAATACTTGTATCTTTTCATAGCGAGATTGCGATTTTCGTAGACCTTTTAGGGATCGAGCGGTTAGAAACACAAAAGAAAAGATGTGACTTAGGGTGTGGAAAGTTTGAAAAGGATGGGAATCTTTGCATATTTTTAGTTTCACGCCTAAAAATTTTAAAAGAAAACAAGACCTAGGATTTCAACAAAAATTTTCTTCAAAGACCCAAAAAATATGACTTGGCTAGAAACCCTATTCACCATAGGTTGATCCCAATCTGAATTCTTTTATACCTTGGACAAAGAAATTTGATTATGCAAAAATTCATGCCAACAAAACTATCATGGAAAAATTGTGACGAAGATGCCACCTGCAACTATTAGACTATCATAGAAAAATTGTGATGAAGATGACATTAAAAAATATTGGACTATCATGTGTACAAGTCACAAAATGATTCCAACATATGAAATTAAGTGTACTACATAAGATAGTGATGACTGAATTTTCATGCCCTCCAAATTTGGTGGTTGTAACATTTATACCAATTTCATTTGTGGGATACACACTCTTGATAAGTTAGTTAGCCTTGCGACTAAGGTTAATGGGGAATGTTGACACATGCAACCTAAGCATGAGTTTGAATTTGGTATTTCCTTGGAGATATTTAGTTATTTTCCAAATAAAAGGTATCATCTCCATTTTGTCTGTCATGATAAGTTGTCACAGGTTTTTTGAATGAATTTATTTTCTTATGTGTATTTATTCTCATAGAATGAACTTAACCGAATGAAGCTGAACATGTGAATGCTTGATGACCCAGTTCAAGAATATTGTGTATATAGAGGCCTTGTACATTCTATTATAATTTCTCCCTCATATAAGGTCACTTATGGATTCAAGAAAATGCAAGATGTATTTTCAAAGGGTGTCTTTTGTTAGTTTTGAGACACCAATAATTATTTAAATAAATAATTTATCCTCAGCAAGATATTACTTCAAATTGTCATAATCTGTGACTTTTGTTGACAAGTTTAGACATCTCTCTCACAAGTAGATCATTGAAGCTAATTACAGATGATACCAATCCAAATAATACATGCTCAAAGGAATTTTCTACTATTAACATTAGGAGTGGATAAGAGTAGGTAGTTATTAAAGTTCCATTTCAAATGATGTGGTGATGTATGAACTCCCATTAAATTTCTCACATAAGCATGATTAAGATGTTGAATTGAGATCTCCAATCAAACATGTTCATGGTAGTGAAGCTTGCAGCTCCAAAAGGACTTGTCATACAGATAAATTAGGAGTACATCTAGAAAATCATCCTAGGTGGAAAGGGAGAAATAATGACGGTGAATCACAAGGGAATTTAATGGTGGATTCTACCAAACACATAGAGATTATAATCAACTACTTTCTAGAATCAGTAGTAAGACTCTTGATCATGTACATGTGAGCAAAAAAAGATCAATTTTCCCTTAAGGAGATCATGTTTTCTTAGATACTTACCCTCAATTATTTTTGATCTTTTATTTAGGGTATTTTGAATTACAGTTATGCTGATAAAATTGAATTTGTATTGGAGATGCAAGAACTGGTAAATAAAGGCATATTTGTTATGGTTGAACTAAAAATATCAAGCAGTGAAATTCAAACTTCTTTGAGGAAAATCTTGTGTTTCTATTTCAACTAAAGAAAGTATTGAGATTGATTATAATTTTTAGTATATTTGGTATAAAAGGAAGGTCAATTATTTCTATGTTCACAATCATGATATTTTTAGACTACTAGTTATGATATACAGGTTGAGTTTCTTAAACTTGTAAGAGACAAGGATTATATGGGGACTCTTAGAGTTTCACAATCTAGCATGGGTCCTTTTTCTTAAAGATATTCAAAAATTTTGAAACATTTGAAAGAGATAAGACTGACATTGACAAAGCTAGATTATAGTGCATCAATAAATTAGTGCATTTTGTTAATTTTTCTTACTACTTCGCTTCAGGTATGATCTAGAATTTTAGTGACACAACTATTAGTGATGTTATGACATGAAGGACTTGCTATTTTGGTGCATCATTTTCTTATTAATAAACTTGTGCTATATCAGAAATGCTATCATAGTACAGCATGATTATTTTATCTCTAGCTTAACAATTTGTCTTATTTTATCACCGCATATTTCATCTCTAATAGTGGACCCTACTTTTCAATCCATGTCATTTCTTAGATTACATACCATCTTATATCTATGTTGTATATTTATATTTGATGTCTTCATTGCTGTGTAGAATCTTTACTCCTCTTCCACGTGAATGTGGCAAGCAGATTCCATTCATCCATATCTGATGCACCACATATTGCCTTCAACGTAAGACTCATTTCACACATGGAGATTCTTCTCTATCATAATCATCTTTACCATAATCTTCATGTTTCAAATGTGCTTTAAACTCCATGACATTAAAGACTTCTTTTACTGCAAAATCTTAATAGAATATAATCATATCTTTCTGACATGCCCCATGTAGGGCCATGTCCCTACATGGCTTCACCCACATAGCATCTTATATATACTATCAAGCTCACTACCGATTGGAAAATGCAAAAAATAATATTGAAAGTGATTTCAAGAAGATACTTACAGTTCTAGCAGTCAAACTATATATGCAAAACCTGCAAGAAAAATTGATTAATCACATCATCAAGAAGATACAAGTTAGTGGATCCATCGCATTAAGGGTATTCATATAATTTAAGAAGGTATTAAATCTGATCCTAATTTCCTTAACAAATTCAAGTTGGGGACAACACACATTGGTAATAGAGGAATCTATTCATTAAGCATCTTTCCATGTTGCTATATTTTTTGCTAACATTATGAACACCCACACAATGCATAAAGAAGCAGGCATTGTATTAGATTTACACATATAATATGAGAACTAAACCTATTACTCTTCAAAGAGTGCATATATACAATATTTTTGAAGTTGTTTTGTGCTAAATGAACCTTTTGTGATCAAGTCTTGTAAATATCTTGGTTGGTACAACTGCAGATTTCTTACTGGCTTTGTACTAGTACCCAAGATTAATATTGATGACATTAGTAGAATTCCAAGTTTTGCTCTTGTATTCCTATTAATTGTACTTGATTGTCGAAAATGTTAAAGAAGAAACAAATGCCAATTAATTTACAGACTATAACTGACCTGAATTGCTTGATGTATTTTTTAAATGTTGAGATGCATATACTAAGAATTTTTTGTTGCTGCAGGCCAAGCCACAGCTGACAAACAGGTCAAAGCTTCCAACTATTGTGGATCCTATGATTAAAGAGTTGCTGAACTTGAAATATCTTCAGCAAGTAAGTTGCATGCAAAATATTTCTTTTGAAGGGAATAGACATTATTTTTAAAAATACATTCATTTTATACAATTTTACTCATGTTTTGGTGGATAAAAACTTAATGTTCTTCCTTATTTCTTGCCCATTTTATTGCATATCTGAAATAAGACATAATCTTTCCATTTTCCAATAGCTAAATGTCTTTAACTGTGATTGGAATTTAGCATAAAATATATTTTTTAGGTTAGATTGTCAGCTAGTTCTGGTTGATCGCCATTTGAAAATTAGATGTGCTAATCCTTTCATTGAAGATAAAATTTATAGTGCACTACATATCATCACACTTACCCAAAAAAGTTGAGCCAAAAATTTCATTATCTAGATTGAAAGTCCTTTTTCACTTCATAATCTTAGCAAGAAGAACACCATAAGTGCTTGTGAACCAAGTATTTATGATGAAGCAAGAAGGAAAGAAAAATGAAAAAATGTGTTGAGTTGAGAGATAGACATTGGAAAGAAAGCCATTGATTTTAAAAAGTATTAAGATCAAGTTTAAAAATAATGTTTTAATTGACAAGCACAAAGCAAGATTAATAGCTAAAGAGCAACAAATTTTCCTTGTACATTCGTGCACTATCTACATGATTCCATGTTTGGTCCTTAGCCTCTTTGCAATAACCACATGATTGATGATTGCCAAATATTGCCAACATACTATGTGGAAAGGCCCTTTCTAGATCATATTTCAATGAAACAATTTATCAAATGATGGCGCTTTGAGGGGACAATGATCATCTTCAACTGTGTGACTTTGGCTCATTGCTTCAAATTTGTTAGAGGATATAGAAACTTACTGACTGTGAACAACAAGTATGTTCTTATAAAAAAAAACCCTTACTCATTGTAAATAGCAGGTATGGACTTAATGCATATTTCATGAGTTGTGGTTCATAAAAACCCATAGTCATCAGCTTGAATTGTTTGTTTAATACCCAATGCATTGAGGTGATGCTTACAATTTGAATTCATAACAACCATTTCTCATCAACTTAAATTGTTTGTTTAGTACCCATTGCATTGATGTGACACTTACAAGGTTGAAGTATTGCAACTTCCTAGAAGGTCTGCCTACTCAATTCCATGATGATCCAACTTTCCTTGATCCTTGGGAGAATGATGCAGGAGCATCAAGGTCAAGGTTGAAGGCATGAGAAGACATTTAGGTCTCAAGATAACCAACATGACCATGTTAGAATAGTTGATGTAATAAGACCCTGTAAAGGTCCTTTTTGATATGTTTGTAATCATTTTAGTTGCATTTGAAAACATTAATTAACAAAAACCATATGTGCAGATATAAACATTAATCACAACATGTCCAATTTATTTGTAGGTATATTTTCCTGTGAAGAAAGACCACGCCTGACAATATGAATCTAGAAGAAAATAATGAGACAATGGCTACATTGTGGGCTCAATTCTAAAGAAAACCTGATAAATGTTATTATCCTTGCAAAAAGTGTAAGGGTTTAAAGAATCGAAGAATTCTAATCACAACATCCCAGATTCATTGTAGGCAATATGGTCATGTTGAAGGGGGCCACGATTTTTGCCCATTACTGAATGTGGATTTCCTACTGGAGGAACATGGAGGTGTGAATATCCAAGCTGAGGATAACACTCCCATGGAAGAAGATGATAATGTGCTAGAGGACATGGTTGAAGAAGATCGTATTAGGGAAAGTGATGAAAAGGCTCACAATGATGGTATTAGCGAATTTGATAATAATGATGAAGATGGTCTTGATATAACTTTACTTGAGAAGGCAAATGAGCCCTTATACCTAGGCTCCCAAACAACTCTACTGTCGACTATAGCATTGTTGGCAAACTTAAAAGTTATGAATAGCATATCCAATGTAGCAATGGCACGTATGCTAAGGTATGTCATTTGTTTCATCTTCAATGTTAGCATACAATTACTATTCATTATATTAACAATGTAGATTTTTTGTTGTAGCTTGATTAGTGAGTTTTTGTTACCACCATCAAACATTTTGCCTCATTCGTACTGATAATTATCTAACATTATGGATCAGATTGGAATGAAGTATCAGATAATACATGCATATCCCAATGATCAATTCTATATCATAAACAACATGAATTTGCAACAGAATATCCTTATTGTCATGTTAGTAGATATCGATCTAATCAAATAACAAAAAAAGTGCCTCACAAGGTTCTTCGATACATTCCCATTATTCCACGTCTGGAACGGTTATTCCAGTGCGCTAGCTTGGCACAATTTATGGATTACCATGCATGCAATAGAAGTCAAGATGACATTATGCAAATGTCTACCAAGGTTCTACATTTAAAGAGATAGAAGAAACATGGTCACACTTTAAAGAAGAACCTCGTAATCTAAAATTTTCATTGGCAACAGATGGTGTCAATCCATATGGAGATATGAGATCTGTTTACTCAGTATGGCCTATTTATGTTATTAACAATAACATTGCTCCTTGGATGTCCATAAAGAGGGAGCACATAATGTTTTCAATGATTGTGTCAGGTATTTTTTTTTAATAGTTATCTAAATTAATTTATAAATAGTGCATGAAAATGGTTATAATAATTACATAATGTTTATGTTCATTCAATTGCTAGGTAAATACCAAGTTAAAGATATGAATGTTTATATTGAGCCCCTAATTGACAAGTTGTTGAAGTTATGGAATGGCATCACTATGTATGACATCTCTAGACCGATAGGACATCGACAATTTCAATTCTATGCAATGCTTGTATGGACAATACATGATGCCCTTGGGCTAACTCATTTTGTGGTATGTTATATTGTTAAGATCACATATTTTTTGTCTATTATAGTGCTTACACATTACTATCGAATGCTTAAGTTGCACATGATAATTGTACATGATCCAATTATACATGATCTTTTAGGTCTTCAAACAAAGGGAAAATTTGCATGTCCAGTTTGTGGTTCGAAGATGAAATGTCATCATTCGAAAAGTTTAGGAAAGTAGGTGTTTGATGAGTTTAGACACTTTCTCCACAATAATCATAGGTATCAAATTGCCAAAAAACATCTTCTCAATGGGAAAGAAGAGACATCATCAAGGCCACGAAGAATCACACCTTATTTATGGAAGTTGGAATACGATCGACTAAATTGTCGAGGTAATGTCCAATTTGTTGTTCGAAGTTTACAATTTGTATTTCGATATTGTCTTATATTTACTAATGCTGTAACTGATGCTCGTGAAGGTCGTCAAGGCATCAATGACCAACTTCCTAGAGGAATAAAAAGTTATCCTACTCAATTTAGTAGGTTACTATACTACAAGGATCTCCCAATCGTGCATTTGTTTGATGCTATGCATATTGGAAAGAATGTAACAAAGACACTATGGAAAATGTTGGATAGAAGGCATGATAGAGAAAAAATTGCTAAAATTTGTACTAACATTCATAAATCTAATCATGCACTAAAAGTTTTCATTGGATCAAATAGGAATGGAGATCGCATAAATACAACTGCCCTCACTTGGTTATTAACAGAGCAACAAAGTGATGCATTAAAAGAAGTCATAGAAAAAAAATTCCAACAGGATTTTCTATAGATATAAGCACTCTTCTATCAAAGAAAGGTGATTTTGGGCTAGGGTTTAAGACACATGATTGGTATACCTTCCTCAAGGTAAGTCATGTTTTCTATTTACAGTATATTTGTAAGATTGAATGTAGTACCAGTTGCATTATTTAATAATATATTGAAATGATCATTTGTTAATGATTGTAGTTCGTCCTACCTCTATTCCTTCCATAATAGTTTGACAACAGTATTAAACAATTTATATATGGTCTTAAAAAATACATGAGGTTAGAAGAGTGTTTTTTCTTAGATTTGTAGCTTTTTATCTGAAATCTATTGTATAATTTTATTTAAAATCTCCTCTATGTATTTTTGCATGTTGAATCTCGTTTAGGTGGTTATCATCTAAAAAAATTGATAAAAAAGATATTAAATATTGGAAGAGAAAAATTTCACAGCTTATGTGTGAAATGCAAAAGTGTTTACCTCCAACGTTTTTCAATGCTCAAGAACACTACCTCATACATCAAGTTGAGGAGATTGAATTGTGTAGACCTATACAAGCTAGATCAATGTGGATGGTTGAGAGGCATTTGAAATTTATGAAGGGCTTGGTTTGACAAAGAGCATGTCTTGAGGGTTCTATGATAGAGGGATATATGATATACCAGACCATGGTGTATATTAGTGAATATCTTCCAAAGTTTGTAGCAGGTATCCATCTAGATCGCATTTGGGATCCCAACTGTAATGACAAATTCAAAGGGGAGTACCTAATAGGGAAA
This sequence comes from Cupressus sempervirens, assembly GCA_028749045.1. Classification (NCBI taxonomy): domain Eukaryota; kingdom Viridiplantae; phylum Streptophyta; class Pinopsida; order Cupressales; family Cupressaceae; genus Cupressus; species Cupressus sempervirens. The sequence continues at coordinate 649,129,782 of CM053791.1, read as the reverse complement.
GGTAGATTGAGGAGGGTGAGAGGTAATTATAAGTTTTTTTTTTGTAATTTAACAATTCTTATCCATCATCAATATATATAAATTGTTTCTAACTAGTGTAATTGTCTTCTTTATAGTTGGTCGTGAGTGGGATGCACTACACTTGTATATTGCAAACAATCTTGATTGGATGACAGTGTGGATTGAACAGTCTAAAAAAAATGGTGGCTCATTAACATGGGATCGTGTTGCATTGTTGGTTAAAGAAGCTCATCGTAATGGAGATCCCAATGTTATGCCAATGGTACTTGATCTAATATATGGCTTAAGAGATACAAAGGTATGCATAAGATTACTAATTATGAGACATAAGTTTAATATCAACTCACAGATCAATGAGAAGATTCTTGACATGTTTGAATAATTGCAGGTCAAACATCACAAAGCTATGTACTACCATGGCTATAAATTCCACACAAAAAAGTTAGATGAAATGAAGAAAATATGTGATTTCGAGATAAGTGTTGTCTTCGCGATCACCAATATTTCATCTAGAACTGACATACATCCTAAATAATCTAAAAATTCATACTATGGAATTTTGGATGATATACTTGAGTGTGACTTTAATTCACTCAAAATAGTTTTATTTTTCATCAAATGGTTTAGGTTACGACTAAATCAAAATGATCCTGATAGGACTGTTATTGAACAGGACAGTGGATTTACTATGATTAATACAAGGTTATTTGAGCCAGTCGGAGATGAGCCCTATGTTCTTCCAAGTCAATGCGAGCAAGTGTTTTACTTTGGTGTTCCAGACAAACTAGGTTGGTCATTTGTTGTTAGACATGACCCAAGAGGAAGGCCAGTAAAGTATAATGTGATCGAAGAAGAATATATTGAAGAAGCACAAGAGGAAGTAAATGATTATCAGGAACGACAGTTACCCAGTGATGAAGAAGAAGAAGATGGTGATGATTATGGTCATGCTAACGATAATGGTGATAATGATGATGATGATGTTTATGACGATCATGATCATGGTGACGAAGATGGTGATGATCATGGTGATGATGGTCATGATGATGATAGTGATCAAGAGGATGATGATGGTGGTGACGACGATGATCAAAGTGATGAGTATGATGATGGTGATGATGATGATTACGTGGATGACTATCATGATGATCAATGAAATCTTTAGGTACGATCAATGTCAACTATGATGGGGTCTTGTATGACCAAATATTTCTTTCCAAACCATATGTGCACATATAAACATTAAGTAGAACATGTCAATTTTTTTTTAGATATAAACATTAGTTACACTAAATTTTTAACTTAAGAAAAATGATTTACATATACAATCTACTTTATTATTAATAGTTTTTTTAGTAAGTCTATTACTTTAATTTCACTATTGATTTCTAAGACTTACTAATTTTTTTCACAGGGCGATATGGATGCACCATGTCGAACACCTTCAGTAGAGGTAAACATTAATTATTGTAAATCTTAATTTTAATATAGAAACAAATGTCCTATTATTATGTTCTTTTCTTTATGGCTTTGGAGTTATTTTGATGAAAGTATACGAATATTTGATGTCCAAAATGATAGGAAAAAGCTACAATGATCGTTGATCAAATGCAATCTGAAATACAGGCATCATATCTACATGACATTGGCCTTAGTACTGACCCAGTATTCATCACCCAACAAATTACATAGAGATAGACTAATGAGCTTGTTCAAATTATCATCAAGGGTGAAAGAAGTGAGGAGAAAGAGGCACTGAGAATAAAATTGGACCGTAGAATCCAATCTTTGAAAGTAAGCAGTAATTCAAATAAAGCAGTAATAGAAGTTCAATAGATATTAATATTTTATAGTATCTTATGGATCATGATCTCTAATTTTATGTGTTCTTGTATAGAAATATGTGCCAGTTGCGACATCACATGCTGAACATGGTCAAGGTTGTTTCACAGTACCTTCGTGTAAGTAACACTTTGTTTGTTTTGATCAACATTACAACACTTACCTTTTTTTTTGTCGACGTTTCTCGCTAGTATCCCATTTGATCTTTATCCATTGAAAATTTCTTTGCTAACAATATTCTATTCTTTAGCTCATGATGAAGTGCGGACTCCTCCTTTAGTTGGCGGTCCACTATTGTTTGTTGCATTGTTGGCAACAAGGACCATGCAAACATCATCGTCTATGCCCAGTAGAACTGGTAAAACCTTATTTTTCTATATTTTGTAATGTGATATATTTTTTAATGTCTTTCTACAAGTTGATGAACAATGAAGTAGCACATTAGTGCTTAAATGATGTCTACAAAAGCTTGCATACACACAAACACATGCATACACACACCATGCATACATAAATACATAAATATATATATATATATATATAGCCACACATAGAGAGACATGGACATACGCAGGGAGGTAGACCAACAGAGAGCAGTACTAAAATTGTCATTTAATTGTTATGATGTTTCAGTTGATAGAGCAACAGAGAGCAGTACTACTAAAGCTGATCAATTTCTTGGAGCAGTTCGTGTGATTAGTATTGGTTCATATGAAGGGACATTGTTGCTGAATAAGAAAACTATGTTTCCATTAAGAGAACGAAAGCTTCCAAGTGCTTTAAAATTGATATTATTTAAAGTGTAAATTTAGTTTACTTTTACATTACTCATTTTGGACGGATAAATCCTTTATGTTTTTGTAAGTAATAATGCTTTCTTTGAACATCTTTTTCATATGACATTGAGACTGTTTGGACCCACCATACGTAAAAGGTACATAGTTTCATATCATTGCTACATAATTTTTATTTTCTTCTATTTATTGTAATATATTAAAGTTATTGATCTAACAATCTATTTGTTTTTAAAAAGGTGGAATTTACAAGCTGGGGAATTAAAAAATCAGCCGATTGCATCCATTGAGGAGAAATTTGGGAAAAATATTTTTGACACTGGCCTACTTCTGAAAAGAGCAGCAAAGCATATAAAGACTATGAGGGATCAATATAGAAGGGGTCTTAAGGATAACTCAAAGTACGACCATCCTCCTATGATTCCACCAATGGAGTGGAATGAAATAATAGAAGATGCAAAGGAGAAAAGGCTATGTGAAGATAGAGATAATGAAGCAGCACAGGGCAAAAAGAGGTATGTCATTATAGTATTAAGTACATTGTAATCATGCACTAATTATTAATATTTGTAAATATATAATCTAAGATGTTTGAAATTGTTCATAGATTTTAGGACACATCCGTGGCTACAAAAGCAAGAATAGAAAAGGTTGGCCAACACAAACTTGGCTCTGGTGGCTATATGAATTTGCAGTCTCAACTTGTAAGTAGAGCAATGAATTTTGTTTTTTTTTTTTAATATAATGTTGCAAATAGTTTTGTTTAATGAAACCATACATGGAAAATTGACATTATCAAGCAAAAATCATAGGGCTCAAATTTCAATGTGGAGGTCACAGATGAAGATAGAAAAATTGCCTTGAAGGAAGGCTATAAAGTTGTGGTTGCACGCCTATGTGAAGAATCTGTAAGCCTTGCCCAAGAATCCAGTGCACCAAATGATATCTCACAGGTAAATTGATCAGATGAAAGTAAATGAAATTAAATAGTTGAGAAGATTATTTTTTGGTATTAGTTTTAAAAGTAAATTGACTACATAACAATGTCTATAACATTTTACTGCAGCCTTCATATCCTACCACAGAACTTGCTCCTGACGAAGGCCATGATGTGCATTATAGTGGTGGAGGTATTAATTTTCTATTGGAAATTCATTATGCAATTATGAATACAATTTAACATCTTCAATTGGAATTTGATGTGTATCCTTTTTTTGAATATTTCAGAGCATGTTGAACATCATGTTGAAGGATTGGACAATGTTCCAAGTGTTCAACATGTTGACGCAGTGGCAGATCAAAATGTTAATGTACATGATGTGGCATTGTCAGGTAAGAAAAATGCATTTTATGTTGTACTCATACTTAATTACAAACTTGTAATAGTTACAAAAAGAAAAAGAGTATGCCAATTTATTGTATTCACTTGTTCTTGCAACAGAGCCCCCTTTAGTGTAGCAACCTCCTGCTCCTCCAAAGAGAAGGAGCCATCATAATTTGACATTACATGTGCCAGAAGAGGAGGAGAATGAAGCAGATATGGATGTCCCTATGAGCGCTTTTCTTAAGAGAGCTCAGAAAAACAAAAAAAAGAAATGATGTTTTAAAAATCTTCTTTAATAAACCTTGTTGGATAATGAAAGAACTTTGTTTTAAGTAATTATGTATGAATGATGTGTGTTAATACAGATTTTTATTTTATGTTAATAAATATTGTTATGTGTTAATTAAGTTTTCATTAGTATTGTGTATTAATGAATTTTATATCATATTAATGAATGTTATGTGATCGTATTGATTGAATGTTATAGTTCATAAATGGATGAATGAATGAATGAAGTATGTAATTAGATGATAATGGGTACTTTAGATTGATGTTAGGGGGAGGGGGGTGAGGCCAGATGAGCTTCCACCTTCACATGGTTGGCCTTGTTAAGTAGATAATATTATAGTATTCTTGAAACCAAGTGAAGCTCAAATTTGTTAAGTCTTCAAACACACATCCTAATTCTCTTTAATGAGACTGAAGTTTTTTCACTTGTAATAGTCTCATTGCAGTCATCTTTTGGTTCCTTGAACATATAGTTCTTGCTTAGTTTAAATCCCAATTATTAGATATTTGTCCACATTGGAGTTAGTTTGGCATAGAAACCTGCATATTTTATTATATATTTAGTCAACTGAAAGCAATGTAGAAAGCATTCACATAGTTGATGTCTAACAAAAGAAGACAAGATGCATATACTATTTAGCATGGAAATCCTTGTAGGTGAATTGTGTGTGTATGTGTATAACTTCAAACAATGTGTAGACTTAATTAGCAAGAGACGCCAACCTCAAATCCTGCAATGCAGAAGGAACTAACCTTTGAAATGCAAAGTGTTTATAATGTAGGTAGATTTTCCTTAGATCTCCTCCGAGGTCTTCAACAAATCTGCCTTGTACTTATGAATAATCCACCAAGATTTGAAATATTGTTTTTCAATAAATGCTCTAAACTTGGAATATACCTTCATAAAAATTCTACCTTAGATCTACTCATCATATTCAAAATAAGCCTTCACATGTCTGTTCACTTAGGTCTAATTTAGGTCTTCCACAAATTTTGCTTATAATTATGCTCTTGAATCTCTTAAAATCTTCTTTGTATTCAAATGATATTTAATGAATTGATTGATACAAATTTCCTCATACTTGAATCCAAATATCATTTTCATTGTCAAACATAACACAAACATAAAATCATTTTGGTTATTCTCTTGTTATACAAGTTAGTCTTATCTTTTTGGTTTTCACAAGTCATGCACTTATGCATCTTTGGGATATCCACAAGCTATTAGAGATGTTTGGATGGTTCATGTCCTTTTTTTTTTAATGTTGTTTGTAGGGTTTTTGGCATGAAGTCTAAGGAAAGACATGTTGGATGTTTGTGATAGACATGTCCACCTATAAGAAAAGTATCAAATGTAGAAAAAATGCAAAGAAAAGCTTGTAAGGGTTTTAGCTGTCTTTAGGCCTAGTAGAGCTTGTAAGGGTTTTAGGTGTCTTTGGAAGGGTTAGTGAAGTTATAAAACCTTTGAAAAGGTTAGTGAAATATAATAAAGTCATATATGATTTTAAGTTGTCGAAGTTGACACTTTGTGTCAATTTAGAGAACAAATTTTAGTTTATAACTAACTGGTAACAGTCAGATAGTTAGACAGCACTGGTTGTTTACTATTGTTTGGTTATTTAGAAGGGATTTTTTGAGTTTTTGGGGGAGAAGTAGAGTTGGGGTGGTGATACAAGGCATTGTGAAAAAATTATAATCAATAAAATAATCTTGTTCTCTAAAATTCAGTCTCTGTCCCATGGAACAGTGAGTTCCTGTGATGTATCAAATGCATTTTGACTAATATTTAATGTGAGAACATTTTATTATTTTTTTTATCTTTTCCATGCATTCTTTTAATTTTCATTGTGGGTTGAGTAAGGAATAATAGACTAGTGCATTCAAACCAGTGACTAGTTAGGCATAGTCAACTATACTTATTCTAAAGTTTCCAATGTAGATTCTCTCCTACCACATGTAGTCACTGTTATTGGTGGGAGACAATGAGGTTGTGATAATTTATTTGTACTATATTAACCAAATTTAGGAGAGTGGGAAAACTTGGTGCAAGTGCACTGTTGGATGGTAATTGCTGATGGAGGTTTAGCCTAGATTAGACACCAGCCTAATAGACAGTGGATCATTTCATTTTTTAAGATGTTTTGGGGGTGAATCCTTCATGTTTGGGGGTGTCTCTATTACCAAAAATGAGACAGTAGAGCACTACTAGTGTTATGATGGGCAAAATATGTCTTTCATTGTGATAGACTATTTCTAAGTCATCTGTGTTGTTTCTTGCTATTGTCAACGAGTCTTTGTTTTCCTTGAGACCATGAACAAAATTATCTACCATTTTTGCTAATGATAAACTTTTGACTTGAACTATGATAAAGTTTATTAGTAATCATTATAGTGGAACAACTTTTGACTTGTTCAAAAAATGTAGTCAAAGGTGTTAGAATTGATAGTGAGCCCCAAGCTCCTAAAAATCACCTGCAACCAAAATGCATGTTACATCTATGTCCAAGAGAGAATATGATCCAAAAAGCATGCCTACTTTGGTGATTTGGCTATTATTGCAGCACTACAAAGTGTCTTATAGTGTTTCTCATTTTCTTAAATAATAGGCAATTAGTTCATGATTTCATCATATCTTATAGTGGAACAACTCCAAGAATCTTGGGTAAATTGCTTGCTATAAGACTTTCTTGTATAGGACACTCAATAATGTGGGCTAAGTGGTGGGCACAAAGAGGAACAAGAAAGGATCTGTACAAGTGCACGGTGCAGTAGAATTCAAAAATGAAATTATCTTAGTCTCATCTGTTACCCTCACATACATACACAGCTCACTTCAATTCTTCAATGCTCTCAAACTTATACACATCCCTTATCAGCAGATCTGGTCATAATTCTCCTAAAATTTACAAATATTCCTGGAAATAGCAGCTACCTAAGACTCAGGAATTAGATATAAATGAGTTGAGACCAGAATTTATAATTCTTGAAAAGGATTGAAAATAATTTTGATTTTGTAAGATGATTTGATATGCAATAGCAGAATTCATCCTTGTTTACTTCTGATTTATAGGACCAGTGCCTTATCCATTGGGCAAGAAATTGACTATTGGTGGGAGATCTAATTCAAATAACTTGTATAAGAATTAATCAACTACAATCACCCATCTCCATTCTTATGCAATATCCCTTTTTCGAAATCATAAACCCTACTGATTTTGCTAAAGAATTTATATAATTGCTTGAATTAAAAGCAACAATAAAACCAACATACAACCCATCCAGACTGCATTCAGCCAAATAAACCTTATTTAAATGACTTCAAAGTAAACAAACCCATAAACTGGAGATAGAAATTGATGACACAAATATAGTGTAAATACCCCTTTGTATTATCCTTTTCATATGACTAATACAATAACCAATAGAAAACCAATTGAATGTCCAGAATAGATTGCCATTTCTATCATTTCAATTTTCTTATCAGAAAGTACAATGGAAGAAAACTCAAAACCTCTGCATACTATTGGACTGACTGAATATGTACTCTTCTTGAAAGAAAATAAAAATTACACAAGTCTCGGACCATCACAATGCCTTGAAAACTCATTTACATAGCATGAGTTGCAACAAGAAAAGGGCAATTGTGATCTGACAAGTGTCCAAGGAACAAAGCATCATATAAAAGACAAAAAAAATCACAAAAAAATGCCAAACGTATCAAATATTCCTTCAGGTAGGCCCATTCTAGTTTCTATCATGAATCATCAAATTCTAATTTGTCTCTCATTATTTCAGCTCCTCAAAATACATGGCTACCAAGCTGGCCAAAGAAGGATGATCTTGTGATACCTCCAAATTGGTTTTCTCCTACGGGTTCTCACTGCTTTCAACCTAAGCAGGCATTATTACCTTTTCCCCTTCTTCTTTTTTCAGTTCTGGTGCAAAAGTGTCAATAACCTGCACCTTGCCTTCTTGTTTCTCATCATCATCTGAATTGTCCTCCTCTAAATACTTGTCCAATAGAAGATCTACCATCCAAGTGTCAAATTGTATACCATCCAGCCAGCTGAACAGTAGGATATCATCTTCCTTTTTAAAAATATAACCAGCCTCCTTTTCAAAACCAACAAATTCTTTCTTCAAAGAATCAAAAAATAATTGGACTTTAACCAATTCCTCTGTCATGGTGGCCCACCAGGCATGCCCCTTTTCATTAATAACTTTATTTATCCTTGTGCAGAAAAGGTCACCCAATTCTTTACTCCACTCTTCCTTATTTTTCAATTTCTTCTTTCTATCCAAGGCACAAGGAAATAGATCAAATTTTTTATTCTTGTACTTATTCAAATAAGAAACAATTTTTAGTTGCAGAGCAACTCTCCTATTATCAAAATATGACAGGTCATTAGCAATATCATACAATTTTTCAACATGGTCATTGGAAGACTTTATAACTGAATAACATAGAAGGGTGATTTCCTTTTCCATTCTTCCCCATTTATTAACAATAGGCTTCAAGGTATCATCATGAGTTTTTAATTCCTCCCCTATATCTATTACTTTTACCAACTGATCAAAGAATAAGGGCCACTCAATTTTGTCCACTAAATACATTAGAGCCTTTCTAAGCTTATCCTCATACTACGTATTTAACTCTACATGTAAGGCCCATAGTTTTCTCTTCTCTTCTTCAAATTCCTTAGCTATATAATATTCAGGCCTTTGAGGTGTGTCTGGTATCTCTACAAGGGGGTGGATTTAAAAGGTTCCACTGGAGGACAGGGGTATGTTATTCTTGGCCTTGTAGATTTCCCCATTGCCTTGTTTTCAAGTTCAATTCTCCTTTTTACCTCCCTATTATAGGCCTCAAGAAGTGTTTCATATTTATTCTATAACTCAGACATAACCTGTTCCTCCTTCTTAGCAGTGACCAACACAAACTTAGAAGAATCCACATTCCAATATGTTGCCTGTACATGTGAAGTGTCAGTAACCCTTCTTACAAGTATATTTCCCATCAACCCAGACTCATCTGATTGTGATGGTGTGGCTCTAGATCCCTTTCTCAATGACCAATTGACCAATGCAGCTTGATCTTCAATGAATGAAGTGTCTTGGAGTCTCTTCTATTTGGGTCTTGCAACTCCAATCTACTTGAAACAGAATTGAAAATTAATGCATCTGCAATATCCCAATTGGGCAATAATAAAATGTTAGATGCCTTTATCATTTACCTCCCCTCCTTAGGGCTTATATTCTACAATTCCTTCATCGTTTATTCTTTAATTATGTTTTGCATGGAAGTTTTATCCATTTTTGGATGCTTTGTTTTCATCTTTTTACATTTCTCCTCGAAAATGTTCATGTTTGTCCTCCATGCAAACTACTGAAAAGCCCTTGATTTCACAAAACTATCATCAGTCAAAAATTGATGACTTGCCTGCTCTAACACAAGGTCCAACTCCCTGCCTCTATAATCATCTATTGTTAGATCCAAACTTGGGAGAGGAAGTTCTGGAGGGTTACCCTCATCTAATTCTGCTTGAGTAATAAAAATATCTCCTTGTGATCCCATTTGTTCAACTTGTTCACCAGTGAGGTGCTCTTCTCCAATCCTCAAAGGGGACTGGGTGGTTGAATATTCCTTATCTTGAGGCCTTTCTTCTGTCATTACCTTTTGCCTCTTATGACTAGGCTCTTCAGGTCTCTCCTCTTGGGCTATACTGGTAGATCCTATTATTTGTTTGTCCTTTTCTATAGGAACCCTTTTATTCTGAATTATAGTATATCCGGACCTCTTTTGTACAATTATTTTATTAGTTCTCACATTTGGAGTGAAAGCCAACCTCCTCATGACCTCTCTGTCCTTATCAGGATATGAATCAATAAAAAATTGTTTCTTTTTATTCATGACCTCCATTATTTCAGGGAAGGTATTCACGAGCTTACTTATTTTGTCAACCTTTGTAATAGCATTATCCAAAGGATCATATTTTTTATCAAAACAATGAATGAATTCTAAGACCCGGGAATAAACTCTCAATTTTTCCTTTTTAGTTTCCTACTCCTACAATGAGAATTCATTCCTTATAATATCCTCTGGATAATAAGAATCGTGCTTGACCAGTCCCAGCTTGATTCTATGCCTCAACATCTGATTAAAAAATCCCTCAGAATCACAAAAACGAGGATGAGAGACAGTCATCATATACTACTCCAAAATTTTATGCAAAAATATCCATCCCCCTTTTGTAATCACAAACTGATGGGCCACTATGTAGGTAGGGAAAATTGAACCTAACTGCCTTTTCAACAAAAACATTTCTTCCACTCCCTCTAACTGCCATAAAACTTCAGCCATTCCCACCTTCAAAGGAACTTGGTAAGGAAAAACATGAGGGTTCCCCTTGAAACCATAGATTCTAAAAATAGTAGAAATAGGGTAGGGGATGATATCTACTCAATTATGTGAAACTTTCAAGTCATGGGGGTTATCCATAGGCCTGATGAGACTCATTAGTACCCTAGGGATTCTGGGATTGTCACTCAATATGAGGCATCTCAATTTAGCAGCAAAATATCTATCAAATCTGACAAAACTAGCATTACTTGCATCCCAGGTCATATCTGCACTCCACAACTGGACTGGCAGTATTTCCCCATTCTCCTCTCTATTTAGTTCCATCTCATTACCAAAATATGTCACTCCTTTGAACAAAAAAATATGCATTAATAGAGAGTAGTGACCAAAAGTTTTTTCCACCTTGCCCTTTGCAATCCCAACTAAACCAATGTGAATTTCTTCAGCCAAAAAGGAAGCAAAATCAAAAATAACATCTACACCGAAGGAAGCAATCTGAACCATCATGTACATGAAACCAATGGGCATAAATTCTTGTTCATCTTCACCAAAAACTTGGCATAAGGTCCTGTATATCTCTACAGCCCGGGAAGTGAAAAGAATCTTCTTAAAAGGCTCTCTAGAGGCTGAAGTAATTACTAGTAAAGTTCCTATTGTACCAATATGTGCCCTTAGTGCACCTCCCCTAATTACATCCTTCTTTGCTTTATATTCATTCTCTAATTCTAGCAGATTGATTTGCACATGGTAGTCTGATAATGGTTCCAGGTGAAAAACCTCTCTAATTTCTTCAGGAGTAATCGAGACCAGAGGCACACCATCCTTTCTTCTTACAACCCTAATGGCTTAGTCATAATTCTTAGCAATGGCTTCAAGAAAATCATAATCCATGAAAACACTTGGGACTACTAACTTTCCCAAATCAAAATTTCAGACATTAGCATGTGGGGAAAATAACTTTCTTTCCGAAAATCACTTTTAAAACAAGATAAGGCCAGTTTGAGTAGTTGTTGCATCCCTAACCCAATTCCCCTTGTCATATAGGCCATCACCAATTTTAAGCCTAGGGTTTAAGGAAATTAACTTTTTAACTTGTGCAGGCTGTATAGTAGATTCTAGGAGTAATTCTAATAAATCATCATGGACATTCCTATCCATTTAATTAATTTTCCCAGAGAATGGTTTCTTAGGAGGCATTTTGATAGTATTGAGAGAATTGGAATGCCACAGAGGTTATAATATGAGTACTTACTTGACTTACTAAACTTTTTCTTCTCCGAACTTCTAAAATTTGATTCGAACGATAGAAGAATAGTTTCACATCTTTACCAGGCTTAACACGACACAATCAATCAAGCTCTTGTGCTCAAAAAATTTGCAATCTTTGTTCACGTGGGACTGGAATTAATGAAAATCTTTGTGTTATACTCTATTTCTCCCGCATGTGAAGCTTTCACTTATCATAAATGTGCCGAATAGAAAAATAGAGTGGCGTCGCACTTTCCTTTTTAAACTTGTGCCATTGATCCTTGAAAAATCCTATGATCTGGGAATGACAACTAAGCTAACTCAGCTTTCTTCTTAACACATTGGCAATCAAGCCAATAAAACACCTCCACCTGTACCTTTCCTTCAAGGTTGGTTCTTCAAACCGGGCCCATGGATGACTACGAACATGTGTCATCAACTCGCTAACTCGTTATACATAATTCTCGAGCACCTTTCCACAGTGAGCTAGCAATGATCACTAATCTTACTTTAATCATGTGGTAGACAATTGAAACAACCTTTAAGAACATGATGGTGGGTCCATTGCTCATTAACTCGCTATACCTAATTTTCGCACATCTCTTTATAGCGAGTCAATGAGCATCGTCGATCCAAAATTAATCTTGTCGACAACAATTTTACTTCAATAGTGGTGGGCCACACTCGCTACCTCACTATACTTAACTTCTAAGCACTTCTTCATAGCGAGTCAATGCCACCCTTTGATCCTAGCTCGATCTCACAATCAAAAATCTTCGTACCTAGTACATGGGAAGTGGGTCCATGATATCATTGTCCTTGTAGATTTCTACCAAGCATTGGTCAAAAGTTTGACCAATGAATGGCAAAAAATGTGTTGATAATTCCAACATTTTGTGACCACCATATTGGTCAAAATTTTGACCAACCTACTGGATGGTCAAATTTTTGACCAAAAAGTTTTTGACCAATGCCATCTAGTTTTCTATGATGCATTGGTCAAAATTTTGACCAACTTCTTGCAGATTTCTACCAAGCATTGGTCGAAAGTTCGACCAATGAATTACAGAAAATGACCTAACAACTTCAACATTTTTTGACCAACGTATTGGTCAAAATTTTGACCATCCAGTAGGTTCATCAAAATTTTTACCAAAAAATTATGGACCATTTTGTTGGTCGAATTTGGTCAAAGTTTGGTTTTTAAATGGGTCAAAATTTTGACCAATAAAGGTCAAAAAATGAGCCCAAATGTACTAGTGATCTTATCTTCAACACACTTTTCATATCCCAAGAAATCAACTCAATCGACTAGAAATAATGATTCCTCATACGCATTCAAAACAGTGTTTCTTAGCCAACACTAAGTTCTGACACTCAATCATTATTAATTTACTTGGCCTCTATAGAGCTTCTAGCTCAACATCAATACTATTTGCTTGGTTGATATTGATGCTCGGTCGATATTGAAATTTTCTCAGCACTTATTGTTGCTTCATTGATACTAGCATCACTTGGCATAAACTTCAAGTTCCTTAATCTTCTATTTTATTTCTTACTCAAGTTTATGCAGTCTTTTCTCATGTCTTCATAATGTAAACAATCAAATTATCTTCTCAAGGTCTAACTAATCAAACATCCATTGTAGCTTCCTTTTCATAACTTGACCTTTCTATATGTCCTTTTGTTATGAGAAACTTCTCAAATCCTCTTCATCAATCAAATAGATATGACATTTAAATTAGATAGTGAAATGTCTCATTAGTAGATTTGACATCAATGACAACATAACAATTTTTTCAATTGTAGTTTCCAACAATCTCCCTCTTTAGCATGGATGGAAACACCTCACATATCCTCAAATATGTTATGATTACAATTTTCTCTCTTTGTTACCATGAAATCCAATATATTTCACTTCCATGAGTAATTTCAGAAACTCCCTCTTACTTCTAAGTTCAAGCTTCCTCTTATATCTTGTATACATACTCTCCCCCTTGCATCTATCATGCATAATCTCCCTCTTTAACAATAAAGCCAAAGATATTAGCTCTCTCAGCTTCATTACCTTCCTACATCTTGATTATGCAGAAAAGTGCATGTCAAGGCTGAATTATGTCATCTATCATCTGTATATGATTGATCCCTTTTTTTGTTCTTATTTACTTCATTTGACTACCTTAGGCACCTCCTAAAGTAGAATTGTCTGCATCAATGTGTAAATTATTTTGATTAGCACATTTTATGCAATGCCTCTTCATATCTTAAGTACCATTGTTAGTGATATCACCCTCAGTTTAACTCTATGATATTCATAAGCATCTTTAGGTAAGGATTTAGTGAATATGTCAAAAAAAAATCTTTGGTGTGTACATATTCTAATTTCACTTCTTTGTCTTCAACTAGTTTTCTCAAGTAGTGATACTTGATGGAAATCTACTTAGTTTTTGTGTACATCACAAGATTCTTTGATATGTTGATATCACTAGATCTACAATGTCTTCCTTCATTCCTTTTAGTAATTATTTGATCCACCAAATATTTGAATAGTTCACTATAGTTTCTACATACTCAACCACAACTATTGATTGGGAAATACAATTTTGTTTCTTGCTTGTCCATGACACCAATCTCTTTCCTAGAAAGAATGCACCTCCACTAGTGCTTTTTATGTCATCAATATTTCCTACCCAATCAGATTTAATGAATACATTCAGTTCAAATCTATCACTCCTCTTGTAATACAATCCATAGTCTTATGTACCTTTCAAATATCTTAATATCCTTTTCACTACCATCATGTGATTCTCTATAGGATTTGCTAAAAAAATAGGAACAATCCCTATAGCTAATGCAATATTAGGTCTACTATGAACAACATATTGTAATTTTCCAATCATTGATCTGTATAGTGTCTAGTTTACATCAACAAATTCATCAATTTTAGATAACTTATGTCATGTAGATATAGGTGTGCTCACTAGTATTGATTCTTCCATTCCAAATGTTTTTAGTATCTTCTTGATGTATTTGGACTGAGTAATGAAAATACTAGATTGCATTTGATATACTTGTAAGCCAACAAAGAATTTAATTTCACCAAACATTGACATCTTAAATTCCTTCTTCATTTCATCAGAAAATGATTTGCATAATGCTTCTTTTCCTCCAACTATAATGTCATCAACAAAAATTTTAGATAGCAGTACCTCATTTTTCTTACCAGTCTTCAAATATAGATTATTGCTACATTTTTCCTTTCAAAACCTATCTTTACCAAGTAATTGTGTAGTCTTTCATGTCATCTTCTTGGAGCTTGTTTAAATACATATAGATCTTTGTTTAGTTTACATGCCATATTCTTCTTCTCTAGGTCAACAAATCCTTCGGGATGATCTATGTACACTTGTTCATCAAGTATACCATTCAAAAATGCAGCTTTGACATCCATCTGATATACCTTAGATTTTTTGTAGGTTGAATATGCAAGTAGAGTCTTGACTCCTTCAAGTCTTGCTAGAAGAAAAAGCTTCTCCATAGTCAACTCCTTCTTCTTGAGTATATCCTTTGCATACTAATCTAGCCTTATTTCTTTTAACTTCACCTTTTCCATTTAGCTTATTTCTGAAAACTCATTTTTTTCCAATAACATTTTTTTCCTTTGGTCTAGGTACTAGGGTCTAAGTGTTGTTCTTCTTAATTTGTTCAATTAATTCCAATCATTTCTTGGATCCAATCTTAATCATCTAGAGCATCCTTTACTGATTTGCACTCAAATTCACCAAGTAAGAATGTGTCACTTCTAAGTCTCTTTCATTTCATAACACTAGATTCTACATCTCCAATAATTTGTTCAAGTTTATGATGTCTTCCTTCATACTTATCTAGCAACTATGGTATCCTTCTCTGTTCTTCAATAGGTTCATCTTGAAAAATAATCTTAGGCTCATTACCTATGTCTTGTTCTGGTTTTGCTTCTACTTTTGCATGCTCAACATTGTCTACCTGATGGTTGGCATTAACTATTTGTGACTCAGCATCTTTTGCATGTTTCTCAACAATTTCTCTGCAACCTATTGTTACACCTCAGCATTTATTGTCTACTAGGAAACTACAACTCTGTTTTCTTGTTCAGTAGGAGTGTTGAGAGCACCATCATCCACATAAATAAATATATTGTAGTCTTTAGGTTCTTCCTTACATTCAACATCATTTATTTATACAAATTCATCAATTTTCATATTTTCACTTTCTACAACTTTGTTAGTGTTAGAGTTTAAACACTTGTAATCTTTCATCTTGGTAGAATATCCTAGGAATATACCTTCATCACTCTTAGCATCAATTTTTCCATTCCTATTATGTTTAATTATGTAGCATTTTCTTCCAAATATTTTGAAATATTTCACATTAGGAACGTATCCATACCATAGTTCAAAAGGTGTGGCATTTGTACATTCCTTGACTTGTACTCTGTTTAAGGTATAGATAGCATTATTGATAGCTTCTCTCCAATATTTTTGTGATACATTCTTCTCAATCATCAATATTGTAGCACAATCCATTATCGATTTTTTTCTCCTTCTAGCTATCCCATTTTGAGGAGGGGTCCTTAGTGCTAACATGTATTTTTTATTTCCTTTGTCATTGCAGAATGTGTTGAACTCATTGAAAATAAATTCACCACCTCTATCAGATCTTGAATAATTTAGACTCTTCCTTATTTTCTCTTTAACTCTAGAAAAATACCACTTAAGTAATTGAAAAGCATTAGATTTAGCTTTGAGAAACATCATAGTCATCATCCTAGAGTAATCATCAAGAAACAAAATAAAATACTTATCTCCACAATATTTTTGAACATCAATGGGTCCACATAGGTCAATATGAACCAATTCCAAAATATCACTAGATGTGTATGATTTGTTCTTGAAACTAGACTTTGTTATTTTTCCCAATTGACATTGTTTACACATAGCATTGCCAGGCTTCTTTAGTTTTGGCAACCCTCTTACTTTCTTCATTTTATTGATGTTTTCCAAATTGTCAAAGTTTACATGGCATAATCTTTTGTGCCATAACTAAACATCTTCTTGTTGTGTAAACAAACAAATATGTCAGGTCTCTTGTCTGATCATCACATCAATCACCTTGCCATCAACATCATATATTTTGGCCTTTCTATGATGGAATTCAACTATATACCCTAATTTTTTTAACTATGAAACACTTAAAAAATTGTAGTTAAGTCCTTCCACCCAATAAATATTGTCACACTTGATTTTATCAATCAATTGAATAGTTCCTTTACCTTTCACAACATATGGAATATCATTACCAAATTTTAGAGCAATCACTATCAATTATCTATTTATCACCTTTTTTCACATAAGAAATTAAAGATGTTTTCTCATCTTCATCACAATCTTCTTTCAGAGCAACATAGACAACTTTATTATCATTACTTTCAAATTCAATGTCAGTTTTTTCTTCAGCAATATAACAAGATTTCTTATGGTTTTCATCTGTGTTCTTCTTGTAGTCTCAATCATCTCTCCTTCCTTTGTACTTTATTTCCTTTCTCTCGTCTTTGTCTTCTCTATCAGGACACCTTGTAGTAGTATGACCAACCTTATTGCATGAAAAATAAATTATAAGTAATTTACCTTTGTATTTTGCTCTACCTCTTCCAAATCTTTTTGCAATAAGTTCTTCAATTTCATCAAGCTCATAATTAGAGGTGTCAATGTCACTCTTCATATGTTTTCCTTTTCTTTTGCTAAGAACCAATTGTGACTTAAAAGAAGATTCAATTGTAGCAGGTGTATAGTTATCAAAATTAGACATCTCAAAAGCAATAAGTCTACCAATTACACCTTCCAAAGTCAAATTGTTAACTAGAGTGCATCTTATCTATTGTGTTGCTAAACCCCTAATGTCAAGTATAGGAAGTAGATTTTTCATTACCTTTCTTATCACTGTGTCATCTTTAATCTCTTTATTTGCACCTCGAATAGAATTGACAACTTCCTTGATTCTTCTACAATATTGCACTATGTTCTCACCTTTCATCATTCTCATTTCATCAAAGTTACCTCTTAGGCTCTCTAATTTGGCTCTTAAGACATTGTCATCTCCTCTATATATGGTCTTTAGTTTGTCCCACATTTGTTTTCCACTGTCACATTTTTCATATCATCAAACTCAGCATAGCTAAAGCAATCTCCAACATTGTCTGATTGTGTTCTTCCTTTTTTTAAGTTTTTAAGTAGTCAGAGGAGCAATTGTTATCTTTACATATTCATTGTCCACAAATTTTATTGCAGCATCACTAATATTGGATATGTGTAGCCTTTTCAATATTTTTCATGCAAGAAAGTTCTCCTTGTTTAGCTTTCATACCTCCCTGTTGGTCTCAGACTAGTTTTGATAATTGAGTTTCAACACACTTAAGAAATTTTCTAAGTTGACGCTGAGTATAATATAGATGTTGAGTTACAGTATGTGATGAGCAAGTTTCAACTGCCAAGTGATTAATAGATGCCAAGTCAATATAGGTGTTGAGCAAGACAGAATTTCTATAGGTGTCAAGCAAGAAAGAATTTCTATATGTACCGAGCATAAGTAATCAATAAGTGTTGAGTAACACAAAATCAGCATAAGAGTTTGTGCCCTCACAAACTAAGTTGTAAACTATTTTTGAGCTAACATAAGATGAATCTCGAAGGACTTAAAGATAAGATTGAATCTTTTTTATTCCCTATGAAATCAACATGCAACCAATCAAAAAAATGGAAAGAATTGAGTGGGAAGATGGATGAATATCAATCATAGATTCATAACTAATCCTAAGTCATGAAACCTTTTTAAGGAGGTCAAAACCCCATAATTCAGTGATGTAGTGTATGGGAATGCATGAGAGAGTGAAGTTTGAAGGAAGTAAAAGGGGTGTGAAGACTTAGAAGAAGAAGAACATTGCAGTATCAGCTATCAAAATAGAGTATTAGCACTTCGAACAGAATCATATTAGATGAAGGAGGATTAGATTAGATTGGATAAAACAAGGATCTGAAATCAATAATTGAGGATTGTAAGTTATCAGGTCAACACATTCTACTATACTTGCTAGCTATTGTATTAGGAGAATGAAAATCCTATGAAGATAGGTTGGTTTAATAGCCATTTTGTAAATTCTTTAATAGGGTGACATTCCAAGTGAATGTAAATCCTTTAGACAAGTCACTTTTAAAAGAGTGTTGAAGCCTTTAACAGGGTAGGCGTTTCATAGGGCAAACCATTGACGATGGTCAACTTTGTAATCTTAACAAGTTACATATTGTTGCAATGATAAGTTGTGGGTTTCATCCCCACCCTAGTTTTACCTTCTCATTTTTGAGGGTTTCTAGGTGATCAAATATTGTGTTTTCTATTTTCATGCATGTCTTTATTTTCATGTTGGTTAGAAATATTTTATGCATGTATTGATTTCAGTTAAAAGTTTTATAGCTTAAAGTTTGGTACTTCTGATTCACCCCCCTCTCAGAAGTATTCTTCCCACTTGTAAATTCCAACAATTGGTATCAGAGCCAAGTTGTTACAAGGAGAAGCCTTATAGCTTGAAGTATTAAACATGTTCGCATGAACATGTGGTTCAAAAATTTCTGGTCGCTGGAAATTCAACAAGACATGTTCGCTTGAACATGTCTAATTTATGGCGTTCGCATGAACATGTAAGAAACAAAATATCGGCATTGGCTTTTTAGATAGGTTAGTTTAAAAATAGTGAAGTCGTACTGCGAATTTGAAACAGCAACATTTTTATATAGTTATTGCATGAAATTTATCTTTAGGCAAGGGGTAAAAAAATTTTATGATTTTATAATGGGAAACAAGAAAGGAAGGCAAAACAAATATTCAAGGAAGAGATTTGATGAAGGAGAAAAAAGAAATCTTCAAAAGACTATGGCACGTTATCATCAATTAAACAAGGTATGTAATTATATATATAAATTTTTTTTATGGTTTTGAATTTAATTATATTTCAATCTTATTTTTTATCTAATTTGATTTATTTATAAATGTGCTGTAGACAATCAACAAGGTGAAGGAAATTTTGAAGAAGGCTCAATAGAAGTAGAAGAAGTGCATATGGGAGAGGGGTTAGGAATACTCCCTACGAAATCTCAAACAATGAATGTTGAAGAAGGTTCAAGATTTCTCCCTACAGAGGTTCAAATAATGGAAGTCGAAGAAGGGTTAGAATCTTTCCATGAAAAATCTCAAACAATGAATCTTGGTGAAGGCTCAAGATCGTTCCCTATAGAAATTCTAGTAACAAAAGTTAGAGAAGGGTCAGGATCAGGTGCAGGAATTGGTATGGATGAACTCCTAAATATTGCCCAATCTGTAAAGAATAGTATTTCTCATAAAAAAATTAGATCTTTTACTTAAAATGGATGTGGATAAATTGAGAAGACTTGCAGCTACTATTCAACCATTAAGTTTATCTAAGAAAAGGTCAATGAATAAGAAGATAAAAGAAATTATGACTCAATTTGATAACACTAAAACACTTGAACAAGCTCAGTTTCTTTCACTTTTGCTTACACAAAAGAAGTTGCAAGAGGCATTAAAATTGTTAGGTGTAGACACAACATCAAAGAAGAGAAGATTTTCTAGCATGCAAACTGATATGATTGAAAATGTTAAACAAGGTTTGAGAAACATAGGAAAACACTCTCGAACTAAAGATAAGTTTGCGGCAAGAAAAGTGATGTTGATGTCTGTTGTAAATAAGAATATGACCCAAAATAAATAAATATCTTCAATTTTGTCTGAAATGGGTTTTAGTAGGAAAATAATGAGAGAATATATTAAGAGAAGACTAATTATGGATGATAGGTATTGTGGAGGGCAATTGGGAAATCATGTGTAGAGCACCTCGTTCTGATAGGATTGAAGAGTTATTAAAAAATTTAGTCATATAATTTTAAAATGATAACATTTTTCCTTCATCAAATAGTAAAGATGTTATCAGGCATAGGATTATATCTGGTCAATATGAACATCATACAAATCATTGGTTGGACGCAACATAGCATGAGTTATATGTGTCATTTTGTAGTGAACATCCTAATGTAAAAGTTGGGCAAATGTTGTTTGAAAAATTGAAGCCATACTTTGTGAGGTCAAACAAAGTGTTTGAAACATGTTGTTGTCATCATATTGAGTTTGATCTCCACTATCAAGTATTTTGAAAGTTTGTAGAAGACACATATGGTTTCCATGCTACTCTTCGTAGTAGGAGAAGTGAGTTTATATCATCCATTCTATGTGACAAAATAGATGATCGAGCTGGTCACATAAATTGCATCAAAGGATTATGTGAAACATGTGGCAAATTGGCTCTATTTCCTTTGAAAATTGAAAATATTGATGTAACAAAAAAATTGAATTACAAAAGTTATAAATATGTCAAGAATGAAACAAAGTTGGGGAAAGAAACAAAAAGGTTCGAATATGTTGAAGAGGAGTTACATGTTCTAACAATTATGGACAGATTTAAGAATTTGATTCAACATTATATTTGTCATGCATTTTTTGCAAAGTGGCAAGCACAACAGTTTCAAACTTTGAGAGATAATTTCCTACTTGGAATACTTGTATCAATTGTTGATTTTGTAGAGAAATATTCCTTTGTTCGTTAGAAAGCAATTCAATCATATTATTTCTTTTCTAAGCAAGTCACTATTATGGTATATGTTTGTTATAGACATGCATAGTTAGATTTGGATGGTGTTCAGAGTACAGTTGAAGCATGAGTAATTAAAAAGGAATATCATTTTTTATATAAGTGATGATAAAGAACATGAAATTCACTATGTAGAACATTGCTTCAATATGTTCTTTTCATATTTGAAAGAAAGAAACATAAATGTTGATAAATATTATGTTTGTTCTAATGGATGTGACGCACAGTTCAAATCATCATTTTATGCATTATTTAGATACCATCGCAATGAGAATATAAAACACATATGGAATTTCTTCAAGAGTGGCCATGGAAAAGGTGAACATGATAGTTCTAGAGCTTGCATCAAACATGCTCTGTGAAAGTATCAAATGAATTATCAAGGAGTTCATGTAAATGATACACATGATGTTGTTGAATGGTGTTAGACACATTTTGCATTAGATGAGGTTGGGACATCATCAACAACAAGTTGACAGGTACCATATAGAGTCTTTTGGGAGATAACAGGTATGGATGTGTACATCTGTTTAAATTTTATGCAATTAAGTTATAAAATTTTATTGTTAAGCTTTATTTTTTAATTCATTGAAGTTTAAATTTAATTTGTCCATATTTTCAATTTAATGAACTTTCAAGTGTTAACAAAAAAAACATGTATGGTTGCAAGAGGATAGAAAAGACATGTTCCTTACATTTAGTCATGAGTATAGATAATTTCAATTAGATATTGAAGTCAAGAGAATACTCATGTTTTTGTGACAGTTGCATTGATAAAGACTATCAAGAATGCATCAATCAAACATGTGGATATACAAGTGCATGGATTTCAGTACCACTTGATGTTACCGATACATTTGATAAAGATGATGAAAATTTTGATGATATTCCATTGATTTCTGATGATTATAATCATATCTCTAGATTGGTAAAAGTGGGTAAGTATCATAAAAATTAATCTTAACTTGTTATTTAATTATCAATTTGAACTATCTTATATATACTGTACACATGTACATGTATACTTGTTACGCAGGAGATGTCTTTGCAGTGATTGCTGAGCCTGAAAATCATGAAGGTGTCAGTTATTATTCATTGCAATGTACTGCAAAGAGGACAAAGTTATATGACCCTGAAGAAAGTGATGGAATGTTGTTCCCCATAGGTAAATTATACATATACATGGTTGCATGTATATATGTAGGTATCTTTATATCTATCAAATTTTAAAATACTTAAATTTGTGGTGCAGGTTTTGTTGTGATAGAGGGAACATATTTGAAGCAAGACAAAATAGTGCAACATGGAATACACTATGTTGATTATCAACCTAACAACAAGGTTTTACAATACAGCCACCTAGTTGTTGCTATCGGGCTTTCTCTACATCCAGTCAAACTTAAGCATGTACATCGCAAGTGGAGACTAGATAGTGAAGATCATGAGAAGATATTACATGTTATAAGTGTACATCATGGTTAAACTAACCTTTGAGATTTATTTTATAATATTTTGAATATCGACTTATTTTCAAACTATTGAATTTTATCTTGAATTAAATGTGTTTTTAGTTGTATGATCATACTCTTAGTTATCATTAGTTTATTAAAAAAAAACTATATAAATTAATAATATTAATTGTACCATGGATGAATTTAATATTAACAACTTGATATAAATAAGCAATACAAGTTAGTTTGAACGTACACAATCATTAGATAGATATGTATCAAAGATAGTTTAATATGTTACAATTCTTAAATATCAACTTCTTTTCAAACTATTGAATTTCATCTTGAATTAAATGTGTTTTAAGTTGTATGATCATACTCTTAATTATCATTAGTTTATTAAAAAATAATATTAATTAATAATATTAGTTGTACAATGGATGAATTTAATAATTTAACAACTTGATATAAATAGGCAATACAAGGTAGTTGGAACTTACACAATGAGTAGATAGATATGTATATCAAAGATAATTTAATATGTTTTTTTAAATTCTTTTATCAACTTCTTTTCAAACTATTGAATTTCATAAGTGAATTAAATGTGTTTTTTAAATTGTGAGATTATAAGTTCATAGTTATCATTAGTTTATTAAAAAACTATATATTAATGTTAGTTTATTGTCTACAATCATACTCTTAGCTTAAATTAATATGTTTTTAAATATTATATTTTGTAAAAAATTTCTAAAATAATGTATTGGCTTACCTAATTAACATATTTTTATCCACATAAAACTAATATTTATCTTTAGTGGGTTACTAATTGATAATTTAAGAAATATGTGTCTTTCTAACTCCTAATAATTGATTTAACAAATTTGTATCTTTATTCCTACTAATTGATTTACCAAATTTATGTATCTTTAATCCTACTAATTATTTATTTCATATAATGATTACAAATAAATATAATGTTTTAAATTTATAATCTAAATCATTTGGTTTAATTTAGTAGTTTTAAGCACCTAAATTAATTCAATTTAATCACCCTATAAAATATTATTTTTCAAAATTTTTAATTAGGTTCATAGATCAATTTGGAACTTCTTTGAATATTTAATTATTGAAGTAGGCATTTAGAGAAGTTAATTTGATTATTTTATATAATGATCACAATAAAATCTAAAGTTTAAAAGCTATAATCTAATTTGTGAAGAATGTTCTACTATAATACAAAAAAAATAACACATGTATATACATGTACACATCTGAAGAACATATTCTAACTATAATACAAAAAAAAAATACAAATACATTTGTACATGTCTCAAGAATAAACATCTACATCTAATATATCTCTAGAACTTAAATGCATACATATGCAAACTGTAAATCTCGAATAAATACATGTATGTAGCAAAATATAAAAACTCATATATACATGTGACCATCTATCTACTGAAATACTAAATAGTCAAATAAATAGTGAAACATATGTATACATGTCATCAAGGTACTAAAATATACATATGTGTATGTAAGTCTGCAATATACAAATACATCAAAAATAATATAAATCTATTACTACTAGAGGGACCCCTCAAGACGCATACAAATAGAATGACCCTCTGATCGAGTCTCCTGTACATCCTATGGCCGAGGCGCATCAACCCAACCCTATATATATATACATATATATTAAATTTATTTATTTATTTATTTATTTATTTATTTATTTATTTATTTATTTATTTATTTATTTATATGTACATTAGATTTCTATCTAAACATATATATACATGTGTGTACATTCAAATTAAATACAAGTGCATATATATCTAGTTTGAGACATAAATGACTTTAAACAAACTATTTAAAACTTGTACCTGAGCACTATTGGGTGCCTCAATAGAATCATCTCTCTCATGTACATGTCGTGAACCAATACTAGATGTAATCATGTGCTCATCAACCTATGCTTGCATGATTTATTATAGTTAGATTAACTTAAATATTTATCTGAACTAACTTTTTAAATAAATTCATTATTTTTAATTTCATATATTTAAATTTAAAAATGAATTGTATATATTTACCTAGGTCTCTGGGTGGAGGATGATCAGCAGACTTCATTATATCATCTATCGATGCACCTCCTAAAACTCCAACACCTACTGAACCACCCTCAGCACCATGTCCAACTGCTAGTAATGATGAGTGAAGTGGACTATGTAACTAGCTGGGTAATGGTATAGAATCAGTGCTATCAGGTTGGAATAACATGTCCATGTATGATGAAATACCCATGCTCAAACTAGTATGAATCTCAGACAACCCTTGTAACTACTCACCAAAATCATCAAGACCCTTAGTTGCGGTCATAACATCTCCAACTTATATGCTCGAGTCATCTATAGAGTTCCATGAGCCTAGTGTTGAATGTTCTGAGCTACGCACAAGTGTATCATATATCACTCGTGTGGCGGCCTGTGTATGTGGAATTACAAGGCTTTGATGGTGTCTAATGGTATCTATCACTAAGTGAACTAGAATCCCCTGTGTATTAGAAATATAACTAATACTTTGCAACAAATCCTCCAAAAAATGCAGTGCTAAATCCATATGTCTATGATGTCTTGAAAGAGCATGAACATCACCTAGTATTGGTAGTCCAGTAGCTCTATATACCTCATTAGAGGAGGTGCCTGAAGTACTACTAGATGCCTTTAAACATGGTCGACCAGGTGGATGACTCTGTCAACTATGAATATAATGACCAAGAGAATCAGATGTGATACTAGCAACTATAGATGTAATGTGTCCAATAGTGTTAATTGCTCCCCTCTAGGAAGCAATGACAACTCTATCTGCAATAGGCACCAGTTTTGGAGTCACTAGAGGCAGTCTCTATCCAAAAAATTGTCTAAAATCTGGAGGTGGCAGACACTATGCACTATGATACTAGTCACAATCTACAATCCGACCATGCCCCTATTTGTAATAATCTAGAATGTCAAAGTAGTTGACATTGAGCCCCATACAGAACTTAGCATACAACTGCTATGCAAAATAAAGAGGTATCTAGTCATTATCAGGATAATGACCATGTGCAGCTAAAAAATGAGGATAGATCATGACAGCAATAATAGGATCTTTGCATCATGTAACTCAGTAGCCTCTCACCCTACCTTGTGCTCCCTCATATGATGGAAAGAGATCTCATTTGATGACGTCTTTGGGGGTCACCCTCTTGATGTCATCAAAAGATGTATCTCATGAAATCTTAGCCCTAAGCTCCCTAGATATGGAAGCTAGTATTTTAGGAGTAAATAAATGGTGAGCTCTAAATCTAGCAATCAAATCCTGTAAACTCCTACATATAGTAGCACATATGTCTCTATATAGACCATCATCAAAGGACAATATAGAGTGTTGTAGTCTTGTAACCTCCTACTCTAAAAATGAAAATAATGCATCGATATCGATGCATGGAGGTGGTGCAGCAGGACCTCCAGCACAAGTTGCATGTGCAGAGTAACCTCCAATAGGAGCTGCACTAAAAGCCACGCCAGGACCTACACCACCAGGAGCCACATGATGAGCCCTATTATGAGGTACAACACAAGCCCCACCACAAGCAACATGTCAAACTGCATGAGGAGCCAGAATAGGAACTATATCGGTGCTACAATAGGAACCACAACAAGAGCCAGAGCAAGCTGATCGTGTGAAGTCATATCTATACAAATGTCTCAAGAGCTAAGTCTAGACTGTACACACAATTTTTTATTTAAATTAAAAATTATATGTAATTGAATGTACATCACATGTCTAGATAATTTGTAACATGTACTTATCAATAAAATTTAAATATGATCACATATACATACATGAGAGTTAGAGTTAAAGTTAGAGTTATTTAGAGAGTTCTTGAGTTTTTAGAACTTTAGGAATTAAAGATTAGTACCTAGGTTTGACTTAAATGGTTCAACATGAGTTAGATTAGGGTTCAAAGTAATTGCATACAAACAAATTGTTTAAGACTTGTCATTTTTAATGAAGATTCAAAGTAGCTAGTGAGTTGTTCATCAAAATGCTATGCAATTAAAAGTTTGAACAATTCAAAATATTGCTTGATTTCATGATAAGACTTTCATTTTGTTGAGATATCATATGGTGTCACAAAGGTTGGTTATCCTACTTGTGAATTGTGACAATCGATGGTGTTGCACTTGTGCAATAGTATCATCATCCATCTAAGTCATACCAACGGGTATATTTGACAGTTATACCCTTTGTTGATTTTGTGACAACTTAGCATCACAATATCAATGATAGATCATCACAATTACACTTCAAATGTATTTTTGAAAATATTAATTTGAGGATGAAAATGATAAAAACTAAGAATGTTTGAGAAGTATGAAATGGTGAGAATTTATATGATTGATGATCACTCACCAAATTTTAGGTATGATAAAAACATAAAAACCTCAAGAGGCTCACCCTCAAACCAAAAGTGAATTATCACAACCCAAAATGAATAGAGGGGTTCTAGTGCAAGATATAGATTCAAGGATGGGAGGAGTCAAGGATGTATTCCTTTCAAGATAAATATGTGCTTGTGATATATAAAATTATTAAAGTATTTTGTGATACTACAAAGGAAATGGAAAATAGCAAGGTATGATATTACATCTAATTTATAAAAGTAGGCACAAGAGTTGAGATAGAAAGAGTAAACTTACCTTGAGATGGATCATGTAGTCAACCTAGTCCTCGAAAAAATTTCATGATTTCAACCTAGATATGGTATCTTCTTAGTAATTTCATGATTTCAACCTAGAAATGGTATCTTCTTAGTAATGGATGGATGAAGAAATAAATAGAATCCATAAGTATGGTTGAATACATGTGCTTGAAATGTATTTTTGAATCAGGGATTCCTTATTAAATGCATGTTTATATACACTTTCCAATCTTAGATCAAGAATATCGGTGTTCTTTATGGTCATCAATGGAAAAGAAGAGATAAGAAGAATGGATATTTGGATCTTCTTTATTTCTTGAGAATTATTCTAATTGGTAATCATGTATGAAGAAAAATGTACATCAGATGTAGAATAGTTCTATATTTTGAATGGATCTTTAAAAAATGAAGACTTGGAGTTCTTTAATTGGGCATTTTCTTTCAAATGTTAAGTACAAGTTTTCAATTACACAAAAACTTGAAAAAATCATGGAATATTTAAATTTATTGATCTATTGATTTCATGTTATGGAAAGTGAAAGGAGGAAAACCCCTTTTATATAAATTTTGGATTCAATATTGTCAGCATGAGAGAACATAAAGACTGGGAAGAAGATCCCTCACATTAGGCTCAAATATTACCTAAATGTAGACCTAGTTAGCCAAGTCTTGGCATTGTTACAAAAAGAAGGGAGTGAAATCGAAAGACCTATTCAAGAAACACACATTAAAGACATCCAAACCTCGAAATCACCAAAATGGGGTCTAATAGTTCTTAGAGCCTCTAATAATGGGTGCTAACATTTTAGGAGAGCATAGCCACATGTTTCCAATCTTGGACTTCTTATCTAGGTATGCCCCTTTTTATTGGTAAAGTGGAAAATTTTATTTGTTCTAGCCTTATTTAAGCCTAGAAATGGTATCTTCTTAGTAATGCAAGTAACTCAAAATACTCATGAGGTTAATTAAAAGTACCTCTATTTATATCATGTATCTCAAGTACATATAGTTGTTGTGTAGTTTAACAAGCTTGAGGGAATAAAAAGGATATTCCTTTGGCTAGGAGTTAAAGATGAGAAGAGGTTATTTATTACTGACCAGGAGAAATTATGCAGTCCCAAAATCTTAGAGGATTAAATGTTTGTAATTTTCATAACTTGAATTGGGTCATCCTTCTAAATTTAGTCTAAACATAATTAATTATTATTCACATTTGTCCATAATCCATCATTTAAAATATATATAAAATAAGAATGATCTAAGGATATTAGATCTTATTTTATCCCCTAGATCAAATATTTGGAGTAGTTATTCTAAAATATATATAGTTTTCCTATTTTTTAGTTTGATTAAATTCATTGTATAAGAAATATAAAGGGTTCATCTTATTCTATTTAAGTAATATGTTTTTATAATGTTCTAAGAAGTGCAATTCAAAAAAAATTTATAGCTCTCTCGTTTGGTATCAAAGCATGTTTATTGAATCTAGTTGAGGATTGAAGAAACTTATAGTAAGGAATTGTGAATTATGGTCTTTGGTGAATGATCAGGTATATCAAATACAACTCATGCATGCATACTCCATTTTGACTATTATTTCTCTAGGGGCAACATAACACTAGTAACTTTACAATTAGATCATTCAGAGCCATGGGTATGATGGCGATGACTAAGTTAGGTCTATAAAAGAATTAAAATGGATACATAATGTTGTGAACCTTGCATTCTTCTTGTATATTCTTCCTTCTCTTTATTAACATATTTAATAGAAGTATAGGTACCACTCTTTGTTTTCTCTACTAGTGTAGATGTATATAATTGGTCTTAAGAAAGTGTAAATATGTAGGATTGTCTTGTTATACAATTCTTTTGGTATTTCATTATGCATTCTCCTACCTTTTAAGTTACATCCCATGTGATCACATATGATGAATGCACACATGATTGATAATTTTTGCATGAATATGTGATCAATACAGGTGGTCTTTATTAGAATATTTTGGTCAATGTCATATATTCTTGATATTATTTTTAATGTGGAGAGAAGTCAAGGAGCACAAAAATGAATAACTAATAGTACAAGTCTTTATTTTTATTTGGTGGACACTCTTTGAAACATTGGAAATCTCAAGTTTGACGAGATGATTTGGAAGGGGCTCTTTATTGTTGTTAGATCTCACTCTTTGAAACATTGGAAATATTGAGTTTGATGAGATGATTTTGAAAGAGATCCTTGAGAACATTACATGTTTGATGCTTCTTTCCAGGCTAAGAAGATTAGTGTACTAAACTTGGTTATTATAGAGACAATGAAGTTGAGCTAGAATGCCCACATAAATTTCCCCATCCTATTGTATATTAATATCATGTACTAATTTTAATTATTTCCATTCTCAAAGGATATTTTTAGTTTTTATATTTAGTTATGTTGGCTCCCCATAATAACTTAGGGTATCAATAACATATATCTATTGTTTAGTTTTGATTTTGATTTTGATATTATCATGTCTATGTTGAAAGTGATCTTGTTAAACACTAATTTTCTTAGAGGCACTAATTATTCTAGACACAAGAAGACTAAGATGTGAAATATTCTTCACTATGAAGAATTGTGGAAGATTTTTAATGTCCTAGATTGATTTGATTGAATAGATATAAAGTATGTTTGAGTGCGAACAATAGAATGGTTAACAATGTGCTATGTCCTATTGATGTGGAGTTTGTGCATCAAAATTTATATAGCTACAAATGTCTAACATTTTCCTTGATATCACAATAACACTTGCCTTGATATTACAAATTAACCTTCTAGATTAGAGTTTGAGTTATCTATTCTATGGTTTGATTTAGATATATATAGGGAACCTCCATTTAAAGATTAAAGGGTTTCTGTTAGAATAGGTTTTGGTTACATGGTTTGATTTCAAGACAACTACGATCTTAGATTAGGGTTTTCAATTAGATTCTAGGGTTCAGATTAGGGTTTAATTTAGATTAGGGTTTGAGTTCTAAGAGATCTAAGGGTTTCGATTAAATTTAGTTTCGATTAGATTAGGGTTACAGTTAGATAGGTCTAGTGTTGTACATTACCCCATTTCAGTTATAGAACTGTAGGGTTAAAGATTAGTGTTAAAGAGTTTTTTTAAGTTTTCAAGTTAGGGTTAGAGTTTGAGTTAGGGTTAGGGTTAGGGTTATGGTTACTATTATCTTTTAGGGTTATAGTTAGTTTTAGGGTTAAATGCAAATCTAGCTCATTCTAATATTTTTTAATTTTCTACACTAATTTAATTTTTTGTTTTTTCTAATGTTAAATTCTAATAATTTTCAAGTTTAATGGTTTTTCTAATATTTTTAAATATTTTTTTCAAATATTTCATAATGTTTTTCTAATGTAAAATATTTTTTTTAAATATTTTTTAATATTATATATACTAATTTATTTTCTTTAATTTTTTTGATTAGATAAACAGGTTTTACAGGGATCCTGAAACCGAAGAGTTAATACAAATCAAGCTGAAAATAAGCGTTAGAAGCCCAGCCACAAAAGAAACAAGTTTAAAGGCTGAAACAGCATAAGGCCCAGCCAAATTAACAAGGGCCAAAGAAAAGGCCAAATCGAAAAGACAAAATGAAACAGACAAAAGCCAGAATGAAAAGCTAGCCAAAAAGGACAAAAACAAGAACTACTTCTCGATCTTTCTTTCTAGCTCCTGCATGACCTGAGCAGCCTCTTGTGCCATCTTGTTCTCCTCGGCCTCCTATTGGTGAGTCCTGTGATCTTCCTAGTCCAAAGTAGAAAAAGTGATACCATTGGTATTATCTTTATCAGATCTGGCTTTACCCCTATCTTTTCCTTCCACATCCCCTTGCATGCCCTTATCTTTAAGCCACTCAGCTAAAGATAAAATGTTTTTATTGATCGAGTTGAGCAGTGAAATCATTTGGCTTGACAGATTGCGATTATAATTTTCCAAATTGTGGATCCTCCTTTCTGCTAGGCTCTGCCTATCATCATAATCTGTCCCTTTCTCCAAGCTCTTAAGATTCCTGGCTCCTTCCATTTGAACCACCTTCTCCTTAACCTCCTCTAGCTCATGAAAAAGCCACTTGATTGACCTGAAATTATCAATCATGATGTTGTGGGCATTGTTAAAGAGGTTCATCCTAGATTCCCTAGCATTATCAAAAATAGCCACAATCACAGGGTCGATGAGCTCTTCAAGATGTGGTTCCTCCTGATTGTCCACCAGGATCTGGGGGTTCATCACTTCCCTAAAAATACCCTTTATCGAGGTCTTCACATTAAAATTTCTCCATGCTTTCCTCTTATCTTTGGCCAGCACCTCCCCACACTCAGCACCAAAACTATCTTGAGTCTGCTCCTCCAGGTGGGCCTGGGGATGGACAGGGGATAGAGGGATCGGGGAAGAGTCCAAGTCCTACTGCAACTTCTCATCCTCCGTGCCCACCCTCTTGCATGTCTTCCCACCCTGGGAATTCATTTTTTCCTCCTGCTTTTTCCTTTCCTCCTCTTTAGACTCCATCACAGGTGTCCTATTCCTCCTTCTCAGTCTTCTTATGACCATGATCTGTAGGGCTAATTCTTCTAGGGATGATGGGGGAGGGAGACTTCTTAACATTTGGCATAGCTTTTTTACCCAGGACAGTAAGCCCTCCTTCGTTAGAACTAATGCTCTGAATATCTTCTGAGTCAGAGGAATAGCTAGAGTTTTCAATTTCCTCATTCCTAGCCTGCAACAGGATGTTACTAATCATCTAAGCCTTGAAGTGATCATAGATTAGTAGTAATAGCCCCTCATGCAGAGCAGGGTTAGCAGAGGATTTCCTTTTGAAGCTTGACACCGCCTTGCTCATAGAATTCAATAAATAGAAAGGGAAATAAACTTTTCTATCATGACAAAAATGATTCAAAAGAAAAAAATGGTGGGTGCGAACACGATCAAACCTAGGGTCAAGGGTAATGTACTAAATGAAAACATGCAGAACATACCTCCAAATCTTCATTATAGACTCTGGATCATAAAACGTGTATCACTTTTTTTCAGGGCCTTCAGCTCCTTAGAGTTGTCGACAAAGTCCTTCATAGCACTGGCCAAGAGCTTTTTATCCCTAAAGAACTTAAAGCCCACCATTGGAATCTCAGTCACTATCGAGATCACCTCCTCCGTTATCAGAAAAGCTATCCCATTCACCTTGACTCTACCATCCTTCCACGAATTGACCATGTTCTTAGTCACATTTTGATCATAGAAATGGAGCTTCGTGATATACCTTGAAATCCCACCCTGAACCAGCTTCTCCCAAACTTTCTCCCTGCTTCTCCATTTCTCCATTTTTCCCACCGGTTCTTTTTTTCACCTCTCTCCCACCATTTCGGTATAGTGCTCTCCCACAATTCTCATAAGCACAACTCTTTGAAACCTCACCACTTGATACGGTTCTCCATGTTTTTGAAGGTGGCTGAAGAAATAATCCTTGTCTTTGCTCAGATTATGAATGCAACAAAAGACCCATGAAGCGTGCCAAATAGAATGTAATAATTCCCACTTCTTGCATTTACCAATGCAGCCTTTATGAGTTGTAACCTTTCCCCACAAGCCTTTCCTATTCATAATAGCAGATTGATCTCCTACGTATTCCCTTGGATCTTATCCAACTCGATTAGACTCTTAACATTCACCGAAAAACTCTTTCTTGGTTGCCAAGTCATTTTTTGGTCAGATTGGACACCATTATTTGCAAACTAATCTGCCACCGGGTTTGCTTCTCGAAAAGCATGAGTGATATGGACTCTTTCAAATTTAGCAAGAGTCTCACGTGTCTCATTTATAAGATTTGCAATCGACCATGAATAATGAGATTTTCCATTTAAACTTTTAATAATATTATTCGAGTCCCCTTCAAGCCATAAATTGGTAACTACAAATTCAAAAGCCAGTTTCACCACACGACATGCCGCACTTGCTTTCGCGAAGTGATTAGTTTGGAATCCAAGCGGTAGAGAGAAAGCCGCAACTCTCTCCCCAAATTCATTCCTAATAATGCCTCCACATCCCGAGGAGCCTAGATTTCCTTTCAAGGCCCCGTCAAAATTGGCTTTATGCCATCCTTCTAGTGGGAAAAGCCACTTGGCTTCCTGTCTTTTTAACAATCTTTCTTTTTCCTTCTCCATTTTCCTATCGCCCATTACAATATCTCCCCCCTTCCTTACTAGGTAGTCTTCCTTTATATTTTTGTTAATCTTTTTCCCGAGAACAAAGGCAACTTCCTCTCTATCTCTGAAGATTCTATTGTTTCTCTCCTTCCATATGCTCCAGCAAAAGTGGGGTAAGATCCAGGTACCTAAATCTTGCAAAATTCTATTGTTTATTTTCTTTAATGTTAAATGTACTAATATTTTCTAATGTTTAATACTAATTTATTTTTCTAATAATGTACAATAAATTAACATTTTTTTAATATTTCATTTAGTAATGTTTTCCTAATAATTCTACGCTATTATAATATTTTTCTAATATTTTCTAATTTTCAAGACTAATATTTTTAAAAATATTTCCAATATTTTTAAATATTTTTCTAATAATTTTCTATTGCTTTTTCTAATAATTTTCTAATATTTTTCCTAACAATTTTCTAATTTTTTTTCTAATATTTTC
Source organism: Cupressus sempervirens (assembly GCA_028749045.1). NCBI lineage: Eukaryota > Viridiplantae > Streptophyta > Pinopsida > Cupressales > Cupressaceae > Cupressus > Cupressus sempervirens. The sequence goes on along the minus strand of CM053791.1, from coordinate 649,095,272 downwards.
TCATAGTTTTCTAATATTTTTCAAACTAATATTTCTAAATATATTTTCTAATATTTAAAAATGTAAATTTTTTTCTAATTTTGTTCTAATAAAACAAATATTTTTCTAAATTTGTTTTTTCTAATATTTTTATAAATAAAATTAATATTTTTCTTAAAAAATTGTTTCTAATTAAACTAATGTTTTTCTAATAAAACTAATATTTTTCTTAATTTTATTTTCTAATATTCTACATTATTGTTTTTTTAATATTTTATAATGTTTTTCTAATATTTTCTAATTTTCAAGACTAACAATTTTAAAAATATTTTCTAATGTTTTTTGTAATTTTTTTTCTAATATTTTTCTAATATTTAAATATAATGTTCAAGATTCTAATGTTTTTCTAATAAAAACTAATATTTGAATGTAATGTTTTTTCTAATATTTTTTATCTAATATTTTTTCTAACGTTCTGGTATTCTAGATTAACATTTTTTGATATCTTCTAATGTTTTCTAATATTCTAAACTATTATTTTTTAAATATTTATTTAATTTAACACTAGATTTTTTCTAAATTTCTTTTCTCTAATATTTATCTAATTTAACACTAGATTTTTTTAAAAATCTTTTCTAATGCTATATTATTATTTATCTAATATATAACTAACATATACAAAAATTTAGCAAGATGACACAAAATTTAGTAAGGAGACGAGTATTTCAAATGCAGCATTTAAGAAGTTCCTAAAAACAAATGAGGAGGAAAAGAACCTAGAGAAGAATGGTGATTTTTATGAACTGGGTCAAATCAAAGTCATTTGGCAAGATGTACTTTCATGCATTCGTGAGTATTTTATCCTAGATGGTAGAGCTAAACATGTTCATAAATTTCATTTTGTGTTTCTAAACCACTTTAGGTACAAAAAAGGAATCTCATTTCCTTTTTATTTGAGATTCTCTTTACTCCAATCTCCAAGCTCATAGAAAAAAAGAATCCCACCCAATTCTTCATGAAGGGTCAATTTTACTGATTGAGAATTATTGCAAGAACAAGGCAAATATGTCTTCCCCTCCTTTTGAGGAAAAGAAGGGATCTGTGAGTGAAAACTATTCTAGGAAGAGTAAAGGTGTGGAAGGGAATTGTGGGAAAAGACAGAATCTGAAGCAAGAAACCCCTCAAAAAAATGTGGAACAGATTATCGATTTTGATAATTAAGAAAAAAATGAAGAAAAAAATGTGGATGTGGAGGAAAACATGGATGTGGGAGATTTTAGCTCTAATTTGGAAGGTTACTTGGGTGGTAAGGGTGAATCTGGTAAGGAGGAAATGGATGAAGGCAATGACAAAAACACCGGGTTGGATAATATGGGTGAAAAGGATACTGATCAGAGTGAACATTCCCTAGGAGAGAGGGATGAAGAAGAAGAAATAGAGAAGGGAAAAGAGGAACTCTTGAATAAGGATGTTGAAAATGTGAAGGAAGACATTAGGAAAGAGAAAATTAAATCTACGAGTAAGGAAGATATGGGAGAGGATAATGAAGACTATGCTAGGAGAGATTCTAGGCTTTCTTTCCTACATATTGCAAAGTTAAAGGCAGATTCTTCCCTTCAAACTATCTCTTGGGTGTATAAAAAATTAATGAACTTGAAAAGGAAAGTCACCACAATCGAGCATAACCAAGAAACTAATTGTGCTAAGACCACCCAAATGGAAATTTTGATTGGTAATATACCACATAAACTAAAAGAATATGAAAACAACCTTCGGTTATTGATCAAAGAAAGGGGAAGTAAGATGGATCAGGTTATTTCCAGCATTTGTGGTGTTGTTGCCATCTTAGGGAAGAGAACTAATGAAGAAATCATATCTCTAGGTGGTCCAAGTAAACACACCAGACAAAGCTCCAGGGAAAAAGATGCTGAGGGTACGGTGGGATTTGTAGTTAATACCATCCAAAGTACTGCAAAGGATGGAAAAGAGGTGGTCCAAATGATCAAAGAACTGCAATAGCAGTTCTTCTGTGTTTCTATTTTTTGGTCTTTGTCTTGGTAGTTGTCCTAGTTTCTAGTTGATTGTCTAGGTTTTTTATCTAGTTTTGTTGTTTTAAAAACTAGCTTCCAGGTCCTTGTAAAACTTGGTCTTGTATTATGGTTTTATTTTGTGGTTTCAGGTCCCTGTAAAACTTGATTTTGAGTCTTTTAAAAATACTACAAGTTTCAGGTCCTTGTAAAACCTAGTGGAACTTATTGGTTTATCTTTTGATTTCTTGTTAAGGGTTTCAGGTCCTCTTCAAAACCTGTTTTTACCTTCATCTAAAACTAACATATGCAAAAAAAAAAAACTATAAACATTAAATTAATAGAATTAAGTAACATAAATAAACAATAAAAATATTGAATTAACATTAAAATATGTTTTCAAAACATAAAAAACATAAATAAATAAAATCAAATAATAACATATAGGCATACCTGAAATAGTGCGAAGACGAGAATCTGGAGGAAAATGATGGGGCTCACTGATGAATAGGGAATGTTCACTCCAACCTCAAAGTCAACAATGGATGTCATAAAATGAACAACGAATGGTAAAAAATGGGTTAAAAAAATGGTGTTTTAAGTGGATGGAAATTGCCACTTATATGTTTGTGTGAACATATTTATTGGATATTGTCATGCGAACATATCCCATAAATAGGAAATATGTTTGCATGAACATATTTTGAGACTATGTTTGTGCAAACATATTAACATTGTTCGCACAAACATACATAAAATCTGATTTGCTGATTTTGCAAAAAAAAATTGTTTTCTTCATCCCACTAAAGTGGAACCCATTATTGTGGGTTCACCCACAGAGGAGTTCTACAAGTTGACTATTTAGTCTAGGCATAGAGAATTGTCAAAAGAGAAGGTAGCTCGGTACATTAATGGTTTGAGATTCAATATTTAGGATGAGGTTGGTATGCTAAATATTTTTTTAGTTGAGGATGCTTATCAGTATGCTTTGAGAGAACAATAGAAGACAAGGAGGAAGAATCAAGGTAGTTCCCAAGGGAAGGAAAAGTAGAATAGTTCAACACAAGCTAAACCAAAAGAAGAATGTGAACCAAAACTTGTTGATCAGAAAAAGAGGACAGGTGGAGGTAGGTTCAAAGGTAATTGTTTCAAGTGTGGTCAAGAAGGGCATAGATCTTTTGAATGGTTGATTGGTAGGACAACTGCTGTTGTAAATGAAGTTGAAGTCCAAGGTAACCAACCTAAGCAAGGAGAAATTTTGTTGGCTCGGCAAGCGCTGGTTGCTTAGAGGAAATTGGATTCTTGTCAGAGAACTAGTTTATTTAGGACTTGTTGTAAGTCTAGTGGTAAAGTTTGCAAAGTGATTGTGGATGGTGGTAGTATTGATAACCTTGTTGCTGAAGAGATGGTTCAGAAACTTGGTTTGAAGAGAATGAGACATCCTTATCCTTATAGGATTGGCTAGTTGCAAGGTGAGCATGCTTTGGAAGTGAGGGAGTAATGCCTTGTTGATTTCTAGATTGGGCAGTATAAGGATCAAGTGTTGTGTGATATTGTGGATATGAACAGTTGTCATGTGTTACTTGGCAGACCTTGGCAATATGATTACAAGGTTATGCATGATTGTGTTAGGAATGTGTTTACTATTGAGAAAGGTAGTAGGAAGTTTTCCCTAATTCCTTTGTAGAATGAATAGCTTGGTAGGAGGAACCTAAGTATTGGTAGCTAAGTTGAGTTGGCAGATCCTGAGAAGGTTGGAGATCAGCATGGAAAGCAGACTTATGAAACACCTATGGTAGATGTGAAGAAGAAGAAGAAGAACAAGGGAAATAGTGTGCAACTTGAAGACTTGGACGATGTGTATGTGAAGAACCAATTTGGGATTTATTTGCTAAGTCCCAAAAGATGTTCTTCCAATTACTAGAACATCTTTCCGAACCTGGGGTGTCTGATGTAGGAGCATCCTAGGCTTTCTTGCAATCCTACATGTTTGGAGGGATTTTTGAGTAGCATTGAGCTTAGATTTTGGAGGAGTTATGTTTTCATGGTTAGGGATGTGTTGGAGATACATTGGGGAACCTTCTTCATGATTTCATAGAGATTGGATGGATTGAGTTGAAGTTTGATTTGTTTGAACCTTGCTGTTGGAACTACGTTTTTCTAGTTTATGGGTGCCTACTGTAGAGAATATAACTAATTATCCTTAATGAATGAGAAGCTGCGCACTTCAAGGATTGAAGAGAGCCTAGATTACTTCCTTGTATCAAGTGCACAAGTTCTAATTCATTATAGGTTGGGAGATATGACAATTCTCCCAGAGTATCGAATTCTAGTAGTTTTGCATGACAGGTTGTTATGGGTGACTTTCAAGATGGACTCCCACTTTTCCTTGAGAAATAAGCCTTTGTGCATTTAAGAGGTTTTAGAGGACCTATATTTCTACCTACAGTTCAAAGCACCAGTTCTAATTCAATTGGAGCTAGGAGATATTGTGATTTTACTCGGATATCAATTTTTGGACATTTAATTGCTATTGCAGGCCATCTTGTGGCATTTAATTTATGTATTTGTATTTAATTTGTGTTTTGGTCTAACTTGTGGCTCAGATTAGTATAAGTAGGGGTCTTGGGGAGTCTTTTAGTCATTATCGAGTTGGGAGAAAAGGAAGGATAGATGCAAATTTGAAGAGCTAGAGCTAAGGCTTAAGAACTAGAGGATCTCTTGGTGGACCTGTAGGTACAAGTGTGGATTATTCTTGGTGTTCTTATCCAGTTGTGTATCTAGACTAGCTGAGATTGGTTGTAAGTTGGATCATGTTGTATCTTGTAGAATTGATTATGTAATTTTCTATTTGTATTTGGCCCTAACCCAGAAGGCCTTATAACTGAGCATGTTGCATGTAATCAGTTATCTTTTATAAATCAAGTATTGTAATTTGGTATCAGATCTTGCATTATTGTTTCTTGCTATTGTGTTTCCATTGTGTGGTTATATAGCTAGGGGCTAGGAACTCTCCTTTGGGGATTCTCCTGCCTTGCACTATGTCATATACTATCTCAAAAGTTTTTTTCTTGGTGCTTCTATTCACAAAATTGTTGTATGAAAACTCTTCTTGCACAAAAATCAAATACCAATTAGCAAGTGTATCTCCAACCAAACATCTCAAAAAATTACCCAAAATCCTATTCACAAATTTAGTTTGTCCATCTGTCTACAAATGAAATATAAAACAAAACTTAAGCTCAACAGATAATTTCTTTCAAAGTGTCCTCCAAAAATAGTCATGAAACTTAGTATCTCTATCAGAAACAATAATCTTAGACAACCCATGCAATCTCACCACTTCCTTAAAGAAAATTTTAGCCACCCAAATGCATTGCATCATATGTCTTCTTACAAGGTATAAAATGATCCATTTTTAAAAATATGTCAACCACTACCAGAATAGAATCATTACCTCCTTGAATTCTAGGTAAGCCAAACACAAAGTCCATACTAATATATTTCCAAGGTTTATTTGGTACATGCAATGGTGAATAAATACCCAAATTATAACTAATTCCCTTTACCATTTGACGAATTTTGCAACTCTTAGCCATCTTCTACACATATTTATATATCTGAGGTCAGTAATATTTGTCAAAGATCATCTTTATTGTTTCATCAATTCCAAAATGTCCAGCAAGTCCACCATTATATTTCTCTTTCATGTTGTTATCCTTCATAGATCTTCTAGGTATGCATAACTAGATTCATTTAAATAACATGTCTTCCTGAATGAAATAATCAATTCACTTATCTTTTTCACTCATCATTTGAATCTTACAAGTATTCCAAAGTTCTATGAAATCAAGATCAGATTCATACAAATGTTTCAAATTATCAAAACCAAGTACCTCAACACTCATTTTTGTTAGTATCATGAACCCCACTAAATGGTTAAAAATACTAAATAAATATATAATGATAACATAATTTTATCATTAATATCTAAATAATAACTATTCACATTATATATATTATTATCCTAATAGAAACACAAAATTATAGTAATATTTTATATATATAAGCACTTCAATAAATATATTAAATGAGAATGATTATATTATATTATAAAAAATAATAATTCAAATACAATACTAAACTGATATCATATCCTCAAATCTCATCAATGTAATAATGATAAGAAAGATCATTAAGTCAACTGCTTTGGAGAGGGTCTATGTCGTATGAAAGGTTCAATCCCTTGCATCATATTGGATTGTATATAAATAATAACAACATAATTGGCGAGGGAGAGGAGAAAATAAGAGAAGTCTTCGATGAACCACTAAATGGTGAAAAGAAGGAAAGATTACACATGACATCTGAGGCAGTAAACATTGGCTCAAAGAAGCATGAAAATTAATAAGGAGTTTCAGAACGAAAAGGCCATAGCGGATAGGCAATCCTTATAAATAAATTTTAAAAAGGTGGAAAGAAACATATGTTAGAGTAAATAATTATTATTTACACTTTTACTTAAGTTTACTTAGGTTAATGCATTTAGTTAATAGTTGTAGTTTAGGAGTTCTTGATAACACGGGAGTTTGTTCCTATTTAAAGTCATACTTATCCTCTCACCTTGTTCAAGGATATCCCACCTTTTGTGGATGTATGCTTAGTTATCAACCTTATCTCCTAGAGCCTTCTAGCTTTTTCTAGAAGTCTCCTTGAGGCCTTTATATTCAGGCTCTCTCATTATAACTCACAACTCTTTTTCAAGGCATATTGTATAGCAATACATTTTTCTTTGTTTGCAATATGTTTTCTCTGTCTGTTTAGTTTTTCCAAGCTCCACTTCTTCCTTCTTTGGTTTCCCTTCAATAGGTTATTTGCATGCAAGTGATCTTAGTGAGTTGTGAAGTTGGCTTTTATCAATTTCTACATGGTATTAGAGCCTTCTTGTTGCTTCTTGGCTGAAGGATTTTTGAAGTTGTGATTTGGAGACACAAACCCTAGTTTGTTTGTGTTTTTTTCTTCAATCGAGGGGAAGAGCATTTTTTTAGAGCACTTTGGGCCTAAACAGATGTTATCGTTAAGTTCAAAAGGCCCATTATAGTTAGGATTCATATAAAAAAATTCAATTTTGGTGACAAGAGCTTTGGGAGGCAAAAAAAATTTAGTTCAGGTGCCGTACAGACCTATACAGATGAATTAATTGTGTTTGTTATTAAAAAAATTATAGCGCTGGGCAACTACTGCAACACCATCCTGGCGCCACCACCATGCCACCAGCGCTCGGTCTGGATGCCACTACTATCGACTACATAACAATGGGGATTCCATTGTGCAGCAGCCACTCCATGACCATCGCCACCCAACTAGCTCACCACCCTACCAACGACACCCCCAATCTTCGCCGCCTACATCGAACGCATTGCCTAGACAGTGCCACCTCTGCCAGAGCTCCTCCACTCATCTATTGCCCACCTATAGCCCCACTAGTACCCTTCCTGCATGGACATTTTCCAACATAGTTGGACTAATCTCCAAGTGACACGTGGCACGGGTGACACGTTGGCACTTGCCACGTGGCCCCTACCATGTCACTTGGCCACATCAACTTCATGCCACATGGATGCCATGTGGCACTACCATGTGGCATGCCGCATAGCCCCTTTTTTTACTGTGACAGCCCCATTACCATCAATTTTAACCCAATAGAATATTGACATCAACATGATGTCACCCTACATTGGCACCCCTATTAGCACTCCAGGTCCCTTTTCGACCTACTCACAATTTTTTGGCCATATCTTGAGCATACAAAGGCATTTTTTCGATCCAAAAGAAGTGCCAGAAAGCTAGTTCTGAGATAGAGACATTAGTGCAGGTATTTTCAAGTGTTGATGCAATTTTATGGCTCATTTTTGTAGTCAAAGTCCAAAGTTCTATTTTTCACTCTAGCAAGCATATCTTTTGCATCCCATATCCATTTTTTGAAAACATTATTGTTGTTTATTTTTACCTCCTGCCAAAATTTGAATTCAAATACTTAACCCCACCCCAATGACCGCTTACCATTTTAAATATTATTTTAATGCATAGGAAATACAAAAAAAAAATGATTAAACTTTCTATTTTCCCGCAACTTTTTGTGCCATCAGATCTTTGGCAATCTATGGTGGGCACTTTCCTACATTTTCAAAAAAAACAACCTTTACATAATGTGGGGAAGCCCCTTTACGACGCATGGCAGGTGGGTCCGTGTTCTTTTGTGGGCCGCAAAGGGAAGAAGTCTCAGTCGAGTTGGTATTTTGGTTGGCGCCTGCTTTCTCGCATTCTAAGTTTTGTTAGACTTCCTAACAATGTAGGCAAGAACATTTTCACCACGTGTCCTCGCGAGCCCAAAGGAATAAGAGCTAAAGTTGCAATGATGCCACATCTTCTCAGTTGTACCTTCCACCATAAGAATCAAATAAATCAAGGGCTAGCACTTCCCTGCATCATGAAAGTGCAAGGATGTTAAGCAATGCGAGCATGCGCCTCATTGCCACGTCTCTATGGGACCTGTTTCTTGTGTAGGCTGCAGGGTGATGCCAGGGTGGTGCTAGGTCATGCTGAGTCAGATGTTGAATGTTCGTGGGCCCAAAAAATTTAAAGAGCAAGCACAGTATATGGAGGATCTTTCATGATCGTTGATCTCATAGGGATCAACGATCAACGCTTTCCTGCAATATGAAGATGTGAGGAAATTGAACATTACGAGGAAGTGCCTAAAGGACACATATCCTAGTGGGCCTAGCTAAGGCATTGGCAGTCAAGGTTGGCAGTTGGGAAACTGCCACAGTTAGGGTTTTAAAAGGATGGCGCAGTTAGTTGAAAAAATGTGGTCAACCGCATGGAGACTTTGCAGGGTGGCAAAATGAAATGAAATCATTGGTCCGTGTGACCCATTTTGGTGGAAACGTTTGGTTGACTTGCTGACTTTACTGATTCATGAGCTAGAAACGGAGGGAATCAAGTTTTGTTGCACGATTTGATCCTCGTGATCAATTTCAACCATCCTCGAATGAATGTTGAACCCAACAAACAGCAAGAAAACACTCCACCACCCTAGTTTATCCATCTACTTGGTCAGAATGGTTTAATGGCATCGTTCCTATCAAGCCTCTATTTCAATAAATATCAAATTTCATTGTATTTGAATCCGTGCTCGGATCATATTTTCTCCAGATCTTTATCAAGACTTAATGGCAATGATTGTAGAGTAACTTCAGTTAGAAAATATCTCGGTTATGCTTGAGCTATAAAGGCAATTTTTGTAGATTTTATTCTGGTCAACTCTTCTCTGTTTTCTCTGATATTGCTCTACAATTTCATGTGTAAATTCCCTTTGCCTCTGAATTGTATGACATTCTACCTTATCTCCTCAAGCCATTGATGTAAAGTGCAAGAACTATTTGCCTCTATTGGTGTATTGTACAAATCTGCAAACTTGCATGACTATATCTCTTTTGGCCTATGAATGGTATATAAGTGAATCCCCTCTTTCCTTGTGTCATTCATTTGGGTTTTCTGATCTGCATGTGATTGTTATATTAAAGAAAGTCTAGATGCATATATCTTTAGTGTCATGATGGTTCAATAGTGCATGTATGGGCAGAGATTGGTTTGAACACTCTGTTTTGGTGCATCACCCCCTTAGGTTAGAATAGGTAGATTTGCTTCTATGTGTTCCTTCTCCCTTTTCCTCTCCAAGAGTACTTAGGTGCACCCTGATAGTAAAGGAAGCCGACCTTCTCCGAAGACTCAACCTCATAGTTCAAATCCCACAGCTTGGAGGTTGTTTCCATGTTTCACAAGGTTGTCCTTAGGTAAAAACTTTTGACATAGGTGCAAACTTTTGAGACAACAGTTATATTTTTGGAAAGCCGGTTCTATCATCTTTTTAGAAATGTTGTCATTTTCTTTAGATTTTGCCCCATGCTCTTTCTATCATGTTTTCAGAATTTTTTCTCTATGGTGGTTATCTTGGGTGTTCCAAGTCTAAGTATCATTTTCATAGCATGGGATCTTTTTTTTGGGCTATACTATCTTTTGTATCAGCTTTTTTCCCTTTTTGATCATTGCAGCTATCATTTGTAAGCATCTTTATGCAAACGCACTGCTCAATAAAGTGCCACTCTTGCATTTCAAGTTCATGAACATTGTTTTGAGACAGTTGTACTTGCACTATTTTATAAAGCACCATGGGGGGGATAGTTGTTTACTGCCTTTGTGCCCTTTTCTTTTTTTGCCTCATGCAACGCCAATGACCATGCCTTTATAGGTGTTTGTACCTCTTCAACTCTCTTGTCATTCTTTCTTCTTTCTGTAGAGGCCTTTGGCCCACCTTTTCAGTTGCCTGTCATCTCACCCCATCTACATTAAGGGGGGGTTATTTTATTTTTCTAATGCTTCCTTGGTTCGATGGTTCGATAGTGTGAACTATGTATTTAGTGGTTGATCCTATATACTAAGCGATTATAGTGGTTGGCTACCTATGCATTTCGGTGAAGATGGATCATCTACCATATAGACACGCTTGGTTCATGCTTTCTTCTTCCATGGAGGTTCTTCAAATCAACAGTTTCTTTCTGATGATAGAATTTGTGACTTCATACTTTAGTGATGCTCTTCATGATGACTTCTTGTTCCTATTTTCTGGGGCATTCCTCTAGTTGCAGGCTTCTTCAGTCCTTCACTAGATTTTCTTACCTTTTTTGGGGGGAGGGTTTTTCCCTTGAGGTTTTCTCTTTTCCTATTTTTAGAGGTTGCATTTCTTTGCATTGTACATGGGTACCTAACATGGCCTCCTTGTCGGGACCCATTATGCATTTCATCTTAGCTATTGTGAGCTTAAGTGCATTCCCCTAAGTTACACTTAAGGAGGGGTGTTAGAGTAAATTATTATTAATTACGCATTTACTTAAGTTTACTTAGGTTAATGCATTTAGTTAATAGTTGTAGTTTAGGAGTTGTTGACAACACAGGAGTTTGTTCCTATTTAAAGTCATACTTATCCTCTCACCTTGTTAAAGGATATCCCGCCTTTTGTTCACGTATGCTTAGTTGTCAACCTTATCTCCTAGAGCCTTCTAGCTTGTTCTAGAAGTCTCCTTGAGGCCTTTATATTCAGGCTCTCTCATTATAACTTACAAATCTTTTTCAAGGCATATTGTATAGCAATACATTTTTCTTTGTTTGCAATATCTTCACTCTTAGTCTGTTTAGTTTTCCCAAGCTCCAGCTCTTCCTTCTTTGGTGTCCCTTCAATAGGTTATTTGCATGCAGGTGATTTTGACGAGCTATGAAGTTGGCTTTCATCAACTTCTACAATATACAGAGGGAAAAACACTACCATTTATTACCATCAAAGATCTAATTCACAAATGACACTATGACTAGCACTTGCACCCAAAGGAGCAAGGGGTACATAGGTAAGTTAATCTCTTAGAAGACTAGTAGTGGAAATAGAGTAAGATTCACTAAGCACTAGTATTTTTTATTCTTGTTTGTCATTGAGACTTTGTTAGGCTAGCATCATATCTTTGGAGGTTGTATAGATTATCTTGATAAGTATGAATCATATTTTTTAATCAATAGATTATCTATTTACTTTGTTTTATTTTAAATCATTTAAGTTCACATGTTTTTGAATTTTTATGGGATTATTTTAAAATAAGTGGTGCGATGAGTTTTCTAAGGGTTTAACATTTCAAGTGCTAAAATCTATATAGATAATGATGGTCTCAAGTAAATAAATATAAAAGATACAAAATAAATTAATTGAAAGACTTCATAAAATTAACAATAAGTAAGAGTTGGCATCGGTGGGAACATGGGGAAGCTGACCAGCCAGAATATTGGCAACGAAGAGGTCGATTTGAATGCTGCCAGGGACCAGGTGGATCACTTGGACCAGGAGGAAGCCCAAAACATGAACCAGGAAGGTGTGGACAACCGAAAGGATAATGAAGCTACAGAAACTCTGCAGGATCTAGATAAGGAGAACCATTAGGTTTGGTTTTCCTTATCGGACTAGCTATTGGCTTTTGCCTCCTGGCCTTAGGCCTTTTGGTTCCTTTTGGTCATTTGTTGGTGTTTCGTGTTTGCTGGACATTAATGTCTTAATTTTTATGCTGTAAAACTTTCGGGTTTCAGGTCCCTGTAAAACCTGTTTTTCTTAATCAAAAACAATAAGTAAGAAAAAAGCTTAATTTGGTAGTAAAACTTATGATCCTCCACATTTTATACTCGCTTAAAAATATTGCCAAAGCTCCCTCCAATAAGACCCCAGCCTAACAACAAATAAATATACGAAATATGTGATTTCAATAATTAGGCACTAACCTATGTTCTCAATGGAACTCCCCATATTTTAGTATACAAAGTAGAAAATACAAATTGATAAATAACTATATACAAGGGTAAAAAATTATTGGGGAAAAGGAAACAATAACTGCATATGTATTTCTCACAAAAAAATTGGAAATTGTTTCAATTTTGAGATAAATATAATAGGCCCCTACACATTAGCAAAGATAATAAGATTAATATTATAAGATAATATATTTAATATGAATATTCCTAAATAACTAGTAAAATGGTTACTCCATTATTGTTGAGTTACAATTTGTTTCAAAAAAAATTTAGAAAAAAAATCTTTCAAAATGAACAATATAGTGAATAACAAAGTAATTTGGATAAAAAAGTCAAGATGGTAATTAAATATAAATATTTTTAAAGAAACGATAAAAAATATTTGCTTTAACCCAACTTTATAAGTGACTTGTAGACTCTTAATTCACTGACAAATGTAGTAATGAATTCTAAATGTTTTTCTTCAGATTTACTTATCACACTCTAGGTTCAGTCATGAGTTTTAATGTCACACAAGTATGGCTTGAGAAATGGAACATCTACACTCTAGGTCACGAGTTTGATAGAAGAGAAGACATTTAGGGTATTGATTGTTAATGATTTTTCTTGTATAGAATAAATATTTCCATAATGGCATATTTATGATATGTTCCATCTCCTATTGAACTCACTTCGTTAATGTAATCACCTTAAGAGTAGAAGTTATAAATTTCGCTCTCCAAATTCATTAATTGTTTTGCTTATGTTTGTTGTACCAAAAAGAGAAAGGGTACCCAACAACATATCTAGATTTGAATTTTTTTTTTTTTTTTACTTTGAAATGATTGATTAGTATTTTCCAACAAATGTGAAATATTTACTTATTATAGCACAATCAAATTATCACTTTTAAAAATAATCACACATTCACTATTGAATCAAAGTTTTGAAAAATTGAATGTGCAAGTGACCACTTTTATGTCTATGTTACATAAAACTAATGAATAAGTTGATATTGGACACTTAATATAGTTTTTTATGTCTGCATTGTAGTTACAAAGTTAAGCCCTAGTTAATTGAGAGTCAAGGTGACCCTTTTAAGGTGTTCAAACTTCCTCAAATGATAAATATGTATTATCCCCAATTTTAGAGATTTAAACTCCTACTTCCCATAGGTGCATCATTAATTTACTGATAATTGATCTCTTGATTCAATCTAATGAAGACCAATCCTACACTTCCATTAATGAGACATGAAAGAAAGAAACTATGTGTGTGTGTGCGTGTGTGTGTGTGTGTGTGTGTGTGTGTGTGTGTGTGTGTGTGTGTGTGTGTGTGTGTGTGTGTGTGTAATCTTAATAAGATTAAAATAATAAATCTATAAAGTTCCTAAATTTATATAAGAAACTAAAAACTAAAACACAACATTTCAAAAAAACTATCACCATATTTCATTTATAATTGTGACTACACAGACATAAAAACAACATTGAGCACCTAGATACAATTTTTAAATTACATTTCAAAAAAATTATCGTCATATTTTATTCATAGTTGCAAGTACACAGATATAAAAACAACATTGAGCACCTAGAGACACATTTGAGAGTTTTATTTGTGTTCGAGCAAAATTATAGGAACAATGAGTACAATTCCATTTGACACTCCTCCCTACATTTATACTTTTCCCCACAACAAAAGCAAAGAAAAGAAAGGGAGGATCCAAAGACCAGTCTTTTTTCTCTAGCAGAGGACCCAAGCACCACAACCCTCCAGCCAAGCATCCCATAACGGATTACAAATGCCAGTGAGAAGGAAATATCCGCAAGAAGAACAAATTCTTATGAAAGTTGGGCATCCCTCTACAACTCCAATTATTGTAAAAATCAATAGCCCGACAAAAGTAGATCCAAGTCCTTGGGGCCCGAAGCACAAACATATTAGAAACGTTAATGAACAAGACCTATCAAAAAAAGAGGAGCACCAAAATACAAGCATCATAAGGAACTTCCATTAAAGATTAAATAAGCATATAAATATATAAGCCTCCAAGCCTTAGATGGGCACCGAAAAAGACATTAAAAGATTAAGGGAAAACAAGAGCTATGTTACAGCAAGAGTCCAGCCTAATAGTAAAAAAATAAATATTGTTTGAATAGATTGAACAAACATTGGCATAAGTAAATGATTGTAAATAATTATAAGAAGAAAATTAAAATAAAGTAATATAAACTAATAATTATGAAAGATTAAATCAAGTAAATTAATTTTATAAGTTTTAAAATAAAATTTAATTCTTTTATAATATAAGAACATAGAATAATGAAATAGAAAATTAGAGAAAATTAGAGGAAAGTGTTGTTTGAACATATTTTTTTATTTTAAATCAATAGGTACAATATTATTTTAAATCAATTGACTTAAATAATTTCATTTATATGATGACTTCAAATTTTCTTCATAATTTATGAATTTATTCTAGCGTATTTACTATCAATCTATTTAAATAATATGTATTTCATTACTATCTACTAAAATAAAAAATTACTCAAACTTTTTTTCCAATATAAACATTAAATGGGTAAATATTGTGGTGCTTATCTCTAAATGCAATTCTATTATTGACCCTAACCTAACGTAATATAAATCTAATCTTAATTGAATTCCCATACTAAACTCTAACTTTACTTGTAAAACTAATTTGAATGCTAAACTTAAATCTCATTTTAAAATTATAATAATTAAGGAGATTAGGGATTTTATATATATATATATATATATATTTCAAAAAAATTATTATATAAAATAAAGTATATAATAAAATTTAATAACATTTATAAAATTTAATTAACTTCTATAATAAATTTTATAATTTAATTCTTAGTCCTCTTCTTTCTCCATACTACTAGTTATATATATTATATAGCATATAATATGTAAAGAGAAAGTCTAGAGATATGGAGACTTAAATTTACTTTTAAAAAAAAAACTTTTAGTTGATTAGACAATTTTTTTGTAATTTTCAAAATGAAAAATTAATTAAACCCCTAGCAAAAATAGGGTCAACCAATAAGAAAAAAGAAATACTTTTCAAGAAATTCAAAAAAAAAAAAAGACATTTCAAACATTGGAAATCATGTTTAATATTTTGCAAAGGCACAGCTTTTAAGGCAAACTAATAGCCTAAAATCAGGTGAAAACATAAGTCTCAGCCTATAAATAGGCTGGACTAATAAGGAGATAACAGGAAAGACAGTAATGAGAGAATAAATAATAATAATGATCTTACTTTAGATACATAAAATACACCCAAAAAGGGGACACATGAGTATGAAAAAAGAATGGGAAACATATTTGAACAAGTACATAGAAGTCAAACATTGTAAAGGCCTAAATTATAGGTGGCTACATGCATAGGAGTTTTTAGTTATGAGAGGAATATTTAAGGTGCCTAAAAAGTAAACAATTTAAAAGGGGTTAATTGAGGTCCATTGTGCATAAGAGGAGTATCTAAGTAAGTAGAAAGTGGAAGTAAAAAGTAAGGAGAAAATCAAAGCATACTAATTCAAGTTATAATCATATTATTAGGAAAGATTTATAATAGTAAACACATGTTTCTTGATATACAAAATAATTATTTTTCATGCTTGTATATTATTCAAACTTGTATATTTTCAAAGTGAACATGGACATCATATATTTTTTAATATATAATATATTCAAGATCATTTGGGAATTTGAAGCTATTAAAGAGTACACCCACAGGGATCGTCAGAGTCAGAAAATTTCTTCTTCTGTTCAAAGCATCAACAACTTTGTTAGATTGTCCACTCTTATATTTCAACACAAAGGAAATTTTATGCAAATACTCTACCCACTTCAAACGTAATTAATTCAACCTGTTCTCACTTCAAAAATACTAATAATGCTTACGGTTAGTGTACAAAACAAAATCTTTTTGCATCAAATAATGTCTCTATTTTTTCAAAACTTGAACAATAACATATAATACCTGATCATAAATTGATTACCTCTTCTTAGAATCATTTGACTTCTCACTATAGAAAGCTACAAGTCTTCCTTCTTCACTAAAAATGGTTCCAATGACACTTCCACTAGCATCACAATCAAATTGAAAAAATTTAGTGAAATTAGGAAAAGTAAGTGTAGGCAACTATTCCACATTTTGTTTTAATGCTTCAAAACTCTTATGTGCTCCATGTGTCCATTTGAAACCCTTTTTATTTTCTCTCATAGTCTATGTCATTGCATTGCATACTGAACTAAAATTTCTAATAAACTTCCTATAGAAACTTATCAATCCATAAAATAATCTAACTTCCCCAACATTATTAGGTGTGGGCCAATCAAGAATAAATTTTACCTTTTTAAGATCCATCAACAAAAATTACAAAGCGAAGGTACACTATTTCCTCCTTCATGAATGAACATTTCTTCAAATTAATCAACTTCTCTTCCTTCAATCTTGTGACACTTGTTTGATATGTTCAAGGTGTTCTTCTTAGTCTTATTGAATATTAAATTGTTGTCAAGATATACAATCACAAACTTACCCAATAATTTCTTCAAAACCTCATTCATCAGCCTCATGAAAGTACTAGGTGCATTAGTTAAACCAAAAGGCTTAACCAACCACTCATACAAACCTTTATTTGTCTTCAAAGTAGTTTTCCATTCATCTCCTTCATTGATTATGATATGATGATATCCACTTTTCAAGTCAAACAACCCATTATGTCATCTATCCTAGGCAATGGAAATTTATACTTTATTTTTATCTTGTTTCTAGTGCACATTCTCCATTCTCCATTCTTTTTGGATGCCAATACAACATGTACAACACAAGGATTCAAAATTTCTCTGATCAAACCCTTATCAAGAAATTATTGCACTTGCTTATTCATTTCTTTATTTTCAGCAAGTGCTAGCCTATGTGGTGCTTTGTTAGGAAAACTAGCTCCAGGTATCAAATTCATGCAATGACTAATGCTTCTTATAGGAAGAAAACCATTGGGTACATACCAAAAATAATATCTTAAAATTTTTCCAACAAAGATTCAACCTCAATTGCATGCTCAAGTTCATGTTGTTTCTTAGCCTTCCTAGGAATCAAGGAAAAAGAAACATTTTTCTTCTTCGCGTCCTTAACAAATTAGTTTCCTTCAACCAAACATACTCTTACTGTGATACAATGATTCTCATCAGGTTTCTCTACCAAGGAAACACTTGCTTCTTCCCATCAACCCAAATAGTATATTGATTCAATCTACTGTCATGCAAAGATTGTCTATCATACTGACAAGGTCTATCTAACAAAATATGATATCAATCCAGAGGCATAATATCACATAAAAATTCATCATAATAATTTCCAATCTTGAATATAACAAGGCATTTTTCACTTACTAGCAACATAAATGCTCCTTCTGGATCCAAGCAACATGATAAGGCTTAGATGTCTCAATCTTTGCATCTATAATTTGCTAACCAACTCTTTTGATACCAAATCGTCTGAACTTCCACTATCAATGATTACTTTGAAACATTTTCAAGAAACCTTCCATCTATTATTGTATAAGTTGTTTCTTATAACAAGATCTTCATTAGTCCCCTCATTCCATAGGATTCTTCTCAACATTGAATTCTCACCATACTCAAGTTCATTAGGTGATTCAGCTACGTCTTCACCAACCAAAGTGTTTCTATTGCTACGTCCAATCTTCTTGTCGAAGTTGGTACATTTGAAGACTCTATGTCCTTCTTCTCTACACTTAAAACAAGTTCCCTTGAACCAAGACATTTCTTCTCTTTTACCACCATTACTATTATTCCTAGACTAGCCAATATAACTACCTCTATTGTAATTATCTCTTTTACTAGTGGATTCTTCTTTCCATTTTGTTTTAACCTTATCTTGCATTATACTGTCAGATCTGCTACTTTCTCCATAGGTTCTACCTTTGTTTCTTTGAAATCTACCATGTCTTCCTCTTTGTCTTTGATCATGTTTGTTTGCCAACTTATCTTCATCCTTCAAGGCATACTAATATGCTTCTTTCACACTATCCAACTTAACATAACTAACCTCATCTTGAATTGATGTCTTCAAACCATTTAAGTATCTAGCCAATTTCTCAACTTTATCATCCACATTTCCATATCTAATATCCCATTTGTAGAATTCCTTAGTATATTATTTCACAATCATATCCTTTTGTCTCATATTTTCCATTCTTCTCAATGGATTAACCTAGTAATCAGCAGGAAGGAACTTCTTCTTTATTTTTTCAATCGTGTTTTCCCATGTCTTGATCTTCTTCTTTTTCTCTTTACTTCCTTTCAATCTGTAAATGATCCCACCAAAGTGAAGCATGACCCTTCAACTTGGTAACTACTATCTTTACCTTTTTATTATTAGGGGTATTTTCATACTTAAAGAACTTGTCCATTTCATTAATCCAATCCAACACTACATTAGTCTCAAGTCTTCCACCATAAGAAGAAACTTCAACCATAGGTTTGGAGTTTTCCCTAGACAAAACTCTTAGAAGCCTCTCCTAATCTTGTTCCACTTCAAGTTTAGGATTCATATTTGAAGCTACTTCATCATCACTAACATCCTCAAGATGTACACCTCTTCTTTGGGTTGTCTCAATAGCTTTAGGTCTTGTTGTCATCTACCTTAACATATCCAAATGGCATTATATGCATTTCCTCTACCTCGAACCATCTTGACAATAGTTCCTAAAAGATTGTAACTTTTTACAAGTTATAAGTCAGATTCTAGATCTGCCACCCTACAACCAATCCAATTAAGGTTCTCCACGATCTCAATCTTCACAAGAAAAGAAACCTTGCTCTGATACCACCTGATGAAGGGATGGTAGGGGAAGGAGCCAAGTCCAATCTCCTAACACCTTGCCAAGAGTACACATAGAAGCAAATGCATATTCAACATCAAGAATCAAGAGATCTACTAATGTAAGAGCATCTTCAGTCTTTAA
Source organism: Cupressus sempervirens (assembly GCA_028749045.1). Taxonomy (NCBI): domain Eukaryota; kingdom Viridiplantae; phylum Streptophyta; class Pinopsida; order Cupressales; family Cupressaceae; genus Cupressus; species Cupressus sempervirens. The sequence goes on along the minus strand of CM053791.1, from coordinate 649,075,855 downwards.
GCAATCTTGCATCAATGATAAATATTTCCAATTTTCTATACCAATCTGTTATTTGTGTAGTAGTCATTGCTTTTGTTTACATGTTATGTGTAGTTGTCATCATGTTGAGGACATATCCTAGATCCTTGTCCTAAGTGCACAAATTCTTATGTTGGATTTTTCTCAAGTTCTTTGTCGAAGTTGAGGATGTGTTTCCCTACAGTTTTCACCATGCATAATGTGTTGATTTGATTGGCGTAGTTTTGATTGCTTACTAGGTGTCTTGTATAGTTAGGATTTGAATCCTACACACACATGTGGAACTACCTTCAAGCGCGTGAGATTTCATATGACCCTTGGTGTGGGCTTTTATTTGCTCTTCCAAGTATTGTCCTAAATTATAATTAATGCTTGACTAGCTAACTTGTAGCTTAGTTGGCTATAAAAGAAGCTTGGTTAGATGTAGAGGGATGACAAAATATATAGAGAGAGATAGTAAAAAGATCAAAATAAATTAGAAGATGGGGAAAGTTAGAAGATATGAGCTAAGGCTCTGATTTTGTATACTTTTTGTTTTGTTTAAGGTCATAGCCCAAAAGGCCTCACAATTGCACATATTATGATTATTCTTTATGGGAAGTTAAATAATTACACCTAAAATGTGTTGCATTTGGCCTCATGGTCTTTGTGGATTCATTTGAAATATGTATAGCTTCTATGTGTAACTCTTAGCAGGGGAGAAGGTTGCACTTGAGTTTATTCTACATGTTGCTATAGGTCTTTGCTTGAAACCTCCTTGCATCGGGTGGTATAAGAGCAAGTTCTTTATTGTGGATTGGATCATGCAGAACCTTATTGGATTGATTGGAGGGTGGGAAATCCATAATCAAACTTGAAGTTGAACAAGATGGAGAAAGGCTCTTGAAAGTTTTGTCTAGGAAAAATGTTCAACCTGCTATTGAAGTTATTTGTTATGATGGAGGACTTGAAACTCATGTAGTATTGGATTGGATCTCTGAAATAGAAAAACACTTTGAGTATGAAGGTAATCTTGATAATAAGAAGGTTAAGATAGTATTCACAAAGTTGAATGGTCATGTTTCTCTTTGGTGGGATCATTTACAAACTGAAAGACAAAAAAGGGGAATAGAAAATATCAAAACATGAATGAAGATGCTAGGAAAGATGAAGAATAAGTTTCTTCCATCAGACTACCATGTTAGTGTATTGAAAAAGATGCAAAATTTAAGGCAAAAAGACATGGGTGTGAAGTAAAATATATCGAGGAATTCTACTAATTAGATATCGGAATTAAACATGTGGATGATGAAGTGAAGAAAGTGGCTAGATACCTGAATGACCTAAGGACATCAATTCAAGATGAGATCATCTATGCTAAGATGGATAATGTAGAAGAAGCATATCAATATGCTTTGAAGGCCAAAGAAAGATTGGCAAAGAAACATGATCAAAGACAAAAAGGAAGAGGTGGCAGATTTTAGAGAAGTAGAGGTAGAACATATGGAGAATGTAGCAGATTTGATAGTACAATGCAAGATAAAGGAAAATTAGAATGCAAGGAGGAACATGCTGGCAAAAGAGGTAACTACACTTGGGTTAGCTATACTAGTTACACTAGGAACAATAATGGTGGAAAAAGAGGAGAGATCTTGGTTTAAAGGTACGTTTTATAAGTATGGAGAAGGACATAGGGCATTTGAATATACTAACTCTAGAAAGAAGATTGGAGGTAATAACCAAAATACTTTACCTTGTAAAGAAGTTGATGAAATGCCTAATGAACCTAAAAATGGTGAGAACCTGGTGTTGAGAAGGATAGATTGTGGAATGAAGAAGATAAAGAGGAACTTGTTTTGAGGAGAAGTCTATTCAAGACCAGATGTAAGATAGCTAGGAAATGTTTAAAAGTAATCAATGATAGTGGAAGTTCTGATGATTTGGCATCCAAAGAGCTTGTTCACAAATTGCAATTGCAAAGATTCAGACATCTTATGCCTTACCATGTTGCTTACATCCAAAAGGAGCATAAATTACTTGTAAGTGAACAATGTCCTATCAAATTCAAAATTGGGAATTATTATGACAAAGCCTTGTGCGATATTATACCTATTGATTGTTCTCATATTCTTTTGGGTAGACCTTGGTAGTATGATAGACAAGCTTTGCATGATGGTAGATTGAATCAATACACTATTTGGGTTAATGAGAAGAAACAAATATTGTTGCCTTTGATGGAAAAGATTGATAAAAGTCATTGTACCATAGTCATAGTATGCTTGGTCGAGGGTAATAAGTTTGCAAGAGAAATGAAAGAATGGAATGTTTGCTACGATTTGATTCCTAGAAAAATTGAGACAAAAAACAAGATGAGTTAGAACATGAACCTAAGATTGAACCTTTGCTGACTGAATTTCATGTTAACATTTCTAATAATGTACCTAATGGTTTTCCTCCTATAAGAAGTATAAGTCATTATATGGATTTGATACCTAGAGCTAGTTTACCTAATAAAGAAACACATAGATTAACACCTGATGAAAAGATTGAGTTGAATAGGAAAGTGCACAAATCTCTTGAGAAAGGTTTGATTAGAAAAAGTTTGAGTCCTTTTGCAATGCTTGTTGTGTTAGCACTTGAGAAGAACAAAGAATGTGCACTAACTCTAGAGCTATAAATAAAATAACAATGAAGTACACATTTTCTTTAACTAGGATGGATGTCATAATGGATAGTTTAAGTGGAGCATAGTATTTTACAAAGATTGATTTGAAGAGTGAATATCATCAGATTAAAAGTAGATAAGGAGATGAGTGGAACACTACTTTTAAGACTAATGAAGGTTTGTACATGAGTGGTTAGTTATGCCCTTTGGTCTAACTAATGCACCTAGCACTTTCGTGAGTTTGATGAATGAAGTTTTGAAGAAAGTCTTCGGTAAATTTTTGATTTTATACCTTGATGATATTTTGATATTCAATAAAAGTAAGGAAAAACATCTTGAACATATCATACAAGTATTGCAAAAGTTGAAAGAAGAAAAGTTGTTGATTAATTTGAAGAAATGTCCATTCATGAAAGAAGAGATTGTGTACCTTGGTTTTGTAATTTTGAAGATGGACTAAAGATGGATCCTAAAAAGATGAAAGTTATTCTTGATTGGCCTACACTAGAAACTACATGAGAGGTAAGACCATTTCATGGATTGGCAAGTTTCTATAGGAAGTTTATTAGGAATTTTAGTTCTATTTGTAATGTTATGACTAAAACTATAAGAGAAAATAAAAAGGATTTCAAATAAACACATGGAGCACAAAAGAGTTTTGAAACATTGAAACAAAAGATTCTGGAATCACCTACACTTTCTTTCCTTGATTTCAGTAAAGTGTTTCAAGTTGAATGCGATGCTAGTGGAAGTGCAATAAGAGCTATTTTGAGTCAAGAAGGAAGACTTGCAACTTTCTTTAGTGAAAATTTGAATGGTGCTAAGAGAAAACATTCATTTTATGATTAGGAATGTTATGTTATTGTTCAAATTTTGAAGAAATGGAGACATTATTCGATGTCTAAAGATTTTATATTGTATACTAACCATAAAGCTTTGTAGTATTTGGGAAGTCAAAATAAATTGAATCAGAGACATATGAAGTGGGTTGAGTTCTTGTAGAAATTTTCCTTTACATTGATGCATAAAAGTGGATAGTTAAACAACTTTGTTGATGTCTTGAGCTAAAGAATAAATTTGTTGACAGAGCTTATAGTTGGGGTACTTGGTCTTGATGCTTGAAGCATTTCTATGAGATTGATCATGATTTTTTAGAATTCTAGAAGGCTTGTAAGGAGCAAATAATGTTTAATAAGTGGACTGATTATTTCATTTAGTAAGACATGTTGTTTAAGGGAAATTTGTTATGCATACCTAGAGGATCTATGAGAGAGAACATAATGAAGGAAAAACATAGTGGTGGACTTACTAGACATTTTGGGATTCATAAAACAATAAAATTAATTTCAGTTAGATACTTTTGGCCACATATTTAGAAGGGATGTTCAGAGAATGGTTTGAGGTTGCAAAATTTGCCAAAAAACTAAAGAAACTAGTCAGAATTTGGGATTGTATTCGCCTTTGCATGTACCTGATAAGCCTTGGGAAGATATTAGTATGGACTTTGTTATTGGGTCACCTAGAACTTAGAGGGGTAAAGATTCTATTTTGGTTGTGGTTGACATATTCTCAAAGATGGCTCATTTCATACCTTGTAAGAGAACATCTGATGCATTACAGTAGTTGAGTTATTCTTCAAGGAAGTGGTAAGATTGCATGGTTTGCCTAAGATTATTATTTCATAAAGAGATACTAGGCTTACTGGTTATTTTTGGAAGACACTTTGGAGGAAGTTGAATACGAAATTGAAGTGTAGTTCTACACTCCACCCTCAAACAAAGGAACAAACTGAAGTTGTGAATAAAAGCTTGGGTAATTTGATGAGATGTTTAGTTGGAGATATGCCTGCTAACAAAGATTTAGTGTTGGAACAAGTAGAGTTTGCATACAATAATTTTGTGAATAGGATCTCTAAGAAGAAACAATTTGATATTGTTATAGGATTTCATCCTAAGGGAACGATAGAGTTGAGACATTTTCCTACTAAGACATGAAGAAGTATTAAAGCCAAGGATTTTTCCATTCTCATGAGTGCTTTACATGTTGAAGTAAAAGGAAATTTGGAGGACAATAATCTGAAATATAAACAAAGAGATGATAAGAGGAAGAGACAAAGTTTTTATGAAGATGGATGGGGTTATGATTCATTTTAAGAATAATAGATTTCCAATTGGTACCTACACCTACAACAAGCTAAAGATGAAGAAGTTTGGTCCTTGTAAGATTTTGAAGAAATTTGATAATGGAAATGCTTATGAAGTGGAGTTACCAAAAGACATGGATATTTCACCCACATTCAATATTGCAGATATCTTTGAGTACTTTGAATCATATGATGAGTTGGAAGATAACCGAGATTATCGCAAAAAGACAAGTGACCATATTGAGAAGATCCTAAATAGAAGAATAAATAATAGTACAAGAGGAAAAGACTACATGGAATACCTAGTTCAGTGGAAAGACAAGATAGTTGAAGATAGTTCATGGACTAAAAAAGCTAAGTTGGATCTCTATGATTTAGGTCAAAATAAGAGGAATGCTCGATGTGGACATCAGTTTTTTATTAACCCTAGGTGTCTGATGCAAGAGCATCTTGGGTCTTTGAGCAATTTTGCATAAACCAAAAATATTTCTAATTTTTTGTACTAGTTTGTTGTTTGCATGGTAGCCATTGTTGCTTTTGTTTTCATGTTATGTGCAATTTTCAACATGTGGAGGACCTATCTTAGATCCCTGTCCTAAGTACACGAATTCTTATGTTGGATATTTCTCGAGTTCTGTGTTGAACTTGTGGTCGTTTTTCCCTGATGTTTTCACCTTTTCTAACATATGGATTTGATTGGTGCAATTTTGATTACTTACATGGCATCTTGCACAATTAGGAGTCTACTCCTAACACACATGTGGACCTACATTCAAGTGTGTGAGATTTCATATGATCGTTGGAGTGAGTTTTTGTTTACTCTTCCAAGTATGGTCCTAAATTGTAATTAATACTTGACTAGCTGACTTGTGGCTTAGCTAGCTATAAAAGAAGCTTTGTTAGATGTAGAGAGATAACAAGATAGATAGATAGAGACAATAAGAAGATCATAATGGATTAGAAGATAAGGAAAGTTAAGATGAAGTTAAGGCTTTGATTTTGTATACTTTTTTTTTTGTTTAAGGTCACAACTCGAAATGCCTCATAGATGGGCATGTTCCAATTATTCTTTGTGCAAAGTTAAATAATTACACCTAAAATTTGTTACATTTGGCCTCGTTTTCTCTATGGATTCATTTGAAATGTGTATAGCTTTCATGTGTAACTCTTAGCAGGGGTAGAAGGTTGCAATTGAGTATATTCTACATGTTGTTGTAGGTCTCTACTTGCACTCGCCTTGCATCATTTACTAATTGATTAGGCAACTTGCATGATCAAATATACATTCAAAACATCCAACATGCTCAACTGTAAGGGCTTTTAGGTTGCGGCCTATACAAAGACAAAATATAGTCACAGAGCTCAAAGATCACCTTCTTCATCTTCCATCTATTCTCTATTGCCTTCCTATCCCCAAAAGCTTACTTTCGTACATCTAATCCAAGCTCTTATATAGCCAACAAGACCACAAGCCAACACATTAGGTATTAAATTATAGATAGGCCTTGCCTTGGACGAGGAGAAAACAAAGAAATATCTAATTGTCAAATAGAATCTGTGCTCTTAGGAATAGATCCACATGTGATCCAAGAGATGTCTTTTAACTACACAAGATGCCACATCATCATAGAAAACTACAGTAAAATAAATTCCACAAAGTGTTGCATGAAACACATAGTGATGAGTGAGTGAAGAAAGAACAATGATCATTAGATTTGTGCACTTAGGGTAAGGATCACCAAAGGGTTCACAATAAGATGCCAACTACAAACAACTTGAAACCACGAGCAGTAATGGCTACTCCTCGAACAACAAAATGGTATATAAAATAAAGCAATTTTTTTTGTTGATGGGAGATTTCTTATTGACCCAATATGCTCCTACATCAATATAGCATATAGATATAAATATACATAAAAATGATAAGCCATATGATGAAGTATCTAGTTTAGCTATAAGGAAAATAGAGGCCAAAACCATACACACAAAAAAGAGGTTGCAAACTGTTGGTGTAAATACGTATTTACTATTTACACTTTACTTAAGTTTACTTAGGTTAATGCATTATTTTATTATATTGCATTATTTTATTATTTATTTTGTGAGACACTTAGGAGTTTGTGCACCTTTATGAGTTGTCATGTTGACAACACAGAAGTATGCAACTCTAATTCAGTACATGGCGTCTACAACATGTGCCTAGTTGTATGACTTATCATGTAGCTGATTCCTAGGCATTCTAGATGCATCTCAGAGTCCTTTATATACAAGCACTCCTGGTGTACTTTCATTCATATTGAATCAAATACATATCGATATTTTGATCATACTCTTTCTGGTCTACAGTTGTGCTTGTGTTTGAGTTTTTAGTTCTTGGGTGAATTTTTCCCTAAGGCAAATTCTTACATGGTATCAAAGCTTGGAGAATTTCTCTTCCCATAGTTCTTTGAGACCATTGTTGCTTCAGCACCTCAGCCTGAATCCTAAGTACTACGAAAATTATTTTCGTCTAGAGCTAGAACGGACCTCGCCATTGCGTTCGAAATGTCAATTCGGTGCAAATCAGCTATAAATTCGACTACCTTAGGCCAAAATCGATTGTGAGGCAAAACATTTTTACAAATTGGCACTCAGAGGCCCAATTTGCAAGTTCGGGTATGATCTTTTAGATCTGCTATTTTAATTTTCAGATCTGATTATTTCTCTGTAATTTCAAATTCTTCTTTTTTTGAAAGAAAAAAATTCCCTTTGGGCAGTAGAGAATTTTTTTTGCACAAGTACTAGGTAGTCACACCCTAGCCTTGTGCAGAGAATATTCAACAAAATATTCCTTTAAGGAGTAGCATATTCCACTGTTACTAGTGAATATTCCATACTTATACGACAACAAATTGGCAAGCATATTCTATTTTATTGGTGAGCCTTAACATTTCTATACCCTTTGGCCACTACACACAAAGCCCAGCGGATGGATTTATAACAATCCCGGCGGCCTCCTTGTTACATAGCATTGTTGGCTTTCTCCATTTAAACTTGGTGTTGCGCTATCCCACAGTGAATGGGGATAAATCCCACAAACCTCTAACAGAGGTCGATCCTTCCTGACCCTCGATGGTAAGGTTACTAGTGGAGCTACCACCCACACGCTAGCCATGAAGCATTTTTCGACACACCTTTTTATTCTCCAATGCCTGTGAAATGTTTTCGTTTCGTACTCCAGTTTTGAAGCAGATCTTTGGTGCCCATCTGTTTTTCCTAATGGATAAAACAAGATCCCGGTGACATATTTTTTCACCCACCACGAAATGTTAGTAGCGTCAGCTATAACCCCCGCGCCACACATCAATGCCACACATTTTTTGAAGTCTACCTTGCAGATTTTGTATCAAATCCCTACCTGCCACATTGAAAACCCACAGCGCTCGTCACATAAATTGCCCATATCAGCACATGACTCAACGTACATGTCATTTTTGTTGACTCAACAGTCATACACCTCAATGTCATCTTCGTACAGTGCCACATGTCGTCTTCCATACAATCGTACGCCTAGTCCACCTGCCACATCACCGAGGCAACTTTTTTTGCATTGACGTCAGCCAGACACGAGGTTAAATTTGATGGTCGTTTGACCGTCATTTCCAGACTTTTTATAATTGTAGTGGCAGTCATTTGACCATCAAATTTAAGCACACAGTTTTCTTTCCAGACCCCTCTTTAGATTGCTTTTTGATTTGGCAGCCTGACTTTGCGAAGCCATAACTTGGACATCTAGACTCCAACTCAGATGCAATTTTTTTAATATTTTGGGTAGAATAACCTGAACTTTTTAGTGGTGGTGTTCTTTTCTAGTTTTGGTGCAAGGTTTTGTTAGAAATTGCGACTATACCTATTCAATCTTACATTTTGCAACTTCAAACGCTCCGTACAGGCTCATCTGGACACGAAAATATGTTCTATTTTTTTTGAAAGTGCATTATTTTTCATCTACTTTCCATATCTATAGTTAGATTCTAGGGTTATGTGGACAAAAATATCACTTTGAAAACTAGGGCTTTTTCTGCATTGTATTGCTTTGATTTCTTTTCAAAATTGTTGTACATCTGAGCTACAATGCTTAGTGACAGATTTTGGCCTCAAAAGACAGTTGTAAAAAGAAAAAGCAAAAGTCCACTTTGTACATTTTGACAAGTGGTCTATTGTACAAGCACTACATATAAAGTGCCAAAAACTTCTTCTTCTTCTTTTTTTTGGCGGGGGGGGGAGGGTCTTTTGATTGAGTGAAAAGGGGGGGCATGTATTGTGTTTTGTGTCTCTCTTGTGTGCTCTTTTCATTTTTTACATCATGGGTTCACCTAAATGTCCACTTCTAACTTCACACAATTATTCTACATGGAAAGATATTGTATGGAGTAGATTAATGGCAGAAGGTCTAAATCTTTATGTTGATGGTACAATTCCAGAATCCACTAATGCTAAAGAACTCATTGATTGGAAAATTATAGACAATCAAGCTTTAGGAATTATCAAAAGTTGTGTACATAGAGATCTCTTCTTCCACATTGCCAATTTCACGGAATCCAAACCTGCATGGGACAAACTTGAATCATTGTATGGTAAGATGGATGAGGAAAAGGCATTTCAGATTGAGGACGATCTACTTCTCTTGGATCCAAAGAACTTTGATAGAATTCAAGATTACATCAACAAAGCCAATGAGTATAGGGCACTACTTAAAGATTGTGGAAATCCCATGAAGGATGAAAAGTTGATTCATCACATCATGAAGAGGCTACCTTCAGAGTATGTTTTCTTTGTTTCGAGTTATAATACTCATAGGTTGACCATGGAAAGTGCTTTCCAAAAGCCTACATTTGATGCATTTGTAGAGATGTTGATTGTTGAACAATCTCACTTGATAGATTTGGGACTTCTCACGACATCAAAGGCCAAAGCATTGGTGGCTAGTGATGAGCACCAATCTAGTCAAGGAGGGAAAAATAACAAGAAGAAGAAGCAGTGGAAGCATAAATCACAATCTGAGACACAACAATCCTCCTCATAACAAGGCAATTCTTCTTCCAACAAGAAGGGAAATAATGAAAAGAAGGACAAACTTTTCTGTGCATATTGCAAAAAGCCAAATCATGATGAGCATCATTGCAAGACTAAAATAATCGATGAGTTGGAAAACCTACTTAAGAAGAAAAAAATTCAAGTGCCAAGTACTTCCAAGGATTCAACTACAACCTCTTCAAAGGGAAAAAGGAAAGCACTTATGGCAAACACAAGTTCTTCTTCGGAATGGATATTTGACTCAGGTGCCTCCTATCATATGGGTTCTTCAAAGGGAGACTTTTCTTCATTGAAGCAGTCACAGGTACTGTACATCTTTGTGGGAGATGATACCAAAATGGAAGTTGAAGGAAAAGGACATGTGGAGATGGAAAATGGGGAATTCAAAGACATTCTCTACATTCAAAATCTTAGCTCTAATCTCCTCTCAATTTACCAAATCACTCACCTTGGAGATGGCAACAAAGTTGAGTTCCTTCCAGATTCAGTAATGGTGCGCAGTCTTAGAGATGATTCATTGGTTGCAATGAGGAAAGTCAATCATGACAAGAGACTTTATTCCTTCTCCCACTTTGTGCCTAAGTCTCCTTCACATGCCTTGTTAACTCAATCTAATACACAAATCAAACTATGGCATGAGCGGTTTGGTCATCTTGCCTTCCACTATCTTTAGCAACTTTGCTCAAAACACATGGTCAAAAGTCTACCTAACATCAACTTTTCTAAGGGTGAGTGTTCATCATGTTCAGTGGATAAGCATCTCGAGGAGAAGTATGATAAAGGGAAGTCTTCAAGAGCACCAATTGTTCTTCAGTTTGTTCACATGGTATTAGCAGGATCTTTTGCAATGACATCAGTCAGCCAAGGCTGCTACATCCTTACTTTTGTTGATGACTTTTCACGCTTCACATGGATGTGGTTGATAAGCTTCAAGCCTTCAAGATTCATGTTGACCACAAATCCAAGAAAGCCATCAAGGTTCTACCAATGGACAATGAAAGTAGATATATGGGTAGAAGACTTAAGGACTTTTGCAAACTTGAGGGAATTGATCTTTAGAATCCACCAACATTCAGTCCGCACAAGATAGATGTTGCAGCACTGAGGATTAGAACTCTCAAATCCATGGCAAGTTGCATGATAAAAGCCAAGTCTCTTGATCCAACACTTGAATTCAAAGCCATTAGCAATGCCACTCACATACTTAATAGGTCTCCTCATAATGCCCTAGATAGTAAAACTCCTTTTGAGGCATGGTGCGGCAAAAAACCATTTGTGAGTCACTTCAATGTCTTCGATTGTCCCGCATGGGCAAACCTATCTTCCAAGGGATGCAAGGCACCACCACCTAGGCCTTGTACTTTCATTGGTTATGAAGACAATTGAGACTCATGAGATTTTTATGGAGAAGGATGTACACTTTAAGGAAAGTTCACCCAGCTTATCCTTTAATCCTCTCCACACTTCATACACTATGGAAATTAATAGTGACACCAACGATAGTGCTTCAACAAATTCAGACATGTAGGGTTCTATAGGCAATTGCAACGAGAGGTCACAACATTAGTATAGTCCACATGCATACATTGCCACAGTGATAGAACTAGCAAAGTAGGGTACAACTTGTCTTCCAGCTTTAGCAACAAGGGATGACTACATGGAAAACATTGCAAGTTTGTTCATAGAGTCACACACTATAGATTTGGGATATAGCCTTGATGATTTACATCTTCTCTTTGATGAAGATGATCCTTGTACAGTTGTTGTGAGGGCTCACTTTGACCCTCATGTCCATTCTCTACATGATCGATCTTTACAAGTTGACATGATTATGGGTCCTTATGAACAATAGTTATCAGAGGTCTCTTTATCAGTTGAGACAAATGGTTCATTGGAACAGGTTCAACAGACATCCTTGTCAGATCTACATTCGTTCTTTTCAACAGTGTTGGAAGGGGCAACCACCAGCATCAACACATGGACACTTGAGTAGGCTTCAGGGCCACCATACATCTTCGGGACTGTATCTTTGACTTTGTTTCTTCCAAAGGGGAGGAACATCATTCTACACTCATGGACCAGCTTCTTCCTTGCAACAGTAGTCACTGGTCGACATTCTTCCTTTGGGGGGTGGGCGGGACTACCTTGTTTCTCTTCCTCTTCTTTCTTATGGGGGGGACTTTTTCCTCTTATGAGGTTTTGTTCTTCTCATTCTTCACTATTGTATATACTTGATGTATGTCATAATGGGGGGGTCTTGATTACTCCATCCATCCATGCATCTTGTCTTTTATCTCTCTGTTTGGGGGAGGGTTTTTCCCGTGAGGTTTTCCCTCTTTCTCCACTTTATGAGAGATTGCATTTCATTATGTACATGGGTACCTAACATAGCCTAGTAGTCGAGACCCATTATGCATTTCATCCTAGTTTTCATAAGTTTAAGGGCATTCCCCTAAGTTGCACTTAAGGGGGGGAATTGTTGTAAATACGTATTTACTATTTATAATTTTCTTAAGTTTACTTAAGTTAATGCATTATTTTATTATTTATTTTGTGAGACACTTAGGAGTTTGTGCACCTTTATGAGTTGTCATGTTGACAACACAGAATTACACAACTCTAATTCAACACATGGTGTCTACAACATTGGAGTTTGCATCATTCATTGAGTTGTCATGTAGACAACACAGTTATTCACACTCCCTTTTTAGCACATGTTGTTTACAACATAAATTTGCGTGTTACACCATTGTAGGCTTATCCTCTCATCATCGCACTTACTTATGTGCTTAATGGAGGATAACCCATATCTGGTGGACATGTGCCTGGTTGTATGACTTATTATGTAGCTGATTCCTAAGCATTCTAGATGCATCTCAGAGGCCTGTATATATAGGCACTCCTAGTGTACTTTCATTCATATTGAATCGAATACATATCAATATTCTGATCATACTCTTTTTGGTCTACAGTTGTGCTTGTGTTTGAGTTCTTTGTTCTTGGGTGAATTTTCCCCTAAGGAAAATTCTTACACAAACATGAACATTTAGAGACTTGCAAATGAACTAGAGCCACCATATAGATGCTTGAGGAAGCCAAAAAAGGGAACAAATGCTTAAGAAATATGTGGAGGATAAGTTGGCCCATGACAACTTAAGAATTTGACGGCACTAAAGACTCCTTTCACTTTAGTGGTCAGATTCCTATTTGTACATTTTAATAATTCTATAGTTATTTTTCCTTGTTTTTAAAAAGTATTAAGGCATCCAACTCTTGGCCTACTAAAGGAAAGAGAAAGAGTTTCTATTATTTACTATGTTGGGTGACCAAATATTTGGATTTACAATTAGTTTGTAACATATGCAATCACCTCATTTATAAGACACACCTTGTTAAGCATAGAATAGTCCCCCCCACCCACCCCAATGACATGGTAGTCTGCTAGAGGTTGTATAAGGAAGTTGTATCATCATTTGGAACTACATATCTATGTATGTGTGTACACGTGCATGCAAATGTGTGAAATGTGTTTAATAATCAATCCAAACTTAAAGAGGACTAATATACACGTGATTTCTCATAAGCTTAAGGAAAATACATTTTAACATTTGTTTCAAACCCCAAGACATTCAAAAAATATTATGAGTCTAATCTACAAATATTCTTCACTCATGTAATGAAACATCCTCTCAACTATACTTTCTTAATTTAAATATCATAAATTATTAATCACAACTATTAATTAAATTGTAATCATTTGATCAACCTAAGTTAACCCTAAGAAAACCTCATTTTCTTATACAAAAATATATGTCATATCTTACTTGGCATCCATTTGCCTATGTATTTTATTATTATTAGCTTGAAAATACTTCCCCACATAGGTTAAAGAAACCAATGTCTAAAATAGTCCTTAAACTAATATACCAATGTCTAAAATAACCCTTAAACTAATTTACCAATGTCAAGTAGATATAACTCCAAGAATAATTTTGTTGAGAATTTCTGTTTCATTTTCATAGCATTTATCAATGTACACACAATAGTTTTGATATATAATTATTATGTAACTTAAACATCACAAAAGATATCATGCATGACCACTCAATTAGGTTACAATGATAATAGAAGATTTTTTTAATAAGAAAAGTGCTCACAAGCACAAACATTTAGCAAACAAGTTGAAGCCAACACTATAAATCTAAGTAGGAACAAAAAAAAGTAATACTATTGCCCAAGAAATATGTGGAGGGTGACACATTAAGAATATAAGGATATTAAAGAGTCCTTCAACCTTAGTGGCTAAATTCCCTTCAATTAGAATATAATCTATACATATTAATTAGTTTATTTTATTCCATATGATATATTAAGTCATTCCAATACACACCTTCAAAAAAATTCAATAATTGATTATGTTGGAAAATCTCTTTTTATTATTTGCAAATGGTTTATAACATACGCAATTCTTCATATATAAGATACAACTAAGTATAATGTAAACATAAAAACATACAGATCTTACTTGCTATAATAATGAATGAATAAATTTTATTGACACTTCATCATTAAATTTAATAAAAATAAAGGAATTCACCTAGATACCTCACATGTTCCTATGAATCTTATTTTGCAATTATGTTTATATGTAATATTGTAAAAATTGATAAACACAATGTTTGGTTTCAATATACAGTTAGTAAATTTGATTGTATCTCATACATATGATTGTTTAGTCGAAGATAAATTGTAATTTAAATAAATGTTTCCTCAAATTGTTCCAATTCATTATTAAAAAAATAACACAATCGTCTATATTTATACTTTCTAATTTGATTCCATAAGAAAAAGAAAAAGAAACCTACCTCTCCACATGCTCTTCACTTTAAGCATGAAAAGAGATCTACACAAACATTTTGTTTCAGTGACTTTTAGGTTGTAATTAGCACCTCTTTATAAATAAGACAGATTTTTTCATATGGTAGCAAATAGGAAAGCAATGCCCCATCTGTGAATACTCTACATAGATGGATACAATATTTAAACTTAATAAAAACAACAAACATCATAATAAGTGTGGATTTAACAAATGAGAAAGGAATTTGATAAACTAGACTCATGATAAGTAGGAGATGTTTTTTCTACAACAACTCAAATTGTGATATTTCTAGACTCAACTACTTAGTTCTTGAATCAAATTCATTGACCCATGTTTCACGGGTAGTAGTTCACACAAACCCATCTCTCATGAGAATGAAATGAACACTCGACACTCATTAGATCCAAGTGATGCTCTTAGAGGTGGTTATTGATTCCCATAAGAGATGGGTTCGTGTGAATCATCCATTCTCATCAAAGATGGGTTTGTGCAAACCATTACTTATAAAACATGGGTCAATGAGTTTGACTCAAGAACTACACAGTTGAATCGCGGTGACAATATCACAATACTAGACACTTGTTCATACATAATTGAATCTTGGTGGCAATATCAAAATACTAAACTCTTGTTCATACAGAGTTGAATCCTAATAACAATCTATCACAATACTAGACTCTTGTTCATATAAAATTGAATCCTCAAAATAAATCTATCACAATACTAACTCCTCTTCACCTAACTACTTAGTGAAAACACTTGTTTAGATAATATGCTTGCTTAGATTCAGATTTATTTTTTGAAAAAACCACATACACATATTTTATCTCAATGGAAAACACATACCTACATTCCGACCAGCCCTGTTATAGTATCAAATGGCATCTGCAACGCCCACATTTTCCCCCCTGCAACTTTGATCCGTCAATCGGCATCTCTCCATAAACCGGACGATTTTCTCCACAAAATCCTTCGCCTGAGGGCAATTTTCATTCTGTGGAGAGTTAAAAAAACAATGCCCCATCTCTGCAAACTCCACAAGCTCCACATCCTGCCCAACTCTTCCCATTTCCCTACAATACTCAATCTGCCGATCATAAAAAATGTCCATCTTCCCCACAAGAACAATAACAGGAGGCAGCAAAACCTCCCCAACACTCGGAATCAACGGATTCATCACATAATAATCCTTATTCTCGCCCTCCGGCAGAGAAAGCCTTGCTCCCTTCTCCACCGCCTCAATCGAAACCAGGGCCAAATCAGCCCCATTCTCAATCTCAGATCTACTCTTTTTCTCCTTAACAAACCCCGGATGCATCAAAATAACCCCCAAAATCTTGTTCCTCCCGGCAGAAAGCGCAACCTGGTGTGCCAGATTTGCCCCCACGCTGTCCCCTGCCAAAAAGAGGAACCCCAGGTCGCCGCGGGAGCGGAGGGGTTCGAACCCGGGTCGATCGATGCAGTTCAGAGCTGAAATACAATCTTCACAGCTTGCCGGCAGGCGGTGTTCTGGGGCGAGCCGGTAAGCCACGGAGACCCAAATCGATCCAGTTGCTATGGACAATCGAGAGCAGAGGCCGTGAAACATTTGCCATGAAGGATCCCCTGTGCAAAACCCCCCTCCATGGAAGTAGAGCACAACTGGTAACTTGGATTTGCCGGTGGCAGAAGCTTCTTCCGGCAGGAAGATCCTTGCCCAGAGGCCTGTAGTCTGATCCAGTGTTACATCCGTTGTGGAGACGCCGTTAATGAAGCAATCGGAGTTGCAGGGCACTTTGCTGGTCAGTATATTGGTAGTTTCTTCCCTTTTTATTGAGCCGTCTTCGTATAGCGTTACGAATCCTGGAAGCTCTTCTTTTATTGCTGCTGAATTGTTCTTGTTTAACTCCATTTTTGTTTTTCCCCTGTTTTTGGGATTGCTTTGGGGGGATTTGAGCAGGGATTGAAGATGAGAGTAGAGATGGATCTTTGTTTTAGTGTGTTTTTCGGAGTTTGGCTGAAAGGATGTAGACCTGTTTTGACGTTTTCTTTGGAGATGACTGTCGTCTCAAGTAGGTGGAAGCCATGAATGTTAGGTGCCCTGGTTCTTGTGCTTTTTCGTATGAAATTTTGACAGGTTGGTGTAGATAGGTAGGAGATTTTGGTTACTGATATCTCTTAAATTATTGGCCCATGTTTTATGAGTTTGTGGTTTACAAGAATTGATCATTGGTTAGAATGAAGGGTAAAGGCTAAAATCTAAATTAAAACAAAAATCTTATCAAGGGAGACATTTTAGAGTCTGAAAACTAAATGTCGTCTTGATCAAATTTAGGGTTTAGTGTAGGTTTTCAGAGATTACCACAATGAAATTTGTAGGACTACTTGCAACTAGGTGATGTTTATAAAGGTGAAATATTGGGACTTATGAAATGATTTCCTTTCTAGCCCACTCTAGTACTATTGTCACTGAAGGGTGCTTAACTATGTGCCCTCATGAAACATGAGTCAATGAGTTTAACTTGAAAACAATACAATTAAAATCTAACAACAATATCAAATGTGGTTGTAAGTTAGACAACATGAAATTGTCATAATCCATAGAACAGTGTAGTGATAAATCTGAATTTTAATTGATGAAGAACATTTGAAGAAAGCTTTTGCAAATTGAGTAAAAAGTTAGATAGACTTCATTTTGGAGAAAATTCTATGATTAAGCATTTAAGATGAAATAGTATTTTGATGGGTGATCAATGCTTCAATTCACATTTTGGGATGGAATGGGAGTTAATTTTACCATTTTCTCTCATGAAAGATGGGTTCCTTGTGAACCATTGCTTATAAAAGGGCATGTTTGACTTGAAACTATATAGTTGAATCTCAATAATAACATCATAGTGTGTATTAATTTTATTTATTTTTAATATTATTTTATAGTGCTTGCAAAATTTCAAATTATGCTTCTAAAGCTAAAGAATAATTTATCCAAACTGATGAGGAAAGAAAAATGGTCGATTGTTAATGAATCTAGAAGATAATAAATGTTTACAAGTGGTAGGTTTAGATTAGAAAGTCACTAGGTTATAATTTAATTTGTATAGCATGATATTAGGTCTTGCAAGCTACTAGATTTAAATGTCTTGGTAATTTTTATTGTTGATGTTTTAGATCATGCTCCATCCTCCATCACCATAGTCAGAATAGAGGAACAAGAGAAGAGACTAGAAAATGTCGCTGATCAAGGTGACTAAAAAGAGGGTGGAGAATGGGTGTAGTATGAAATCCAAAAGGAAGACAAGAAAATAAAATAAGCTCCTTTTTACCAAAATTCCTATCCTTGACTCTACCAAGCTCATTAAGCAAAGGAGATGAATGATGAAATTGCTCCCTTGATTGAGTGGTGCCTTAGACCAATTTGTTCACATTCCAAGGTATACTTCATGAGCAATTTGATGGAGTTGCCATGGGATCTCCTTTATCCCACTTTGTCATCAATCTTTATATGGATCACTTTGAACAACTTGCTCTTCACGATTGCCTTGTCCAAACAAAGTGGTGGAAACATTGGGTCAATGACACATTTATCGGCCTCGTGTTGTCAAGAAAAACTTGAAGAATTTCACCTTCATTTAAATATCTTATCCTCTCATGTAATGTCCACACATAATTTGCTTTTTTGTTTTGATTGCCAAACTCTTTTAGGTCTATTTCATGCATTTGTTAGTTTTAGGATTACATATATATTAGAGTTCATTACTTAGTCAATTATTATTCATGAGTTATATTTGATGGTTATGATTACTTGTGTAGTAATGGCAATTTAATTATTCCTAGTGAGTAAATGTGATTGCTATTGTGATGATGAGTGGTTATGTTTCGATATGCGATGATTTGTACTCGAGATTTATTATAGTACTTGTCTCGTACTTGCATGTGTATGATGTGTGTGATGCTTTACTTTCCTATCTGATGTGGTTGAGGGAGGGAGTTGTAGTCACCTACCATCAGGATCTACACGATGCACTACTCCTTGCCATTGTCTATTTAACTTAGACATATATGCATATGTGCATGCTCATCTTTTATGCAGGTTGCAAACACTAGGCATCGACTTTCCTTAATTGTCAAGAGTGTATCCTATCACAATAAGTCAATGGTAAGAATGAGAAGATAATGTTCGGGTCCAATCCCAACCATAACCTAAGTATTGATGTTTTGTAGCTTTACTCAGATAAATTACATTAATATGTGTGCATGTGTAGTATTGATGTTTTGTAGCTTTACTCAGAGAAATTACATTTGTGTGTGTATGTTGTTTTCCACACATAGAGTTCACTGGGATATTGTTGCTTACCCAAAGCCTCAGGGGGGTTTGGGTTGCTTTCCACTCAAAAACAGGGGATTGCCCTCTATGCCAAGTGGATCATTCGAGCTCTCACTGGAGATGAGGCCTAGAAAATTCTTTTAAGACACTACATTTCTTCAGGCTTTCTAGTTAACCGACCTGCCTAGAAGGGGATTAGTTTTCAGACCCTTCTTGTGACTTTTGAACTTGTTCAGATTCAAGGTACTTTTGTTGTTAAGAGTATTTGGAAAACCTGGTAAGCTCTCAAACCATGGCTTCGCTAGGCTGGTAATGGGTTCAAAGATGGGCTCTCAATGAACCAGTAAAAGCTTTGGTGGTCTCCTTTGTTTGCCACTCAAGGTGTTCCTTTAGCTAAGATTCAGGGAGCCAATGCTCTACATTTATTCTGCAGGGCTATTAAAACTCCCAAGGACTTATTTTGCAGAGTTACTATGAGCCTTCACTCTTTGGAGGATTTGTAGGTCCAATTCAAGCTCATCCATGTAGATCAGCATACAACTAATCTTCTAGTTTCTGTGGTGCCTCCCAATCTGTTACACAAGCTTGGTATTTACTCATCTCACCCTTGGTGGAAGGATTGGAAGTTGTATCCTGCCACTCCTATGGCTAACTACAAGCCCAAGTTGGGGTATCCGTGACGGATACCTCATCTTCTGATGGTTGACACCCTCAATCAATGTTGGCATTTGCATTCTTCTCATAAGACTTGGAGTCGTAGATTTACTACTCTCTGGAATGCCATTATGAAGCCAAAGATTGCTCACTTTGCTTGGTGTTTCCTTTTCCAAGGCTTGCCTTTGGGCCCTCGGCTTCAGCATTTGGGAGTTCTAGATTCTAGATGCCCCTTTTGTGGCCAACCTGAAAGCTTCTTGGACATTTTTTGGTTCTGCAGGCAAGCCCAATGATATTGGCTCTAGATTCATGACTTTTTCAAGTTTTTCCACCTCGAGGAGTTCACCAGGCATATGGTGGTGCTGGGGGATCTGCCCATACGTTGTTTTAGATATGCCCAAACTTGGCATGCTTTCAGAATAAAAATTTTGTTTACTCTTTGGAAGGACAGAAATGCAATTTTATTCTCTCACAACTTTCTTGATACTCATATTGCTATGTACTCTAAAGCATGTATTTGCAATAATTGTTAAGAATTGTGTCTCAACCTTGCAAGCTTTTTCCAGAAAACTCTAGAATTTTTTTAGAAAATTCTAGAATTTGTTTGTAGTAGTTTTCACATGTTTATGAGTTGGAAAAAGATGTATGAGTTGTTAAAAAATGTGTCTAGTCTCTAGAACAATGTAGAAGGGCTATTTTTAGAGTGTAAACAACTCATTATATGACTTTTATGGGGGTCTAAACTAGAAGACAAAATTATGGATGAAAATGGTATTCTTGGAGTTATAGATTACAAGTGGGTAACATGTGGCATGGTTGTTTTGGCCATGGTTTTGTAAAACCACAAATGGTTTCCAAGTGGCAAATCACTATAGAAGGAGGGCTTGGGGAGGTGTTAGAATCGTCGAGTTTAGTTTGCAAGATTGGTGCTAGAAGGAGTCTCTTTGAGTCTGAGTCTGAGTTCAAGTTGTGGTGATGCGCTCCTATAAGAACTTGCATTGCAAGTGTATTGTAATCTTCCAAATTTGAGAATACATTGTGCAGGTTTTGGAGGGTGGAGTTTTTCTCCTGGAAGAGTTTCCCTACAGTAATTATTGTTTTATGCATTCATTGTTATTTTTATTATATCATTATGAGATCTCTGCAATAGTTAGTTGAATTTGTATAATTGTCCCCTCAAAGATTAGTGTAGAAAGCAATTTCGTGCACCTTAGCTTCCTTACAAATGGTATCAGAGCTTGGCCAGTTTTGATTCTATTTGTTGGGTACATGGATTTTTTAGCTAATCAAGGTTTGAGTGGGAGCTTGTGCAGAGGTTTGTATTTTTGTTGCAAGATTGCAAAGATGGCAAGCACATAAAGGAGGATTGATGTAGAGAAGTTTACTATCACAAACGTTGAAATGTGGAAGCTGAAGATGGAAGATCTATTGATTGATTAGGATGAAAAAAGTTGAGGCCCACAAACCCAACTTCAGCCGCAGAGTATGATGTGAGAGACATAAAAGCTAAAAGTCTCATTAGATTATGTCTTGCTGACTCTATACTAATTAATGTCCATGAAGAACCTACCACGAAGAAGCTTTGGAAGAAGCTAAGTGAGATCTATCAAGCAAAATCACTTGTGAACAAGATTTTTTGAGGAAGAAGTTGTATTCCTTGAAAATGGAAGAAGGTGGACAGATTTCTGAGCATCTTGAAAGTTTTAATATGTTGGTGACTCAGTTGATCTATATTGGGGTGTGGATGGATGAAGAAGAAAGGTGCCAAATATTGCTATGTTCATTGCCAGACTCATGGGACAACCTTGTCATGGCCATAGTAAGCACTTCAGTTGTCTTGAAGATGGAAGATGTTGTTGGTTCTCTACTTTTTGAAGAGATGACAAGGAAGGTCTCTTTAAATGCCAGAGAGGCTTTGAGTGTTCGAGGAAGACCAAAGGAAAGAGGCAAGAATGAGAAGCACCATGGTTGTTCTAAGTCCGATAATAAGGGGAGATCAAAATCTCATGGTAAGTCTAACATGATTTGTTGGAATTATGACAAACCTGAACACTTCCAAAAGGACTCCAAAGAGGAAAAGACAAAGAAGAAGAAGCAAGATTCTGATTCTAAATCTGAAAAGGAAGATGGAGATGTTTTCATCGCAGTCTTGGCCACTCATGCAGGTGAGAATGCATGGTTGATAGACTCAGGTGCATCTTTTCACATGACTCCTAATAAGAATTGGTTTAGTAAATATGAAAAGTTTGATGGTGGTAAGGTGTATTTGGGTGATAACTTAGTTCTTGATATTGTTGGTCGTGGAAGTATTCGTGTGAAATTTTATGATGGTAGAATTAGAAGATTTGATGGTGTCTTGCATATCCTAGGACTAGCAAGGAATTTGTTATCTGTTAGTAAACTAATAGATGCGGGTGTGCATGTACAATTTTTTGAAGCAAGTGGGAAAATGGTGAGAGGTGCTATGGTAATAGCAAGAGGAATCATATTGGGTACATTGTACTAGCTTGATGCATGCACGGTTGAGTGTAATAGTACTTCTGATCAGATTGTGAAAAGGACTACTTTGTTGGAGAAGGAGAGGGTTTCTCTTTCAACAAATGGTCATGGTTTTTGGGTGCCCAACGATACTCTATCTACTAAATTAAAGTTACTTACAGAGAAGACTATGTTATGACACCAGAGACTTAGCCATAGACGTGAGAAAGTTCTACGAACCTTAAAGAATAAAAACCTTTTTGATGAGTTGAATGACTACAATCTTGATTTTGATTTTTGTGAGCATTTTATCTATGGTAAACAAAATTGCATTCAGTTTTACTCAATTTCTCACAAGTCCTCATGTATTTTGGATCTAATCCATTCTGATGTATTTGGTCCAGTTGATGTTCCTTCTATTGGTAGATCAATTTATTATGTTTCCTTCATTGATGATTTAAGTAGAAGAACATGGGTTTGTTTTCTTACAAGTAAAGCTGAAGTTTTTAGTCATTTCAAATAATTTAAAACAATGGTTGAGTTGCAGACTAGAAAGAAGATAAAGTGTTTGAGAATTGATAATAAGGGTGAATATTGCTCCAATGATTTTGGCACATTTTGTAAAGATTGTGGTATTAAAAGGTAGAAGACAACTTCGTATTCTCCACAGCAGAATAGAGTTGTAGAAAGAATGAATAGGACCTTGATGGAAAAGGCTAGGAGTATGTTGAGTGGAGTTGGATTGGAACAAAAGTTTTGGATTGAAGCTATAGCCACTGCCTGCTACTTGATAAACATGTCTCCTACATCAACTCTTGTTGATAAGACACTAATGGAAACATGGTTGGGTCACAAGCCTTCACTTAGACATCTGAGAGTTTTTGATTGTGAGGCATATGCTTATGTGTCGAAGGAGAAGCAGAAAAAATTGGACAACAAAGTTGTCAAATGTATCTTCATCGGATATAGTTATGGTGTGAAAGGATACAAACTTTGGAATCTTGTTGCACAAAAGGTATTTTACTCCATAAGTGTTATTTTTAGAGAAACTGAGCCTTCTTCTATTACAGTGCAACCAGAATAGATAAAAGAAAAGAAATATGTGATTCAACTTCCTGCTACATCTGAGAAACTTGAATCGAAGCCCTTAGAAAGACAAGTTGTTGAAGAGAGCTCTACGAGTTCTAAATCATCAGAGGAAGAGGGAGAACCGGATCATGAACCTGAACCTGAACTAGATCTTGTTTGAAGATCTAGTAGATAGAGGAAAGCATCGGAAAGGTATGGATATTCTCTTGATGATTGGAGGTGTATATTTGCTTTGAATGCTAATATTGATGAACCAAAATCTGTAGAAGAGGCTCTTGGTATGAATGATTTAGAATATTAAAAGATAGCCATGGAAGAAGAGATGACAACTCTTAAGAGGAATGACACATGTGACTTGTACCATTGCCTGAAGGATGGAAGCTTGCTGGTTGTAAATGGGTGTTCAAAAATAAGATGGGTTTAGATGGAAACATTGAGAAGTATAAAGCATGATTGATTGCAAAAGGTTACTCCCAAGTTGCAAGATTTGATTATGGTGAAATTTTTTCTCCTGTAGCAAAAATGACATCCATTTGACTTTTACTTTCTATTGCAACAACTTATGATTTAGAAGTTGAGCAAATGGATGTGAAGACAACTTTCCTTCATAGAGATTTGGAGGAAGAAATTTATATGACACGGCCAGAGCACTTTGTGGTGAAAAGTAAAAGTCATTTGGTATGTAAATTGAAGAAATCCTTGTATGGTTTAAAACAAAGTCCTAGGATGTGGTACTAGAAGTTTGATACATATGTATTGAGTTTGGGATTTGTGTGATCCAAATCTAATCACTGTATATACTACAAGTCTGATAGGGATTATTTCCGTATTATTGCCTTATATGTTGATGACATGTTTATTAGCAAAGGAAAAGGTTTGATTGCAAAATTAAAATCTTAGCTCTAAGCAAAGTTTGAAATGAAAGATCTTGGTGCAGCAAGGTGCATTCTGGGAATGGAGATTATAAGAGATAGACAAAACATAAAGCTTTGGCTAAGCCAGAGTAAGCATGTTGGTAATATTCTAAGAAGATTCAATATGCAAGATTCTAGACCATTGAGTGTTCCTATTACTATGGGAACACAATGTTCTTACTCACAGTGTCCTTCGTCCCCATTGGAGATGGAAGGGGTGAGTAGAGTACTGTATCAAAGTGTTGTTCGAAATTTGATGTATGCTATGGTCTGTACAAGACCTGACATTGCCTAAGCAGTGGGAGTACTTTCCCGTTATATGTCTAATCCAGGAAGAGCACAGTGGGATGCAATAAAAAGAGTTTCTAGATACTTGTAGGGTACCTCAAAGTTCTCTATAAATTTTCATAGAATAGGATATGAAAATTCCTTGGATATTCAAGGCTATGTGGATTTAGACTGAGCTGGTGATGTTGATAGAAGAAGATCCATCAATGCATATTTGTTTACATTATTTGGTGGTGCAATCAATTAGATGAGCAAGCGACAAGATGTGGTCTCTTTGTCCACTACAAAGGTAGAGTATACATCAACTACTCATACTTGCAAGGAAGCCATCTGGCTTAAGAGACTACGTTCAGATATAGAGTTCAAATAGGGTGTAGTGACAATTTATAGTGATAGTTAGAGTGCAATCTGCATAGCGAAGAACCCAACATTTCATGCCAGGACCAAGCACATTGATGTACAATATCATTTTGTGAGAGATATGGTCAAGGACGACAAGGTGAAGTTGGAAAAGGTGGAGACTTTGGTGAATGTTGCTGATGCATTAACAAAGCTTGTGAACACAGAGAAGATCAGATATTGTTCAGAGTCTATGGGCCTCTTAGCCCCTAGCAATTAAGTCCATAACATTGTGGATCTCCTAATTCTTACAAGGTGTTTGACAAATGGGAGAATGTTGAGAATTGCGTCTCAACCTTGCAAGCTTTTTCCGAAAAACTCTAGAATTTTATTTAAAAAAATTAGAATTTGTTTGTGGTAGTTTTCCACATGTTTATGAGTTGGAAAAAGGAGTATGAGTTGTTAAAAATGTGTCTAGTCTCTAGAACAATGTAGAAGGGCTATTTTTAGAGTGTCAACAACTCATTATATGACTTTTATGGGGGCCTAAACTAGAGGACAAAATTATGGACAAAAATGGTATTCTTGGAGTTCCAAATTACAAGTGGGTAACATGTGGCATGGTTGTTTTGCTCGTGGTTTTGTAAAACCACAAATGGTTTCCAAGTGGCAAATCACTATAAAAGGAGGGCTTGGGAAGGTGATTGAATCATCGAGTTTAGTTTGCAAGACTGGTACTAGAAGGAGTCTCTCTGAGTCTGAGTCCAAGTTCGAGTTGTGGTGATGCACTCCTGTAAGAACTTGCATTGCAAGTGTATTGTAATCTTCCAAATTTGAGAATACATTGTGCAGGTTTTGGAGGGTGGGGTTTTTTTCCTGGAAGGGTTTCCCCACAATAGTCATTCTGTTATGCGTTCATTATTATTTTTATTATGTTATTATGCATTTCTTAAGATCTTTACAATAGTTAGTTGAATTTGCATAATCTTCCCCTCAAAGATTAGTGTAGGAAGTGATTTTGTGCACCTTAGCTTCCTTACAATAGTGTCATGATGTGGATTCAAGTACAAACTAACAAAATTGTGTTGGAGGTGGCTCACCCACAGGAGGTACTTGCTCATAGGGAAATGCACCATGTACGGTTGCCTTGTGCCTCTAGAGGCAATTTCCAGTGATCACAGATCTACATGTCACTCGCACACTCCCCGGTCGCAACCACATCGCCGCTCTCCCAATGATGGTTTTAACATCGCCGCTCTCCCAATGATGGTTTTAATGGTCATCATCACTCGGCCTCGCCTCCATGGAGGTTGGGCTTGGGCTAGTCCCCGGTGGTGCCCCCTTGGCACCCCTATTGTGGGTTGGTCTTATGTGCAACTTGATCCTAAGTGGACTTTCCCTCAGCTAGACTTAGTTATCTCCCCGTCCAAGACTGAGGGAGATAAAGATGATGATATTGATGTTGTTGCTGCTTATGGTTGGGCTCCCCCTGAGCCAACCACTAACCCCAAGGACTTCTATGGTTCTGATGATAAAGACCCTCCTTCGGCTGGCACTGCTCTCGTTGCTTAAGGCTTTATGCTTTTCTTTAAACATTTTTTTTTAATGAATAGTTCTTAATCTGGTCTTGTGTCGTTTGAACTGATAGTGTGATCTTGTATCCCCGACCCCTTTTTTGTGAATATGTATCTTAATATTATAAATTATTGAAAAGATCTATTCGTCAAAAAAGGGAAAAGTATTAAATAAGACAATATTTCATTTCTTGGAATTATTGGAACATTTGGTTAAATTAAAAAGATCTAATAAGTTCTAAATTAGAAAATTGAATCAAAAGAATTTAAATTAAAAAGTGACTTAAATATGCATGAAATGATTACTTAAATAATATAGTTATATATTAGGGCTTTTAGAGACAAAATCCCTAAAGGGAGTTATGGCTCTATATTAGAAGTTTTCAGATCATTATTTCACACAGAGGTTTGGAAGATCAAAATAATTAGGAATTAGCTCAAAAGAAGTTTTGGAATCTTCAAGGGTTTTGGATTAGCAAGGGTTGTACTAGATTGTAGCATCAGATTAAGGTAGGATTTGAAACTTGTGGTTGTAAATTCATTTTAAAAGATATGTAAGATCTATATTCTTTGTGTCTTCTTGGGTGCTTGCATATCAAATAGTTGAATTATTGTTAGGATATTTGGATATTTAGATAAATGAATGTGTTTGTTGATTTTAGAATTGGTAGATTTGAAGAAATTGTGTTGAGAAATTTAGAAGATCATAGATCTTATATTCCTTTGAAAACTCTTTTATTCAACTTCTACAATAGAAAAACTTACTAGATTTTGATTAAATATTAATGTCGAGTAAACCCACAAAAAATTTGTATTCCTATATATATATATATATATATGAACCGCTTCATTACTCATCCACCCTTTCCATTCATATTTTTCTACATTATATTTTATAAAGCATAAATCCCAAAAAAACTGAAAATTGGCAAGTTAAAAAAGGGGACCGATTATTCGTATAAGGGGAAGGGGAGTGACAATTCATCCCACCTCCTCCCTATGTATAGTTTTTGAAATAATGTTTTAAAGGAATGGAAGGGGGAGTGGGGGCACGTATTTCCCCACATATATACTTTTAATATCATTTTTAATATGAAAGCAAATAAAAAGAAGGTAAAAGTTTCTTTTATAAATATTTTAATTTAGTTTTCTTTTTAAATTATATTTATAAATGATTTTATTAATGGTTTAATATTTAAATGTGAATTGTTTTAGTTATAGATTAATTTGATTATTTCATTTTGTTTTACATTTAGTTAATTAATAATTAATTATCTTATTATATTATGATATTAAGAATGTTTGAATTTATTAATTAATAAATTTAAATTAGCTTATATTAGGTTAGTTGAACGCATAATTTAATGAGAATTTTAGTATGTATTTAAATTGTTATAAATAGATTATAATTATTTTACTATCATTTTCTAGGTATTAAGTTTTTCTAGGTATTCTAGAATATTTAATTATAAAGATAATAATTTCTTTGAAAGAATGTAAAATATTATGTTCAAGTACATTTTTTTGGCGAAAGTGAACTTTAGAAAACTACTTTATTTAAATCACGTGACTAGAACTTATGTGTTTGTCTATGCTTGTTATAGTTTCGTGAATTTTTTTTGTGGTGGTTGTCTTTGTGCGATGATTAGCTGGCCAACAAGGATGTACACCAGAGGTTTTTTGTGATTCTTCTATAAGTTGATTTGCTCCAAATGTTATGACGAGCTTTTTGATTTAACTTGAAAGTCATATTTATGAGATTTTCTTTGTGGTGCATTTATGTATATTTTTGGGTTGGGAGAACTAACTTATTTTTAGGTTGTTAGCTAAGGAACCAAAATCGATCATCCTAGGTGTTGTGGCATGGGACACAACTATGATTTATATGCTTAAGGGAGGTTGTCTAGGTGCATCCTATGGGAGTGGCTAGCAATGGGGGCTAGAGCCCAAAGTGGTTGTCAAGGTAACTCATTATAAGTTGTGTAATAAGTGATTACATAGTAATTAAAATATTTTTCCTAGCCCTTTCCTTGCGACACAATAAAAGGATAAGTTAGAGATTTTGCACCACCCATGCCTTGAGTTCTGGTATAGGATAAGGATGGGAATGGGATGATACCTTAAGAGGTATGACTAGTTTTTCCTCATCATCACGAGATGATATTATGGTTCTGTATAGAGTCACTAGGGGGTCAGGGTAATGAGAGACTACTAAGGTAACCTTAGAGTTGGTTCATGTGATAACACTCCCTAGTATGTAGCCCAAGTCTCCTTTGTAGATTTTGTATTTGCCTCTAGTGGTGTATTGACTGGTGGTGGTTTTATTGCCAGATGTATTTATTATTGATGATTTACTTTTATTGATGGTGGTTAGTGATCTATTGGTTATTATACTTTTGACATGTGACTTTTGACTTGAAGTGGATATATTTCATTGACTTTTTCTCTTAATTTTGATATGCAATTTATACATGGTATCTTTAGGTTGAATTTGGTATCTGGTTTTGGTATTGGATGAGTGTCTCTTTTATTTTGATTAAATTTTCTTCCTCAATAGTTGTTTACCCTTGAGATATGATTCGCCATCAAGATTCCTTGTCTAGGATTGTTTCATGGTTTAATTATTCAAATGTGGATCGTTCATTATCTTTCTTGCATAGCCGGAGTGGAAGCCTAACTAGGTGACCATGCGGTCGGCAGGTAGTGACTTCTGACCATTTGGGTCTCCTACATATTGGCAGACATTGGATGTTCATTGATGTAATTGTATTATTACCATTCTTATTCCTATCTTGGAGACTTCTATTCAATTGATGTATATAAGTTATTATGTATTTTGTATTATAGTGTACT
The DNA here is from genome assembly GCA_028749045.1 of Cupressus sempervirens. Classification (NCBI taxonomy): domain Eukaryota; kingdom Viridiplantae; phylum Streptophyta; class Pinopsida; order Cupressales; family Cupressaceae; genus Cupressus; species Cupressus sempervirens. The sequence goes on along the minus strand of CM053791.1, from coordinate 649,046,603 downwards.
TGTATCTATTCTCGCATACCCTGTGATATGTGCAATGGATGTTATTCATGAGATGTATTTCACTGTATCAACTGTATTTATGCATTTTCTTATGAGATGATGTATCTATTATTTCTTTATGATCATGATCTTTATGATCATGAGCAGTGTACTTAAGATCTAAACTAATTAATATAAACTTCTTAAGCATGACTCAACGTGATAGAACCCTCGAGGAATGAAGTCTATATGCTATTTGCTTATGTCTAATTGATATGTATGTGTTTATTACTTCCATATTGTTACTTTGATATTGTTTAAATTTTTTTTTTAAATAGTCCAGTAAACATTGTAACATGTTAGGTTATTTCTCTTGGGTTCCCAAGCAATGAATTACATCCCACATCTCCTTCACCAAAGAAAATAAAGTTGACAATGAATTCCCCTTTTTAGAAACTCTCTTCATTAAAAAGCCAAATGGATCCCTAGCTAGGGATGACCAACCACTCATACAATCATTCCCTTTTCTTGAAGATAGTCTTCCACTCGTCACCTTCTCTAATGCGAATCTTTGGTATCCACTCTTCAGATCTATCTTTGTGAAATATACAGCTCCACTCAAACAGTCTATAATATCATCCATCATTGTCAATAGAATTTTGTAATTGATTGTGATCTTGTTAATAGCGTGAGAATTTTTACACATCCTCCATTCTCCATTCTTCTTTGGTGCTAATACCACTAGTACAACACATGGACTCAGACTCTCTCGAATCAACCTCTTCTACAATAACTCATGACCATGTCTATTCAAATCTTCACTTTCTGCTAGTGTCATTGTGTGCACTACCTTGTTTGACAAATTGGCTCTTGGAATCAAATCCATCTAGTGATTGATCTTCCTTACTAAGAGTAATCCATTAGGTACATTATTTGACACAGCATCAGAAAACTCTTCCAACATATCTGTAACTTTTGCAAGTACTTCTAATACTTTTTCTTTACCATCTGTTGGAATTATAGAAAAGCACATATGCTCATGCTTCATATATTGGAGAAACTCCTTTCCATCAATGAAACATATTCGGGAAACATTGCATACCTCTTCTTCTTTCTCCTTTAATGGCTTCAAATTATGTTTCACTCCATCCTTGGTCAAAATGTAGGTATTTTCTTGTCCATCATGTACAACATGCATGTCAAATTGCCACAGCCTACCCAACAACATATGACATAAATCCATAGGTATGATATCACAAAGTACCTCATTTTGGGAGCTTCGAATCTTGAGCTTCACTGAGAATTCTCACTGACCATGACCTTGTGGTCATCTTGCACCCAACCAATACAATATAGATGCAGGTGTTTCTATCTCTTTAGCTTCAACTTTGTGACCATCATTTTTGACACCAGATTGTTAGTACTTCTACCATCCATAATCACATCACAACACTTATCTTCATAGTTGCACCTAGTGTGAAACAAAATCCTCATTTGATCAGGTTCATTCTCATCACTCAGGAGGACTCTTCAGTTATCTAGGACTTCTCCTCTTTTAGCATCTTTAGAATGTGATGATCTAGCATCTTTTTCAATGTGTACAACTCTAGTTTGACCTTTTGTTCTTCGATCTACCCTTCCTTGGCACTGGAAATATTCAAAAGCTATATTCCCTTCTTCTCCATAGTGAAGCATTTTCTACAAAAACCTCCTCTTCTAGATCCTTGCCCTCTTCCTCTTCCTCTATGATCTCTATTATTCTATTCATGGAAATGATTGGAATTATTTCCCATCTAGTTCTAACTACTACTTCTAGCCTCATCCTTATTCATCTTATCATCATTTCGGCCTCCATAAGATTGCCCGCCAGATCTTCCACAGTGACCTCTACCACTACTCTTGTTATCAAACTTTGTGCTTAGGTTATCCTCAACTCTTAGGGAAAACTAGTATGTCTCCTCAATACTAGTCACTCAAACAAGAATTATCTCAACTTGAATAATTGGCCTTAACCCATTAATATGACTGACCACTTTCTCCTTATCAACTTTTGCATGGCCAATTCTAATCAGAACTCGATAAAACTCTTTGGTATACTCTTGAAAAAAAATTCCCACTTGCTTCAAACCTTGCATTTTCTTCAATAGATCAAGCTAACAATCCATGAGAATGAACAGTTGAATCATTTTAGATACCATCTGATCCCATTTAGTGATTTTGTCCTTTCCTCATTTATTTCAATCCAACTAGATCTCCTACCACCAAATCCTTGCATGACCCTTCAGTTTGGCCCTTGTAAACCTGACCCTATCCAAATCTTCAATATCTTCATATTCAAAGTACTCTTCCAAATCATTGATCCAGTTGATCAATTCCTCTGGGTTGAGATTTCCCAAAAATGTGGGAACATCAAACTTAGGTACATTTCTAATATTGGAATTGGTCTTAAAAAGCTTCACCTCCTCTGGCCTAAGAACTTTCTCTACTGCAGCTTGGGTATCATTTCCTTCTTCTCTTTCATTCTTGCTTTCATCATCTCCTATGACAAAATTCATTCCTCTGTACATCAATTCTTGCAATGCTTGCATTTTCCTTTGGAGGGTTCTAAAATCCTTAGGTGTAACACCTTCGAATATTGCACCACACTCTTTTTGTGGAGGCATTTTTGTGCTTCTGTTGAAACCCTAGTGCAAACTACCTCACAATCGATGATTTGACTACACACAACCCAAACCACAATCTTGGTGTGAACTGCCTCACAATCAGTGATCTATCCACATACTTAGGAACTCTAGCTCTGATACCACTTGATGAAAGGTGCTCCCCTTAAGACCATAAACACATAACAAAAACAATTTGCAAGAACAAAATATGGGCTTCTTATTATCAATGCAAATGTGGAATTAAAGAATTCAAAATTACAATATGCTAACCCATATGGGCGCCTTCATTATAGTAATCTACAAGATAGGGTTGTCAACTATCACCCAGAGTTGTCCTAGACAATGTTCAAGCATTTCTTAAATAGGTAATTTTATGCCACCCAGGAAGGTTCTAGACACTCAAAGTTAATACCTAGGGCTGAAAAACCCTAACAATACATATAAAGTCGGCCAAATACACCTTGGACATTTATTTTGGATGTTTTGGTCATCCCAACTTCAAAAGACCATAACTCTCGAACCATTGCTCCGATTGGCTATTATAATCACTTTTCAAAAACCTCATCTCTTAATCTACATGCTCAATTTGGCACAAGCACCCATCAATCAAGCTTTCAAGCCTCATCCAGGCACTTTTAAGCCTCCAATGGTGAGCCTAAAGTTTATATACCAAAATTCCAAACCAAAAATTTGCAACAAATCCATGAATACACATGATATGGCACAGAGCCTCAACTAGTAGGTTGATATATCCAAGATGAACATTAACCTCTAAAATTAGGACATTCTAAGCTCGTATGATTGGCTTACTAAGTAGCAAGCCTCCATAGACAACAACTCTACATTAAATAGCCTTTATTCAAATAACTGAAATGAAATATTTTTGGTTGATGCAAGATTCCTCTTACACCAAAGATGCTCCTGCATCATCTTCAATGTACAATGGTAAGATTTGATGACAGTATTTGTGTCCAAATTTCCATGTGGGAATAGTCTATATAGTTTGGACCATATTTATGTGTACAATAGGCATAAAGATTTCCTAACAATGCACTCAAAACAAGACAACAACTATCTCCAACAAATAAACACTTTCAAAAATAGATAGGGCTATCTTACCTACATGACCCTCCCCTTCGCACCATGTCCTTTGGAAATATTCTAAGAATTTTTGTTGATCAAAGATCCCGACCCAGAATCATTCAATAGATTAAAACTCATATATTTGCTCTCACCCATTGCATTCATTATGATGCTGAGGCATTCAAATATTGGTTTAGCTCTATCTTTCGATGCAAACTTGATGGCATTCTTCATCCATACTTGACAAACATGCCAATTGCACAGAATGCCACAAATTTTAAAAGTAGCCCTAGTGGACGTGAAGGTAATCTTCAATGGATTTGGTGGTGGGAATCTTTTAAAAGATAATGGTAAAGAATTTTCAAACAAGAAGTTAATTAAAAAGGTAGGTAGAAGCACTTACTAAATGGTATGTATTTGTATACTACCATCATTAGTCAAGAAGGCATTAACCATCCACTCATTTCTAGCCTCCTTTCCTTGTCTCTATATGATGGATAGAAACCCTTCAAAGTCCTCTAAGTTGTCATGGGATGCCATAACCCATGTAACGTGCACCCTTGACTGATACTTGTTGAACACAAGAAGAGAATATAGTTGATACTGCAATGGATTTAGACATTAACAATGATTTTCGATTGTTAATGGAAAAAAAGAAGTACAAAACAAATTGTCTAGTCAATTCTATAACCATTGTACATGTCTCATCCCATATTTTTTGGTTACAAAAGTCAAATCTATGGATATAACAAAATTGTGTGAGTGTCACACCATCATATCAAGCATCCATGGGGTTTGCATACCCATAATGAAAGACCTCCCATCATTCTATGGCTATTGCCAATAAAAGAAATTAGTATGATCCCACTTCTTTCCATTTTACAATACTAATGACAATATTAACATGTTTATGGGCTTAATTAGACTTCACTCTTCTCCACAAATTCATTACATCTTTCCAGGTAAGGAAACTATCTCTTTGGTGCAGCATACCCCAAAAATATGGATTGGTCATATGTCTATCCATTACGATATCCACACTAACATCCATTTCCAACAAACCCTCTATATAATCCTTGCATTTTGAAGATAAGTTGACATCCAGCTAAGCCCATGGCTCTTTGTTTCTATTATTTATCCCATGACAATCAAAGCCATCACCATGCCACATATTAGTGAAACTCAAAATAGCCACGTCTAATCTACCAAACATAACCTTAAAATTGAAGTGGCATTGATAACCCCATTTCTTTATAAATTCATAGGGGGTACCCTTTCTGGTATTTTTCCCTTTGACCTCCTAGACCATAGGAACACTAATAATTGAACATAAATCATAGTCATACTCTAAATTGAAAATGTATTGCCACAATTTTTAGAAAAAAAACAAACATAATATTGATTGTTTGTAATCACCTATAATATATCTTTGTACTTCTTTCCTTGTACTCTTTACATTGGTGCTTTATGTGAGTCACACAGACGAATGTACATTCTACACCTTCCCACTTTGACTCCCCTACAACAAATGCTTCAAGTCTGTGTAATGGAACTAACACACATAGGTCTATTACTTCATCTTCTTAAACCCCAATTGGATTCCACTCAATTTCATCAGATAAAAAAGGCATAACTCCATGACTTGCATCTTACATTTCAAGTTGGGCAATCAACAACCACTTGCATTTTCTTTCCATCACATAAAACTATGATTAAAAATTGGCATGTGTACAAACATGAAAGCTAGATAAATCAGTAAGTGCATGCCATTTGGTATTTGATCTCTCTTGCCTATATTCATAAATAATTGAAGTATTGTTGATATCAGAATTATCAATACAAATTCTTGCTTATTTAAATATGATTAACTCAACATGGTATCACACCAAAGCCAAGGAGGACTAATTAGATGCAAAGAAAGAATTGACAATACAAAGAAAACCAAGTATTCAATTTAGTTTGTGCCATCTTTAGAGGATTTAACACTTCAAGAACCCTTAGTTCACAAGCCTTCTTCACTAATGATGGTGATAGAATTATAACCATTGTATTGTTGGAAGTGATCACAAATTTAGTAGTTTATGACATTGTTGTTCATCAATTCATCTAGTGTTCATATTTGAATCCTTGATGGGTGCATTTGGCTTCCTTTTTTTGGTTGATGATACTAAATGAGTGCATCTATTTCCAAGCATAAGTGTAGTTATATCAAGATGTGGTTTTCAAGAACCCTTGAGTTAGTATGCAAGATATAACTTTTCAAAAGGTTCAAACTCATTTTGTTTACATGGTATCTAGTTTCTTTATTTGTTGAGAAAACCTTTTGCAAAGGATATGAAACTTGTTCATCATCTCTAGAATTATTGATTTATTTCTAATGCAAGTACAAGTGTTTGTGTACCTCTATGAATCCTCTTTTTCTATTGTTGATTTATTGTGGCTACTTTCCTAAAAGTGAGCATCAAGATCACATATGGGTCTGATATCTCAGAACACAATAAAGAACCACTATCTAACTCTCATATTATGAATTCGGATATTGTTTTGGAGTTTTTTAACAAATTATGCCCAATAAATAAAGAATTCCCCTTCATCTTTGCAATATCATAATTGAATGAGCTCATTAAAGTTATGATACAATTTATTGATGACACATCAAATGAATTGTTGGCAAGATGATACAAGTTGTTACTATGTGGAGTTGTAGACACTAAAGGACTATACATATACAAAACTTGTAATATTAAAGATGATGGAGATTTATCTATAGAAGGAAAACTTAAGGATGTGTTTTGTGTCTTTCAAGATTTTTTATTGCATATACCCAATCTTTAAAGGATGTATAGCAGATCCAAACATGACAAGTACATAAATTAATAAGTGCAAGGGATTTTGAATGTTATCTCACTTCACTATATTTAGAAATAACTAAAGTACTGTCCATTTATCAATATCATAATCATATACACATATTTGTACTCATATGAACTCGATTCACTTAACAAACATCTTGTTCATTATCAATTTAAATATTATGATTGTTGGAAATATAAGAGGATTAACTGAGAGGGGAGGGGTGAATCAGTTACAAAAATAAATCACAGATCCCTTTTGATGTCAGTGCAAAATGCAAACAAATAATTGAATATTGTTGAAGCTCGATAAATGCACAGACGGGTATAACTCGGTAGTAATTGGATTAGCTCAGTAAAAGATTAACTTAAAAACCATTTAGATGTTATCTGTGATTATCATTACTTTAACTTAGTTGCAAACACATAAAGAAAATAGCATGAACACATTTGACACCAAGATTTAACGTGGAAACCCATTTTGGGAAAAACCACCAATAGCAACTAGTTACTAATTTTTACTCTTCTGAAGTGAGCCCTATTAGGAGCCAACCCTTTTGAAGGTTACAAAATACACTATTAGGTGTGACCATGTTAAAGGATTTGATCACCCTATTAGTAGTGGCCTGGTCAAAGGTCTTGAGAACAATTCAATGGAATTTCCACCTTGTTAGATGATTTGCAAATATTTGTTAAGCTAACTCTGTTAAGAGATTTAGATCACTGCTACAATGGTTAGAGAGTAACAATGAGTTGACCTAATTTGAATGCAACTTGATTGCTGATTTTAGATCTCTGTTCAAGCTTGTACTTGATCCCAATCAAATATGGCTTTGTTGTACCACAAGGATATTCTACTTATCCTTCAAAATAGCTTCTTCTACTTACCAATAGATCTTCAATCACATCACCATAATTTGCGCATTCTCTTGTACTCACTTGCACACTTCCTTCCACACAATGAAATCACAACTTGACCTTATACTTATACCTTTCACTTTGTCAAGTTAGCTCAAATACAACTTACAATAATCAATATTCATCATCTCAGTCGACTGGAATCAATAGATAGATTAATTAAGCTCAATACAACAAACTAATAAAATCCTTTTCTAGTTGACCCTGCTCAGTAGAAACTAACTCTGAAACGACTTCCTTTGTTAACCAACAGAAGCTCGGTTAACACTACAATCTTACAAAAATTCTTTGGCAACCAAGTGAGCTCAGTTAGCATTGGTTCCATCCAACTTTCCTTTGTTACCCAAGTGAGCTCAGTTAACACTCTCTTTCTACAATTTTTCCTTCGACGCCTAAGTGAACTCGATAGACATTGCGTTCAGAGCTAGGCAAACACAAGAATGCTTAGTAGACACTAAGAACTATCTTCACAGCCTGAGTGAGCTTGACATATACTGACTAATAATGATTACAACATTTGTGTAACATCAAAGACAACACACAATTAATCAATTGTATCCAACAATGATAGCTTTCAAAATCACCCTAAATCGGGTCTTCAATGCTTTTAAACTTACTCTAAGTTAATATTTGTTCTAACCATCACTTAACATACCAAGCTCGAAAAAGGTGGTATCACCAAGTTCATGGAGAAGTTTCACGGTTTTGACACTGGGGTTACCAAGATGATGGCGTAAACATGGACTAACGGGAAAGTCAAAATAGATGGAGTCACCCACCACATCACTGAGGGCTTGATTGCAGAGGTGACGGAAATCCCTCAAGAAGGCATAAAATTCTACAGGGACAAAAAGATGTCAGCCAATGTTGTTAGCAAATTTGTCAAGGACGATGCTGAGAGGACAAACTTATCAAGGCTGATACTTACTACGAGATGGAATCCATTAAAAAATTATGGAGGTATGTTCTCTGGATTCTCATTGAATATATCACTCTTGACTCCAAGTTTGACAGGATAAGAATGCACCATTTTGTGTTGCTAAACCACTTTAGGCATGCTGTTAAAATTTATTTTCCTTTCTATCTTTACACTTCCTTGTCTAAGGGTATTGAGGGTTTCAAGAGAAAACTTGTCACTAATCCTGCCCTCCACAAAGGCCTTCTCTATCTAGTTTATGAGTTTTTGAAAACTCAAGCTAGGGGAAAATCCCTTGGTGACCCAGGTAATGCTTCGAAGGATATCGCTAGTTCAGACTCTGGGGATGTTCAAGTTGTTAAAACTAAGGAGGAGGTAAACTCCAAAGCCATCTCTGTTGCTTGTAATCCCTACTTTCCCAATAGAAAGAGCCCTAGATGTCTTCCCCCCATTCCCCCCAAGCTAGAGCCTCAAGAGGAGAAAGAGGATAGTGAGGAAGAAGAGGAGACTGACACTGACTCTGAGGATGAGGACAAGGAGAAGGGGAAGGACATAGTGAAGGATGAGGAGAAGGGGAGGGAAAGAGATAAGGAGGAGGTTGCCCTCGATGTTTCCTTGGGAAACCTGAAAAAAAGAAAATCCAACCAGGACCTACTTTAGGAAGACCCTATTGCCTTGATCTCCGAGACCCCTGGCCCTGACTTGCCCATCTCCCTACCTGAGGAGATGATTGAAATCATTGGTGGAAAAAAGTGGGGAGTTGATAAGGAAGGACAAGACGAGGGCATGGAGGAATTTTAACATGGATACTACTAGATTGGGTATAGTCAGAGAACTGATGAACATCTAGGTGATGGAGGACCTTGATGGAAGAACCCATTATGATGAGCTAATTAACCTTGCTCTGTTGGTCATTTTTGACAAAGCGTGGGAAATTAGCTTTGACCTCTTGAATAATGCGAAGAACAGCTTGATAGATAACTCTCGATCTATCAAATGGTTGTTTCAAGAAATCAAGGCTCTAAAGGAAAAGAAAAACCAAGATAGCAACCAAAACATCCACAGTGTCTAGGAGAACACTGGAAAGAAGACTGATCAGGATGACAGCCAAAAGTACTATAGCGTCCAGAACTCTAGAGATGAACAGGAGGATAGACTATCCCTGGTTCAACTACATCCACTAGATTCTGACAAAACAAATTGTGTATACTTTGCACACATTGAATGAGAACATAGTCAACCTAGGGGATACTTTAATGAGAGCTGGCCTCAGTGGGAACACGATGAAGATGAACAGTTTGGACATTGGCCAAGAAAAGGTTGCTCTGAAAGCTGCCAAGGACTAGGTGGACCAAGAGGATGCCCAGAACAAGAACCAAGAAGGAGCAGATAATCAGAAGGAAAATGAAGCTATAGAAACTCTACAAGACCTAGATAAGGAGAACCATTAGGTTGTTTCTCTTTTGGTTTTTCTTATAGGGTAGGTAGTTGGTTCTTTCCTCTTGGCCTTTCGCCTTTTGTTGGTTTTGGCTTTTCGTAGTAGTTTCATGTTTGCTAGACTTTTTTAATCTCTATATTTATATGCTATAAAACTTTTGGGTTTCAAGATCCTTGTAAAACCTGTTTTACTTAATAAAAAACATACATCTTCTTCAATCACAATTCAAATATTATGATAGCTTTTGGAATCACCCTAAATTAGGTCATCGGTGCTTTCAAACTTACTCTAAGTCCATATGTGTTCTCTCCATCACACTAAGATGCCCCATTCAAAATCATTCTCTGTTAACTAAAATTAATAAAATAATATATTTTTTACCAAAGTATACTATACAAAACTATATGACTATTCTCAATGATGCAATATGTTTTCATCTTTCTTTATTGTGGTCGAAACTATACAACTATTTAGAATGATGTAGTGTTTTCATCTATGCTAACTGTGATTGAAATCATACAAATAACTATTCTACATGATGTGATATTTTTATCTCTGATTGTTGTAGTTGAAACCATCCTATAATAATGTACAACTTGGTGAAGGTTTTGCAAATGGGGTTGCAAGCTTTGGGTTTAACCATGGAGGAAACTCCGTAGTTAAGCACGCTCAAGCTAGAATAGTAGTGGGATGGGTGACCTCCCGGGAAGTCCCAGTGCTTCACCCCTGTGAGCATCACCTAGATCCAATGAGTGCTAAGTGTTCCATTTATTCTCATGAGAGATGGATTCATGTTGAATCACTACTCATGAAACATGGGTCAATGAGTTTGACTCAATATCACACAATTAAATCCTGATAGTAACATCACAATGTACAACTTGTTTGTATAAACATTGAAACCAAAATATCATAAAAATAAAGCAACTTAAGAGTTAATTGAAACAAAATTAAATTATTCAATTAGTCAAACCAACATAAGAAGGTTTGCATGTGGGACCCATTTAACTATTCAATTATTCAGTGGTATCAAATAAATGAGAAGAAGATGAACCAAAATTTTAAGTTTGTCAAAATAGTTATTTGCCATGGGAAGCCCATTTGCAAGTGCGGTCAAGTGAACTATTCATTGTTTTCACCCAACCCTAACTTAGGTCAGGATTTTTGGTACTACCCTAACACTCAAATTACTGTATGTTCTTATTGATCATAAAAATACTTATTTCACACCATAAATATATTGAGCTATGCTAAAACTAATAAATAGAACTACTTTGAAAAATATTAATATGTTGTTCAAGCCATGATGACATTTTGAAACATGAACAAAAATGAAACATTTTTTACTAATTATGAATATAACAATTAACTGACCTTCTATCTCACCAACATATTCATTTTCTTTTGGTCTTGCTACACCCAAATTCCCTTGTAGTTTTTTCACTCTAACTACAAAATAAAGCCATGTGTCCATTTATATATAAATTAAAAATGAGTTAAAGTCGTGAGTGCATGTTGAAACATTTGGAACAAAAATGAAACATTTAAAAAATGAATAGACAATGTAAAACCCACCTCCTATCTCATACAAGTGGTGTGATTTTGACTAGCGGCCCCAAAATTGCAATGAGGTTTTGGCACTACAACTACATAGCATAAATTAATAATCTACTAAAATTGAACAAATATGAATACACAATGTAAAACCCACCTCCTATCTCATACAAGTGGTCTGATTTCGATTAGCGACACCCAAATTGTAATGGGGTTTTGGCACTACAACTAAAGAACAAAACACAATTTCAATTTCATTTTTTTGTAAAGAACGTGCAATTATATGCAATAATATGATATGAAAATAAATAATATCAAATAGAAAAAATTTATTATCTACACACTCCAACCTTCCCTTTTTCAATGGTTCCAAATGATTTTTGATAATGGCTACTACAAAATAACCCAACGACATTTCCATCTCTTCTCACAAAATAAAATGAAATGTGCAATGTATTTTTGGCTTAAGAAAGCCACAAACTATACCATGTTTTCATTTTTTTTTCCTACCCTATTAGACATACGCTTCAATTTTTTGCAAAAATTCAAGCCAGATACTAATGACATTAACTTCCTTTCTTTCCCTTAGGTTTCAAATTAACTCACTTATAGGGTTAGAGGTCTATAAATTGTAGTAAAGAAATTTTATGATCCCAAAAAGATCGTACAATGTCCCCTTTCTAATTTTATATGATATTTAAAGCCTCTAATCAGGTTTTAAAAATCAAAACAACCAATATTTCAAAGATCCACCAATTTCTCAATAAAACCCAAATCGAATATGTCCGAAATAGTGCCAAAAACTTCACAGCTTCACATATTATTAATAAATATGAAAGTGGACTTTTTATAGAAATTTCACCAGCATAACAACCTACAAAATGACATTTCCAGATCTGTAAAGCATTTACACAACAGCTCCCAAACGGAGGACAAAAACAATATTCATCGGGCTCTCGAAAATATCACAAAATAGCCCGAAAACACCACAAAAACACTAATAATCTATCACAAAAGTATAACCATGACCAAATACATATATTCAGCTCCATTTTAACATCTAAATGTTTGAAATACAACAGCAACCCAAACTGATAAGAAATACTCAACCGGAAACACCAAACTCTTACAAAAAACACACCCGAAAACTCACAAATTTGCATTGTTCAGCACAAGGGCAAACTCTACATGAGCTTGCACATGGAATGGATTTAAACTCCCATTCTTAGCCTTCGTAAAAACCTACAAACTCTCATCCTTGGGTATCCTTCTCCACAGGTTTGGTAGCCTCTTAAGAATAACAAAGCAATAAGCAAAAATCAAGTTTTGGAATGAGCCCAAAATGCCTCCAAATCTCTTAAAAGAGGGCATAACCCTGACTCGCATCCAAGAAGGGTTAATAAAACATATTTTAATAATAATTTTTATTTATTAGTCCATTGGTTTCCAAAGATTAGCCCCTTTTGTCGAAACTTCACCTTTTTGGGCCTGCCTCCCTTAGCAAAGATTATTATTTTTAATTATTTGAAAAGGGGACATGACAAGTCCTCCCCTCCCAAATATTGCTTGTCCTCAAGCAATGAAGGTTGGAATGCTCAAGAATATGTGCCCCTTCCCAAGTTGCATCCTCTAATGGTAATCCTTTCCATCTGACCAAATGCTCTATGATGCTCCTATTTCTCAATCTTTTCTCTCTTGTATCCAAAATCTCTTCTGGTATCAAAACTAATTTCCCTTCATCATCAAGAGGTGGTAATTTTGTAGATGTGATGGTTCGCTGGCCTAGAATCTTCTTTAGGCAAGATACATGGAAAACATTATGTATTTTGCTATTTAGTGGGAGCTCCAATTCATAAGCTACCTCTCCTACCTTCTTGGTGATCTTATAAGGCCCATAGAACATTGGCTTGAGTTTCTCTACCCCAGTCCTCTTCAAGGTGCTTTGCTTATATGGCTGCAACCTAACAAATACCAAATCTCCCTTCTCAAAAGATCTTTCGGTCCTTTTCCTATCATCATACAACTTCTGTTGGTTCTGTGCATATTGTAGATTATCTTTGAGGGACCTTATCATGTCTTGGCTTTGCTTGATGAAATCACTTGCTGCAGGTACTCTGCTATTTGAAAGTACTAGATCAACAAAGGAAAGGGCATCATAACCATAAAGAGCATAAAAAGGAGGCATACCAATAGACATGTGATGAGATGTATTGTAACAATACTCCCCTAGGTGCAACCATTTCACCCAACCATGTTGTTGATTTGAAACATAGTTCCTCAAATATCCCTCTATCCATTTATTAACTATCTCTGTTTGTCCATTTGTTTGAGGGTGATAGCTAGTACTAGGAGTGAGTTCAGTTCCTACCAAATGAAAGAGCTCCTTTCAAAAAGAGCTGAGGAACCTACTATCCCGGTCACTAACAATGTTTCTAGGCAAGCCATGTAATCTAAAAATTTCTTTGAAGAACAATTCAGCCACTTGTGATGCCTTGAAATCAGATGTGATAAGAAAGAAATGTGCATACTTAGTTAGTCTATCTACCACCACATATATTCAATCCTTACCTTGAACCTTAGGCAACCCAATGATGAAGTCCATGGAAATACTTTCCCTTTTTTGTTTGGGAATAAGAAGTGGCTACAACAACCTTGCAGGAAAATTTTGCTCACTCTTGCTTTGTTGGCATACCATACATTTCTGAATGTGTTTAAGGACATCCTCCTTCATACCCTTCCATGAAAACTGCTCTCAAATTTTCCTGTATGTCTTGAAGTATCTCTGATGACCAACCAAAGGTGTGTCATGAAAGGGCCTCAATATTCTCTCCTTAGTTTTTGATCCTGGCACTAAGAAGATCTTGTTCTTGTAATAAATCAATTCATCAACAACCTTGTACCTATTATCATCCACTAACTTATCCAAAATCTTGGTGGCAAAAGAATCTTTAGCATACTCTGAAATTATGGAGACTTTCCAATCAGCAGAGATAGATGTTAAGGAACACAGAGTGGGCTTTCTTGAGAGAGCATCAACAACCACATTATTCTTTCCTTTCATGTATTCAATATCAAAATCATAAGCTTGCAATTTTCTTACCCATTTTTGTTGACGATCATTCAAATCTCTTTGGTTCAAGAAGAACCTAAGGCTATTATGGTATGTCTTTACAATGAATCTCCCACATAGCAAATATTGTCTAAACTTATGAAGTGCATGCATGATTGCCAACATTTCCTTATTATAGATGGAGTAACCTTTCTTAGATTGATTTAGTTTTCTACTCTCAAATGCTATTGGATGTCCCCTTTGAGTTAGGATAGCCCCTATACCTTCTCCAAAAGCATCACATTCAACAACAAAAGGTAAAGAGAAATCTGGAATTGCAAGCACAGTGCATGAACTCATTACCTCCTTAAGCTTATCAAATGTTTTTTGTGCCTCTTCTGTCCAAACAAAAGCTCCTTTCTTTGTCAAATCAATCAAGGGGGCAGCAAGCTAAGAAAATCCCTTGGCAAATCTCCTATAGTAGCTACACAACCTGAAGAAACCTCTCAACTGTGTAAGATTAGTGGGTGGAGGCCAATCCAAAATTGCCTGGATTTTTTGTTGATCAACTTGTACTCCTTTAGAACTTATAATATGTCCCAAATATAGGATCTCTGTCAAACCAAACTCACATTTAGATAGCTTAGCATAGAAGGATTGCTGCTCCAAGATTCTCAAAACAGTATCTATGTGCTTTAGATGCTCTTCCCATGTTTTACTGTAAGTCAAGATATCATCAAAAAATACCAAAACAAATTTTTGAAGATGTTGGTTAAATACCTTATTCATGGTGCATTAGTGAGGCCAAATGGCATAACAAGAGATTCAAAGTGCTCATAGTGACATCTGAAAGCAGTCTTTTCCACATCTTCACTCCTCATTCAGATTTGATGGTACCCTGATCTTAAGTCAATTTTTGAGAAGTATATAGCACCATGTAACTCATCAATGAGTTCATCTATGCATGGTATGGGATACCTATTTTTTATGGTCTTCTTATTTAGAGCCCTGTAGTCTATACACATTCTCATTGTACTATCCTTTTTCTTGACAAGTACCACAGATGATGCAAATGGACTAGAGCTAGGCCTTATGAATCCCATATCCAGGAGTTCCTTAATAGTTTTTTCAATTTCTTCATTATAACCTCTTGGATGGCGGTATGGGGTTGTTATAACTGGTTTGGCACCCTGTTCTAACTCTATAACATGCTCAAAACCTCTATTTGGTGGTAATCCTAGAGGCAAGTCATTGAAAACTATACTATGCTTATCAAGAATATTTTGAATTTCAAAATGGAAATTACCTTGATTCTTTGGAGAGCTTGTTGAATGGATTATGACTCCTGCTGCCAATGCTACTTGTCCTCTTCGAATAGTCCTCTCCATCCTCTTTGCAGAGACCGCTTTAGGTGCTCCATTTGATAAGCCTCTTAATAAGACTTATTTCCCATTGGAATGAAATTTAAACTCCATAGTTTGATGGTTCATGTAATAGCCTCCAATAGAGTGCAACCATTGAACACCCAATACAAGATCTGTCTCCCTAATGCCAACAACATAGAAGTCATCACATAACTCATAATCTCCTAAGGTCATCTTGAGTTGTCTCACCACCCGTGTACAAGGCATAGTGAATCCATGAGCTACAGTAACATTGAATCCCTCAAAATCTTTTCCTTTAAGCCCTTTTTTCATGACAAATCCCTCATCAATAAAATTGTGATTTGCCCCACTATCAAGAAGAACTATCAACCTTTTCCCTACTAGTACCCCTCGGATTCGAAAAGGGATGGTATCTTGGGACTCCTGATAATGCTACTAAAGTGCCATCCTTGCTGATTTTTTTTTCTTTCTCTTCTTCTTCCTCCTCCTTAGTGTCACAAAAATCTTCATGCTCATCTGAAAAAAATTCTAAAGCAATTTCAATATAGTGCACTTGGCCTTTCCCCAAACATATGTGTCCTGGAACCCATGGTTCTCTACAAGTGAAACAAAGCTTTTTCCTTCGTAATTCACTCCTAGTCTTTTCATCTACCTTTTTTTTGCCACATTTATCACATCTTTTGGTGGTAGTGTTAGAAAAGTCTTTTCTGAAAATTCCCCTTATGTTCTCAAAGATTTGGGAGTTTTTGATTAGTGACTGGTCCATAGGCACGCAAGTTTCAAGTTGCAAGCTTGTTTTGATAGCTTCCTATATGGTTGAGGGTGAGAAAGCCTTAACCAAACCCTTAACAGAATCTTCCAAACCATCAAGAAAAAGATAAACAATCCTCTTTTCACTCATATCAGGTACCATAACAACCACTTTTTGAAACTCTTCTATATACTCATTAACTGATTTGGTTTCCTTCAACTTTGACAATTCTTTAAAATACTCTTCATCATCCTTGAGGTCAAATCTATCTATCACTCATTGACTAAAATCATCAAATGTAGTTACCTGATCATGACCTTGAGTAGTCATTCCATAATACCACCAATCATAGGCTACATCTTCCAAGTGTAGACTTGCAAATTGAACAACATCACTCTCCTTCATGGGGTTAAGTGTGAAGAAGGTTTGTAAATTTTGTAGCCATGCTCTAGTTGAAATTTTATTTGTTCTATCAAAAGTAGGTGCTGTAAACTTGCTTATTTTATTTTTGAGCTCTCTTCCACTTATGTCATGCTCCCTTCTGTACTCTTTCTTGGGTATCAAAGTGTTCATCATATCCACATATTCTCTAAAAGAAATCAAACTGTGAAAGTCATCATCTAAGCCATTGTAAGTAGCTCTTAATGCAATCAAGTTACCTGTAACCTCTTTCATAGGATTAAGGGTTGGATTTGGCATTGGTTGCTCATTTGTAGGCAGAAAAATAGTTTTTGTTGATTTAGAGGGTGTGGGTTTCAGATTTCTTGGCTTCTCTAAAGTGCTCCCTTTCTCATTAATAGATGCAACTCCTTGCAATTTTTCTATCAATATTTGCAAAGCCTCTCTAGTTTCTGCCAAACTATCCACCGTTTGCTTCTGAGTATTTTGGATGTCTTGGAAGAATTTCTTTTCCATCTCATCTGGATCAGCCATACTTTTTCCTTCCTTGAATTTTGTACTTTTACTTTCAACTGGGAGGTTTGATCAAAATTTCTTTATTCTTTTCTCATTGCAAATATCTCTTTTCTCTTTCACTTAGTTGCATGCAAACTTCTACAAACCCTCAGGCTGGCAAGATCATAGCTCTAATACCACTGCAATATCCCCTTTCTAATTTTATATGATATTTAAAGCCTCTAATCAGGTTTTAAAAATTAGAACAATCAATATTTCAAAAATCCACTAATTTCTCAATAAAACCCAAATCGGGTATGCCCGAAATAGTGCCAAAAACTTCACAGCTTCACATATTATTAATAAATATGAAAGTGGATGTTTTTACAAAAAAATTATTAGCATAATAGCCTACAAAATGACATTTTTAAATCTTTATAGCATTTACACAACAACTCCCAAACGGAGGACAAAAACAATGCTCATCGGGCTCCCCAAACTATCATAAAATAGCCCGAAAACACCACAAAAACACTAATAATCTATCATAGAAGTATAACCATGACCAAATACATATATTCAGCTCTATTTTAACATATAAATGTCTAAAATACATTAGCAACCCAAACTGATAAGAAACACTCAACTGGAAACACCATACTCTTACAAAAAACACATCCGAAAATTCACAAATTTGCACTGTTCAGCACAAGGGAAAACTCTACATGAGCTTGCACATGGAATGGCTTTAAACTCACATCCTTAGCCTTCCTAAAAATTTACAAACTCTCATCCTTAGGTCTCCTTCTCCATAGGTTTGGCAGCCTCTAAAGAACAACAAAGCAATGAGCAAAAATCAAATTTTGCAATGAGCCCAAAATGCCTCCAAATCCCTTAAAAGAGGGCATAACTCTAACTCATGTCTAAGAGGGGTTAAAAAAATATATTTTAATAATAAATTTCATTTATTAGTCCATTGGTTTCCAAAGATTAGCCCCTTTTGCTGAAACTTCACCTTTTTGGGCCTGCCTGCCTTAGCAAAGATTATTATTTTTAATTATTTGAAAAGGGGACATGACAGATCAACCATAGCTACAAGTGTCTAAGATGTAAGATGTCAATTTTTCTAGCAATATTTCCCACCAAACCTCCATGTCATGAATTCCTTAAATTTACTAGTTGATAATAGCTACATTTCACCTGTCACTTTAATCATAGTTGCGTTAGAACCTAGGTCATAGAGGCATTTGATGACCATCACATTTTCCATGTATGTGTGTATTTGTTGGATACAATTGATTAATTGTGTGTTGTCTTTGATGTTACACAAATGTCATATCATTATCAATCAATATATGCTGAGTTCACTCGGGTAGTGAAGATAGTTCTCAATGTGTACTGAGCATTCTTGTGTTTGCCTAATTCAAAAGGTAGTATCTACCAAGTTCACTTAGGCATCAAAGGAAAAGTTGCAGAAAGCAAGTGTTAACCGAGCTCACTTGGGTAACAAAGGAAAGTTGGATGGAACCAGTGCTAACCGAGCTCACTCAGTTGCCAAAGGATTTTCGCAAGTTTGCAGTGTTAACTGAGCTTCTATTGGTTAATAAAGGAAATTATTTTTGAGTCGATTTCTACAGAGTTGGGTCGGCTAACGAAGGACTTTCTTATGTTGATATATTAAGCTTAATTAATTTATCTATTGACTCTAGCCGACTAAGGTGATGAATATTGATTATTCTAAGTTGTATTTGAGCCGACTTGACAAAGTGGAAGATATATGTATAAGGTCAAGTTGTGATTTCAAAGTGTGGTAGTTATGAAGATGTTATTGAAGATTTGATGATGAAAAGAGGAAACAAATTTGAAGGATAAGAAGAATATCCTTATGGGGCAGCAAAGCTATATTCGATCAGGAAGGATCAAGTATAAGTTAGAACAAAGATTTGAAATCAGCAGTTTAGTTGCATTCAAATCAAGTCATCTCATTGTTACTCTCTAACCATTGTAACAGTGATTTAAATCTCCTAACAGAGTTGGCTTAACAACTATTTGCAAATCCTCTAACAAGGTGGCAATTCCATTGAATTGTTCTCAAGACCTCTAACAAAGCCACTCCTAACAGGGTAATTAAATCCTCTAACAATGGTCACACCTAATAATGTCTTTTGTAACCTTTAATAGGATTGGCTCCTATGAGGGTTCACTTCAGAAGAGTGAAAATAATAACTAATTGCAATTGGTGGTTTTTTCCAAATTGGGTTTCCACGTTAAATCTTGGTGTCAAATGTGTTCATGCTATTTTCTTTTATGTGTTTGCAACTCAATTAATGTATTGGTAATCACAGATAATATCTAAAGTTTTATATGTCAATCATTTACCGAACTAATCCAGTTATTACTAAGTTACAACATTCTGTGTGTTTACTGAGCTTCTATAGTATTCAGTTATCTATTTACATTTTGCATTGACATCTAAAGGATCTAGGATTTATTTTTCTAATAACTGATTCACCCCTCCCCTCTCAATTACTCCTCTTGTATTTTCAACAATTGGTATGAGAGCTTTTGATGCTTGCAGAGAAGGTTTCAAGGACCTAAGCTAAAGATCAGGATGTCTCACAAAAGAGAGATTATCAAGCTGAAAAAAGATAATTTTGCAGCATAGAAAGGACTTATGAGATTGCATCTAGCTACTATTAATGATTCAGGTTGTAACTAGATACTGAATACAAAACTCCCACTGGAGCATTATCAGTTGAAGATATTGTTGAAAAGAAGAATCATAATATCATGATGATTGACATTGCATTTGCTCTTAGTTATGTTGAATTTGATGAGGTAAAATATTGAAAAACTACTTTTGAAATGTGGAACAAACTGAAAGATATCTATGGAGGAGATGAAAATGTAATAAGAGCCAAAGCAAAAAGCCTTAGAGGAGAATTTGATCAAATCAGAATGAGAGAAGATGAAAACATTGAAAAATATGTGGAAAGGATCAAGGCTAGTGTAAGTGAAATCAAAGCATCTGGAGGAGACATTAAGGAGGAAATTATTGTAAGTAAAGTGCTTAGAGCTCTTCTTTCTATTTATGCAATTAGAAAATTTTCTATTCAAGAAATGATATGTGATGGAAATAATAAAATAGGCTTGGATGGTCTAGTTGGAAGATTAACAGCTTTTGAATTAAACAATTATGATAACTATGTTCCTACTTCAAAGAATATTGAATCTATATTTAAAGCAAAACTCTCACTCAAAGAAAAGAGTAAGAAATCAAAGTCCAATCAATCAGGAAGTGAAGAAGATGGATCATCAGAAGAAAGTTTAGACAGTGATCTTGAATTTTTTGAAGCCCTGCTTACAAGGAAGTAGTCCAAAGGAAGAGGAAAGTACAAAGGTAAAGTTCCTCTGATTTTTTTTTTTTTGTGAAGAAATTGGTCACATTGCTGCTAAGTGTCCAATTAAGGAAATCAAGGATGAGAAGAAAAACAATAAGCATAAAGTCAAGAAGGACTCTAAGAACTACAAGGACAAAGGTAAGAATCTTGTTTTATAGCTAAAGATTCTGATAACAGTGAAGATGAAATGGTATATATAGCTGTGAAAGATGAATATGATGATGATGGAGATAAGATGGCACTTATATCTCATGTTAGCAAAAATGATATATGGATCATTGACGGTGGTTGCTCCCATCATATGAATGGAGACAAAACAAAATTTGAGCATATGGAATATTATGATGGAGGTGGTGTAAGATTTGGAAACAACAAACCTTGTAACATAAAAGGAAAATGTTGTATCTTGTTGACTAAAGAACTTGTATGTGACAATGCTTATTGGGTTGAAGGACTAAAGCATAATCTATTGAGTGTGGCATAACTGAATAACATTGGATTCAAGGTAGAATTCATGAATGGATAGACCAAACTATTGGATGGGAAAGAAAATAAGGTTAGATCTGGCAAGCAAACAAAAGGTAATCTATTTTATCTTGATCTCAGTGATTGTTCATGTTTTATTGCTCAAGTAGAGGAAAGCTGATTATGGCATAAAAGGCTATGTCATGTGAATTTTGATAATCTGGTTAAGATAAAAAAACAAAGAGAGTAAGAGGTATTCCTATTTTGAAGAAGCCTAACATGGGTCTATGCAAGAATTGCCAAATTGGTAAGATGGAAAAAACTAGCTTCAAAAGAAAAGACTATCAATCAAAAGAAATCTTGGAAATTGTTCATTCAAATTTATGTGGACCTATTGGAATAGAAAGTTATAGTGGAGAAAAAAAATTCATTCTTTTTGTTGATGAATATTCTAGAATGATGACAGTAATGTACCTAAAAGAAAAATTAGAAGCCTTTCAAAAACTCAAGTGGTATCTAGCAAGAGTAGAAAAAGAAACTAGAAAGAAGTTGAAATGCTTAAGATCAAACAGAGGTGGTGAATTCATCTCCCATGAATTCAATAATTTCTACATTGAAAGAGGAATCAAAATACAAGTATTAGCCCCTGGCACGCCGCAGTAGAATGGTATAGCTAAAAGAAGAAACAGATCTATCATGGACTGTACAAGAACACTGATGATTGAAAAGAATGTTGCTCTCAAATACTGGAAGGAAGCTATCAGCACTGTAGTTCATACCTTGAACAGAGTTCAGTTGAAGACAGATTCAAATAAAACAACTTATCAAGTATGGTATGGCTACAAACCTAATGTAAGTTACTTAAAAGTATTTGGAAGTAAATGTTACATATTGAAAGAATCTAGAAAAGAAAATTTTGATGTAAAAGGTGATAAAGGCATATTTCTAGGATACTCTTATAGAAGTAAAGCATACAGATGTTTGAATTTTTCTACTCACAAAATTATAGATAGTGCACATGTCAAAATTGATGAATTTGCAGAAAAGAGTGAAGAAGAAAGCAACAAGGAACTTAAAGATTACAAAAGATTTGTTTACTATGAACCTGATACTTTTCCAAATCTATCTGAGAGAAAAGAAGCTTCATCTCCTGAGTCCCCAGAAACTCCAATAGTTACCAAGTTGCAAATAGTGCAACCCGAGCTACAAGGGCCCAAGTCACAATCAAAGGCTACCGAGCTAGTTCAAACCAAGCCTGATGAACCCGAGTCACAAACAGAAGGAACCAAGCTTGAAACAAAAATTCAATAAGATGTTGGAACTCGTTCAAAGACCAAGGAGCCTATGTTAGCAAGATATGTCAGAAGACATCATGCACCTGATCATATCATTGAAGACAAATCTGATGGAACAATGACAAGAAGCAAATTAAAAGGTACATGTTTACTTGTTGAATTTGAACCTAGAAGTGTTAAGGATGCTCTAGAAAATGAAAGTTGGATTGAAGCAATGAATGAAGAAATAGAAAAAATAGAAAAGAATAAAACTTGGATTCTTGTTCCTAGACCCAAGGATAAAAATGTAATTGGTACAAAGTGGCTATTTAGAAATAAGCTAAATGAAGATGGAAAAGTATCAAGAAACCATGTGTTACCTAACCCACTAACCCCACATTTAATATTGGAAATTTAATTTCTTTTCCCCAATATTAAATAACTACATAAAATATTAACACAATGTTACAATACAACTCATCAAGTATATCCCATGGAAATCTTTACGCATTGCACGTCCATCTAAGTGCAACATTACATAATAAAATAAAATAATACAATATAACAGCATTATGCAATGTGTGCAACACCCATGATCTTAACAGTGTATTTTGTAACCTTTAACAGGGTTGGCTCTGAATAGGGCTCACTTTAGAAAAATGAAAATAGTAACTAGTTGCAATTGGTGGTTTTTACCAAATTGGGTTTCCACGTTAAATCTTGGTGTCAAATGTGCTCATGTTATTTTCTTTTATGTGTTTTCAACTAAATTAAAGTATTGGTAATCACAGATAGCATCTAAAGGTTTACATGTTAATCATTTACCAAGCTAACCCAATTATTACTGAGTTACAACATTTTGTGTGTTTATCGAGCTTCTATAGTATTTAGTTATCTGTATACATTTTGTGCTGACATGATCTAAGGGATTTGGGATTTATTTTTGTAGTAACCGATTCATCTGTCCCCTCTTAGTTACTCTTATATTTCCAATAGTGTTTTCTATATGACTACTATACATGTGAGTGGATCACCAGGAGGGTAGCTTTGTCCCAAAAAAATCATGGTTGGATAGTTGTTGCCACTAATTATGAGTCTAGATGTTTCCCAAGGCTCTGTTTGGTTGAAATATTTTCCCTTTGTTGTACTTTTCAAACCACAAAAATTGAGGAATAGAGGAGAGTTGAGTGCAATTATAGTGAAATGGAGGCTAACTTTTCTTTGTCCATGGACGAGAAGATCCTTTCCTTCAAGGGTGTGATCTATGTGAATTGGTTGGAGAATGTATTCAAATTAGATGGGGAGTTATGATAGGAAGCACCAAACTTGATCTTTGAGAAGAGTATTTGGTAAGAAATAGCGTTCAAGGCCAAACTTGGACATTTCTTTTCTTTTTTTGGAAATTGCCCAACCCTTGTATTTGGCAAGAGAATTGCATAGAGCCGAAATTGGTAGAAATGTTTGGAATTAGCTTTTGTTTGTGCGGGACAATGTGAGTAATTTTTGGGATTGTGTTGCTAACAACTTTTTGAATGTGGATAGTTTTTGGGTTTGTGTTGCTAACCACTTTTTGTATGTTGGTGGTGATTTTGTAATATCATAATGGATAATATTGCATATGTAAGTAGATGTTGGTAGAAGAGCTCAGGTATGGATGGATGGGTAAGAATATGGTCAAGGGGGATATGGTAGCCTCATGAAGCATGAAATATAATCCTTTTTTCTAAATATTAATATAAAATCTTTTATTAATGATAAAAAAATTAAATTATTAATAATTATTATTGTATTTTTATTCTCAATGATCATGAATAATACATGTATTAATTATTGAAATATATTTAATTTACACATAATTAATATTTTTATACTTATTTGATTAATTATTAAAAGAGGGTATATATTGTAACCAGTGTAGGGAAGTATACTGGTGGGAAAGAATTGGCTAAAGAAACCCTCTAGTTGTAGCTCTTGATGCAAAACCTAAGAACCTAAGACACTTATACAATAGTATGATAAAGCGTCATTTCCTAGTACAATGTAGGTGCTTAACTCAAACCAAAACCCAAAAAGAAAATCCAAACATATATTCCCAAAGTTGCAAACTAGAGAAATTTATAAGAATTTGAATCAAGAGAGAGCAATTATATATAAAACACCCAAAATTTAAACCCATGCTTATATCTCAATATATGATATCAATAGCTTGAAATTTTTTTAGTTGGAAGAAGCAAACAGATTGCTCAATATGCATATCATTAACCACTCCATTTATAATGTCTTAAGTAGAAATTGCAACCTTGCACATCATTTTACACTAAAACAAGCATATCTTGAAAATAGTAGCTAATTATTAGACATAAATAAAACACTAAGAAGCCAGAAGAGATATGACATAGCCAATCAAATCATGATTTACAAGGAAAGACAAAATATTACAATATGTAGAGGGTATGCAATAACATATCCAAGCCACATGGAGTAAGGCTAACAACCATACATAACCCAACCACATTATCTCTACAAATCTCATAGTATATATATGATCGAGTTATATAATTGTCTCCAATTCTTAGAAACTTTGATAGGCAATCACACTATATATATTACATTATGAAATAGACCAATTGTGACACTACCTTTTTTGAAGATAGCTATTGTGACTTTTCTCCACTCGAAGAATAATAGAGGATGTTCCATAACCTATTCAAATGATGTCGAGTAAATCGAAAAACCATCTAACCCAACCAAATACATCACATCAACCTTTGAGAATATACTTAACAAAGATAAACTATCTCATTCTTCCGAAAGATGTCAATAGCTTATCACATAACCAATTAGATCATGAGACAAGGAAAGATAAAATTTTACAATATGTATATGGAATGTCATAAGATATCCAAGTCACATGGAGTAAGGCCCACAACCATGTAATCCAACCAAATATTTCCCTACAAGCCTCAAAATATATACTTGACATAGTTATATAATTGGCCCTATTCCCAAAAATTCAATAGGTTGTCATATTACATACTGCAACATGATTTACATTATCAATCAACATTGAGATATAAGCATCCATTTTGTTAGTTACATATGGTAGAGCAAAATTATTTTTCCTTTTCGTTGATAGAAAAGAGAAAACTGGTAAAGTTGCATGCACACCAATAATGAGGGAGGGTGGTGTTGAGATTCCTGTGAAAGTTCTAGACATGGGAGGTTTAGATGTTGCTACTATGGATGAAAATAATGGTAGTAGGAGGAGCAAAGCACAAGAAGGAGATGAAAATGAAAGTGATGATGAGGATGTGGAAAGGGCTAAATTGAGTGCACATTGTGGAAATACAAGAGGAAGGAGAAGAAGAGTAAGAGGTAGATAGTCTAGAAGTAGTGTACAAGTGCAAGAAATGATGTCATTGGTGATAAATTTAAAGACAAAGACGTAGATTTGCCTCCCAAACATAGTGTTAAATGGGAAATGTTGTTAGAAAGTCTTATTGATGTCAATGTACAGGGAGGAGAAACAAAGTTAAAAAAAAGTTACATGTGCCTTCCTTGGCATCAGAAATTTTGATCTCAATATGGAGTTAGATGAATGGAGATGTGTCAAATGTGCAACCTGATCTCAAATAGGAAGAAACACATCCCAGTGGCCTATGCAGTGCACATCCTATTATCAAACATCTTAATTGGCCCGGTTTAAATGTAGATAATATAACTCTAGATTCTATGAATTTTCATTTGCACACAGATAGAATTGTTGATGAAGATGGAGATGGCTATGACATGAGGATGTATAATGCATTGCACAATGTAGAATTGTTCCCTCATTTCAAGGATACAGAGTATAATAGGAGAAACCTTTCCCATTCGTGTAGATTTCCATTATAGACTTACTAACAATTAGACGAAATTCACAACAAAACATCTCTCAACTATCAAATGTAATAAGTTCTGGTATATAATATTTTGTCGACTTTCAAGAAGGGTTAGGAAATTCATATTGGTTTGATTGCTTACAACTTTACAGGCACTGCATAATTTATAGCTAGTATCTTGCTTTCGTCTATGTCTTATCTCTAGATGATAACATCACTCTTGTGCTCAAATGGAAAATGTCTCTAGATGGTAGTATTAGCCTATACTTTAATACATATATTATTAATTTATTATTATTATATATATAATTTGTTTTTAATATACATAAATTATATTAAATATTACTATATATTGTACAAGAAAGTATTATCTCATCGTTATATTAATAGGACACATGTGACTTTATTGTATGTTTGATATTTATAATGTTGTGTATTTTTTAAATTATATTCTTTTATCAAAAATCAAATGACTT
The DNA here is from genome assembly GCA_028749045.1 of Cupressus sempervirens. Classification (NCBI taxonomy): domain Eukaryota; kingdom Viridiplantae; phylum Streptophyta; class Pinopsida; order Cupressales; family Cupressaceae; genus Cupressus; species Cupressus sempervirens. The sequence continues at coordinate 649,019,624 of CM053791.1, read as the reverse complement.
TGAAAACCATTGCATTGTCAAAAGAAATAAGATAAAGTTTGATATTATTATGCAACAGTGACACTATTATATTGAAATAAAAATTACTTAAAAAATCTAATAGATATAGACAAATGGAGGAATATTAATAGTCAATGTAATAATAGATAAATCATTTTTGTATATTTTAAAATAAAACAATTAAATAAATATTAGAAAATTTGGTCAACTATTTATTATTGATTGATGAATATAGACAAATGCTTGCATCATAATGTAAGGTTTGTTAAGCAATATAATGATACATTATCGATAAATACTTGTATCATAACTGTGAACTTTATTACCCAATATAAAGATACCTAATATAAATTTATACATTAAAATTTTAAAAACATAAACAATAAGAAATTTGGTTACTTTGAAATCAATAAAATAAAATGAATGAATGCTGCCCGGACTCAACCTAATCTGAATTTCAATACAATCATCTACTTGCCTCGTATGAATTTCAATACAAACACCCAATTGCTTTTTCCAGGCATTTAAAATATGATTTTCAACCAGAGATGGGTCAGGAAGCTTCGAAAAGACTAAGAAAAGTACAACCAAACCAAGCAAAAAAAATCAAATCATTGACTAATATTTTGTATTCTTTATCTCCTTTCAATGTACGTTTGCAAGAAAGTCCGCCATCTAAAGCTAAGTCGGTGATTAAACAAGTAAGCAAATACCAATAGGACTCTTTCAGCTTTCCTGTGTTGCCTTGAATCCAAAATAGTCATTCATAGGAAAGAGAAGTACCTTGAATTAACTCTATAAGGAGAATCCACACCACAATCTACACCATACAATCATAGAATTCCCAAGGGGAAGAAAAGCTGCAAAAACAATGGGGACAAGAAGGTTTAGTATGGAAATTGAGTCTTCAGTGGAGCCAAAAAGGTTGTGGAATGCAACTGTGAAGGACTCCCACAACTTGTTGCCAAAGCAAGCCCCAGGGATCATAGCAGCTGTCACAGTTCTTCAAGGAGATGGAGGCGTGGGAACCATTCGCCGAATCGACTTAACTCCAGGTAAGTCTTTGTTTAATGTTATCAGATTTCCACAATCTATAATGATTATCGCTGTTAGTTTTAGATTAGATTATATGAAAATTTGTTGTTATTTTAGAATTAGATCATGTGAAGATCTAAACTTCTCTAAAACCCATGTTTATCTTTTACAAAATAAACCTTTACACATCGTTCTAATGTATTAGACAATATCTAAAGATCCTTTCTTCTCTGGTATTATGCTAGAGAAAGTAGCAGAGGGCGGAAATAAACTGCCCACATGTTTTTTTAATACAAGAAAGAAGACTGATTGTATAAGATTGGATTACATTCTATGAACAATTAAGTCTTTATCATATAAAGACAACGTGTGGGCTGTTTATCTTCTACCCTTTGGTACCTTCTCTTGCATGTCAGGGAGAGAAGAAAAGATATTGTCATATGACTTCATAATAACTTGTAGAGCTATGTTTTAACTGTTAAAGATAAAAATGGATTTTTTTAAAGATTTGGATCCATGTACAAAAATAGAGAAGCCTAGAGATATTTGTGGTTAATGCTATGTGAAATTGTTATTACAGCCCACAAGGACTTTAGCTATGTGAAAGAGAGAGTGGACCAAGTTGATGAGGAGAACTTGGTTTACAGTTACAGCCATGTGGAAGGAGGAATGTTGGGGACAAAATTGGCTTCAGTAAACCATGAATTGAAATTCAGCCACAAAGAAGGGGGTGGATCCATTGTGAGTTTTACAGTGAATTATGAAAGCCTCCCTGGTGCTGCCCTTGATGAAGCCAAACTTGAGGAGTTCAAGGCCAACTGCACAGGCTTGTTCAGACTGTTTGAGGGATATATCATTGCCAATCCCTCTTTATACTTATAAACTCTCAAGATCCATTAAGCGTGTCTCTGTGTCATAATGACTCCATCTCATATCTCTTTCTTGCCTTTGTGATAATATCCAATGATATTGTCATAATTTTGTATGACTAGATGCATAGCTCAAGAGGCTACTAACAAGTCATAACCATGTCAGTAGGTAATTCCACACAAGCTGATTATTCACAAAAGGTTGTGTTATATCCTTGAAACTCCAAGGGCAATTAAGATGTAAACTTTTACAAGTTTGTAACTATTGCAGACCAACTCAGTGAAGCAATCCTAGACATGGGTTTTTATTGTAAGCAACCTAATATACTAGGTATAACTCATATCAGCATGAACTATGCAAAATGGAAACAAAATGTGTAAGAGAAAAGCAAGAATGTAAGCTTTCGACATGTGTCTCATGGTGGGTTGGATTGCTAATAGGATGCTGTCAGAATATTTTCCAGATGGCAGGTTTTGATTTGTTTTGAGCAAGGGGTGCAGTAAAGAAAGGTTTTCTTTCCCTACTGTTGATCAAGTATTAGATCAACAATTCTTTTTTTTTTTCTAGATTAAAGTTGTGAAGTTTTTAACTAAAGTGAGAAAGTGACACATGGAAAGTGGTGGATCATATCTATTTGACTAAATGCTCGCAAAACTTTGTTAGCAAAATGCCCACCTGGGAAATTGTAATTCTCCATGAGTACAACACATAATGAAGAATTTTAATTTCATCTAAGCCATTAGATCATTTTGAATCACTGGACATCACTTTTTTGCATGATAGAGTTGTATACTTTTATACTTAAAGTGAGAAAGTGATAACTTGACAGGTATACTCATTAAGACTAGATGTTGACATAAGGACCTGCAACTAGCATGTTTTATGGCCGTTGATCAAAAAGCAAATCTAGGGGTATCACTTTTTTCCAAATTTGAGCTGCATGATGAATAGCCAAAGTAAGAAAGTGACTTGACAGGTATACTCATTAAGACCAGATGTTGACATAGGGACCTGCAACTAGCATGTTTTATGGCCGTTGATCAAAAAGCAAATCTAGGGCTATGTTGTCACGTGATATGGTCTCTTTGATGTGCTCTAAAAAACCACAGTGCATATATTATTATTATTATTCACCGGGTAAACTTTTTAATGTGACTGGTAGCGTTGGCGCGACAAGCCCACAAAACCATAGTGCATATATTATTATTATTATTCGCCGGGTAAACTTTTTAACGTGACCGGTAGCGCTGGCGCGACACGCCCACTGGTACGACGGGGACGGGGGAGACTAGAACCCATGACCAACCCCTTGCAACAGGGAAGATTTAGCCAACCGAACTAGGGCCCCCACCCGCTGCATATATTTTACACTTAAATGAAATATTTCTTTTTAAAAAGCTTCTCACCAACTTTCATCTTTTGTTCTTAATCCTGTTCATGTAAAGTAGATGTATGAACTTTAATTTCAACCATTTTATGCTCTCTACTTCTCCATGTTGTACAAGTTCTCTTCAAATCCATGCCACAAATTTGTTCCATTTCCTTTCTCTTATTCAAATCCTTCCAACTCTTTCTCTCTCTGTATCTGCCTTAACACAAATAACTAGAATAGTAAATATGTTTCCCCATAACTAGTCGCACAACCTCTTATTGATTCTCCATTTGTCGAATAGAAAAGCATGATCTCCATCATGATCTAAATTGCCAAGAAATTGTGCAGAAAGACCCACACGGCCAAATAAATCTTGAAGAATAGAACAAATGGAAGAAGTACAGAAACTAAGGAACAAACCAAGGGAAAACTAAAAAGTTACGCTTTGAGAGGAAAGTATAGCCAAAAGTATGTAATGAAAAGCAATATACAATCAGATTTAACGAATTATATATATTATTTTAGAGCTGTCATTTTTAGATCATTAAATTATTAATGATAAATTTTAAAATTTAAACGTTTTCAAAATTGAATGATTTATTTTTTGAGAAATTTTTTTTTTTTTCCTTTGTGCGTATATAAATTATTAATTGCTTAGGCTTGAAATATGACTCCTCCTACATATAAATTCTTGTTTGCAATAATTGTTATTGCTATTCTTTAACAAAAATTATAAAAATTTCTGTTTGCACACATAATTGTTATTGTTATTCTTTAATAAAAATTTAATAAAAAAATAAATCTATAACTTAGTTTTAATTAGGTATTGACCTTAATGATTTCTCTAACGCTACCACTATTCAATGAAATAAAAAACAAGATTGCAAACTTCTTATAGCTTATTCAAAGAAAAAAATTTATGATATGAGTTGCAAATAGAAATATACACAAAATTAGTGTAAATCAAACAAAATTCACAGATATTTTTGAAGGTGTAGGATTGAAAATGGGCTTGAATTCTCTTACAACAAAAACACTAGACGTGAGAAACATTCCATGTGTTAGAGAGCATGATCATTTTATAAAAACTATAATAGTGATTTCATACTTAACAACTTAAGATACATTGGTCCAAGTTAGAGAATCTATTAATTTGTTTTTCCACTTTACTAAATTGATGAAGACCACTCCCCCAAAGTCACTCATACAAAATTGCTAGCTCCATTAAAGAAAAATAAAAATGAACATGAATATTATTTATAATTTCATTCAAAGAAACACATACAAATCTGAAATTACCAACCTCAAGTTCCTCAAAACCTCTTTTAACAATAGCAAGAGATGATATATAATGTTCTCAAACACCGACTCTAAAATAATAACCACAAATCTTCATAGAAACATAAGAAGAATGCATATATAAAATTTTAATTTCTTCAATAAAATGCATTTCAATTTTGAGTTTACATCAAATAATGGTACTTCACCTCTCGCTAAATAGCATGGGATGCAATGCATCAATTATGTAGACTAATGAGTTTGGAATGAGATAATATGCACAACATTGTATCATGACCTACATATGGTGCTAAAACCTTAAACAATAAGAATTTTCTCCATGTAGAATCTGTTAGAAACAATAGTCCACCAAGATAACTGAGAGGGGAGGTGAATCAGTTATCCAATATTAAAACATTTATTATCCTTATAGAATCTTATCCATTCAACCAAAGTAAATAGCAACCATAAAAAGATGCACATAGACAATTACACTAGATATGTTTGTTGGAAATATATGATAGACTAAGTTACTGAGAGGGGAGGGGTGAATCAGTAATCAAAAAAACTTAATCTTTATTAAGAAATTAATCCTTTATGTGTATTCTAATCTAATTGCATCCATGAAAAACTAAAAGCATTAAAACATTCATAACACTTTGACACACAATATGGTGACCCAGAAACCTGCCAAATAGAAAATAAAACTAAGGTGGGGATGATACCCACAAGCTTTACTACTATAGTATAAAGTTGGCTTGTTAAGGCTTACGATGATCACTTCTGATGATCTGCCCTATTAAGAGCAATAAGGACTGCTAAGTCCACCTTGCAAAAAGATTACAAACATACAATGAAGTATGCACTCGGTGAAGAGATTTACAAAAGACTGTTAAGTCTACCTTGTGAAAAGATTTAACTATTCCATTTGTCAGAATGAACCAGTGGATGATCTCTGATCTGCAACTTGATTTGCTAAATAAGATTCCTTTGAAGTGTAATGATCACCTTGTTGTAATAGATAAATCTTTGCTACCCCTTTTACTACTTGTAGCCTTGTACTTCACACTTCTGCTTCTTACTGCTTATTTCATGTATATCTTGGATGTGATGCAATACGTTACATATATACTAATCCAATTTACAATTTATCAAAGTAGGCTACAATACAAGTTTACACCAAATACACAAAGTTGGCCCAATCGCAGGAACTCGAGTTTTGAAGACAAACTCGATGAGGTTCTGATTTTTGGCATCCACTGTCAATGCTCAGCATCATCATGCTCTTGGTAGATGTAGAAGCTCGGTCCATACTAATTACTTCCAAGTAGTCTGAACTCAGTCCGAACTAGTGATTCGGTGAACACTACGAAACTTGGCATATAAATTGAGCCACTTGGTTTACACTACATAACTCAGTCAATGCTATTACTACAAGCTCAGTATAAACTAAATCAGGTTGACACTGAGTGGCTCAGTCAACACTAGATTCACATCACTGAAACTGTAAACTTGGTAACCACTGTAGAACTCAGTTTGCACTAAGAAATTCGATAAACACTAAGAAGCTTAGTTTACACTAATAATCACCAACCTAGTAGAAACTATTTAGCACAAACTAAATATTGTTCCTTGAGCTTGGTAGCAACTATAGAACTCAATAAAGTCTAAATTTTTGGTTAACACTGTTAACTATACAATAAGTTTAGTCGATGCTATCTGTCTGAATAAGTGTGTGTGTGTCACTAATAAAAAAACTTGATTGCAATGTCAACAATCTCCCCCTTTGGCATTAGTGACAAAAACACTTATCAATCAAAACTGAATTTTTAAAAAGTTCAAAACAATCTTTATCCTCCATTTTGTGTCTTCAACTCGGTATTTTGTTTTTGAGATTTTTCAAAATTACTTTTGTAAGAATGTTTATTTGAATAAATGTACATGTATATAATATGATGATGCTCCCCCATGCATATATATTCAATATTATATACATCTTCTCATCTTTTCCCCTTTATACATCACATATTTTCCCCTTTTGCAATATGCTTTATATGTTATATAAATTTACATCTTCTCCCCCTTAACATATGTTATATATATCTTCTCCCCCTTTTTGACATAAATTCCAAAGGTGTATTCTATATAGTAATTTACCAAAATGTGATAAGAAATCAAAATGCACCTTTAGAATTGGTGACAATGTCTTGTCCCAGTTCTCTTGTAACACCTTACTTGCATGCAATGCAATTTTAACTTCTACTAATAATTCTATTATGTGATCAGCAATGGATAAGTTTTTGTCATGGATGAGAGTTTTGGCATGTGCAATATGTTTCTGCAATGCATCCATGTTTGGGAGAATCATGCCTTGTATATCTACCAGTGTAGCTCTTATCCTGGCTTCTTTCCTTAGCAATTTTGTCTGCATTTCAATTAGAAATCTGATCTTTGTATAGTGAGCAAAACTATAGCTTGGGTCAAGTGACAACTGGTGTGCAGTTTCCTTCACATCTTCATCAATTTTTGAAAGTTTATCTTTAATTTCCTTGGTGAAAATGGATGTGTCACAAAGTTTACCAAATAAAGAAGTTACATTTTTGTAAGAGGTTTCCAATGAGTCTAGAATATTAGACAAGTCTACTTGATGTATTGGAATCTTTTGTGCTACTAGCTCCAATACTTTATTTTTAAATTTCTTCTCATCTCTTTGCAATAATTTCTCTTTTCCATTCAAATCTTCGTTGAATTTCTGGACCACTTCTGCTAATTGAGCCAAAATTGGTTGAGAAGTATCAACCTCGATGTTGAGTGCCTCTGCAAGAATGCTCTTTGCATCTTCAAGCACTTGAAATTCTCCATTTCTTTCTTCTCTAAGCCTCTGTTGCTTAGCTTTCTTCTAAAGAAATTTTCCTATTATATGCATTTGATCAAGATTTAGATTGGAGATATCCCAATTTAGGATAACTATATCCTCATCAAGATCAATGTCTTCTTCCTTGTCTTTGCCTTTGCTCAAGACTTTTGTATTCGGTTGAGGCTTGGTCTCAATTGCCTTCATACTTATTAATTGCATGCTTGGAATAGAAATAATGGTGGAAATTAAAGGACTGACAGTAAATGTAGATATAGCACTTATTGAAGAAATGCCTTGATGTTGATTGACCAAAATTGATGGAGGGGGAAGTACTGACTGCTCAGTAGATGAAGTTCTTGTCACTTATGCTAATGAAATACTGAGTTCAACAGGTGTAGAGTTTGGTTGAGTGCTTGAACTTGTAATGTTTGACATAACCAACTCAACAATAGCTTTCTCTGAGCTAGATGTCTTCAATGTTTTGCTTAGAGAATGAAGGAGTGAGGCTATCACTGTTGCTGCAATCTTTTCAGGGTCGGTCTCCTCAATGTTCTGAATCTCAAGGAGATTCTCCTCATTAGCTTCCTATTCTTGTTCATCATCATCTACATTGTCATAATTGGTTGCCTCTTCATCATCAATTTCCTCCTCATTTTCATCTTCCCCATCATCCTTGTCACTAACATTAACAACATAATCACTTTGTTTATGAAGATTATAGATGTTCTTCCATGTGTTGGTTGCATTCCTTACCACATGTTCAATGTCATTGATCAGTATCAGAAAAATGTTAAATCTCAAAGTAAGCTTTTCTTCATTCTTCTTGATGGAATCTTTTACTTCTTTGTCACTCAAGCTCGGCATGAGTTGCCTCAAGGTCTGCTCATAAATATCTTTTGCAGTTTGCTTTGCATGCTCCCATCTTGGCTTAATTTTCTCCTTTAGTTTATTGAGAATTTGTTGTGTAAGTTGATCTGGAGAGTATTTCCATTTACTTAGCTTTGACATGATCATGTCTTTAACTTGCTACTTCTCCTATGCAATTATGATTTCATACCTCAATGATCTTAAATTTTTTATGCCAGCTCCTGAATCAATTTCTTTCAATTTTTCCTAAAAGGTGGGTGGAGGCTTCTTGAAAATCACATCCTCTTCTTCTTCACCCGACTTTAGTTTCTTTTAGGATGTCCTCCTAGTAAACACTACAGTAGATGTCTTTATAGGTTTGGTTATAATAACCTTACCTAAGTTCTTCTTTACTAGCTCTTCTTCTTCTTACTTTTCTTCATCTTCTACATCATCTTCTTCAACGTCATCTCCTTTACCTTTTGTCAACAGGAGAGTAGAGCTTGTTTGTTTCAATTTTTCTATTCATTTCTTCTCTTTGTTGACTTCTTGAGGGAGTTTTATCTCTAATTCAATTCTTTCTTTAGCTTCATCATAAGTGCCAAAGTAAGTAGCCTTTGGATCAATAGGTTCATTTAACAATGCTTCAATGATGTCCTTGGTTTCATCAATATCAACCTCATAACCTAGAGGCTTGACCCATAAAATTCTTGGTCTGACTACTTGAATATACACTTTATCACAATCAACCATAAAACAAATATCATCTTTGTAGTCTTCAACAAGTTTCTTAGGTATCATAAATCTAATATTCATCTTTTCCTTAAACACATTAAAATAGTTGTCCATGATACTGACATAGTTTTCTCCCATTTCTGCTATATACTCATTGATTTGGTAAAGAATAGGTACATCTTTCCTCCATACAGCTATACCTTTTGATGGGAAAAACTTTTGCACAAAAAAAATAGACATGTTAAGAGTGAACCCAATTTACAAGCCTGGTTATTCTTCAAAGTTCTTATGCTTTCCATATTTTTGTTGAACTAGTTCAACATCAACTCGACAAGTTCAAATGACATGTTATTCTTGACCACTTTGCACGCAAGATCCATTGCTTCACATGATTCATTGTTTAGGCGACTAGAGCTATATATCTTATGTGCAATCACATGTATTCTGAACTTCAAATCTATATCAGTAACACAACTGATCTTCATACCCCTTCCATCCCATTCAACGAGGTTTTTCTTCTCCAGCTCCACCAGACTTAGGGTTTTGGTGGTTTTAGCCTTTGCCAGCATTAGAAGTCCTATGATATGATGGATCATTGTCTTCATTATCAAAATAGGTTTCTCCAACCATAACTGCCCGTTATGTACATGGTTGAGGATAAATCTCATCCACTTTATTTGAAAATCTCAAGGCATGTCTGGAATGTGAGTCAAACCCTTCACTTTTAGGTGTTGATGCTCTAGTTTTAACATGCCATTCACACATAACTTCTCTAATCTTTCATCGATTTCTAGGGTTTCTATATCTTGGATAGAACATCAAAAATGCAAATGAATGCCATTAATCAACAGTACCTTAGCTGGAATTTGAGATTGTGCTCTAGTTGGATCTAGGGTTTTTGCAACTACTAGACTAATCTTAAAAGCAGGTGCCTTCCATTCAATGCCTCGAACCAACATCTTTGATCCTTTCTTTGTCTTGCTACTAGAGGATTCCATCGCTCAGTAGGGTTACTAAAAATATGGAAATATTCAACAATAAATCACACAAATCACTCAGATGTACCGAATTTCCTCTGTACAAATAGCTCTTGAAAATTCACGGTGACAAATGAATTCTATTTCATCTTTTTTAACAAATTTTGCCTTTCAATTACCATAAATGCTTGGTATTATTTCTTTCTTAATGATAGGCTATCTTCCACTTAGCTTGCATTGATTGCTTGGAAGATCCATCCAAGACTTGGTGTCCACACAACAATTTAGTAACTCTCAACCTTGCTCGGCAGGGTCTTGCAACCTGACCTTGCTTAGTAATGACTAGAATTTTTTGTGATACTCAATCATTCCTTTGCATCTTGAATGTTGATATGGATCTTTCCATTCTACTGACTAGAACTTATGTAAAATGTCTACTTCAGAATCCTAGTTCTAGTTCCCCTTGTGGGAGATCAAGTGGAAATGCTTGAACCACCCAATTCTTGAGTGACATGTTCTTCATTACTTGGACTTGCATTCTCAAAAGATTTTGGAATCCATTGTTGTCTCATCTACTTTCTGATTTTATCATCTTTTGCCTTCTTTTCATCTTCAATTCTTCCAGTATTCATACAATTCTTAGCAAGGTGTCCAAGTTGAGTACAAATAAAACATCTTCTAGTACTATATATTGTCCTCATCTAATGTTTTACACAATTCATTCCAATGTGTCCAAATTCTCCATAGTAATGGCATCTGCACCAAGTGTTGTAGTCCCAACCAAATATAGCTTTTACAATATGTTCTATGGGATTCAATATCTTAGTTTTACATTTAGAAGATTTGTGCCTATGCTTCTTGCATTTGTGACATTTTCCTTCAAATTTAGGTTTCTCTTTGCATTCATTAGCTCTATGACCACGTTGATTACAATTGTAGCATTTTCTATTGAATTTATCTTTACCATTGCTCCAACATTTTTTTGATGTATGACTTATCTTACCACAGTGACTACAAGTAGGTCTTTGATTCTTCTGAGCTCCTTGCTTGGATGATTCACCTTCTTTTTTATATTCAATTCTTGCTTTTCCTTTCTTTTGTATTGGATTTGCTCATTTAGTTTATCCATGTCTGCTTGAGATTTCATCATCCTTTCATTAGTTTTATTTTCAGTGTTAAGATCATTCTACAATCTTTCATTCTTTGATCTTAGATTTGTGATTTCTTTATTTGCATTGGTAAGTTGATTAATGAAGTCTGCTTGCTGAAGGGATAGGTGCTAAATTTCATTATTCTTTCCTTCTAACTCTTCTTTTGTCTTGTTTTTCTCTTCCATGAGTTCACACAATCTTATTGACATTCTTTTCTAATAGTTCTTTGATTGCTTAATTGGCTTCATCTGAATTACTTTCTAAATGGATTTCTTCAATTCTTTCTTCAATGTAGAGTTGGTCATTCATTTGTAATGCAAGATCTTTCCTTCTTTTCAAGGATTTAGAGAGTTTCTCCTTTTCTTTCTTAAGTTGCCCAATAGCCAATTTCAAATCCAGCTTTTTATTGTCAATAGCCTTATCAAGTCTAAATACCTCCATAGCCTCTTGATCTTTTCTCAAGCTATTAAGCTTTTCTCTGAGAACCACAAAGCTTTGATACCAATTGTTGGAAATATATGATAGGCTAAGTTACTGAGAGGAGAGGTATGAATCACTAAGTAAGAAAAATTAATCTTTATTAAGCAATTAATCCTTGATATGTATTCTAATCTAATTACATGCATGAAAAATTGAAAGCATTAAATCATTCATAACAATTTGACACATAATATGGTGACCCAGAAACCTTCCAAATAGAAAGTAAAACTAGGGTGGGGATGATACCCACAAGCTTTAGTACTGCAGTATAAAATTGGCATATTAAGGCTTACAATGATCACTTCTAATGATCCACCCTGTTAGGAGCAATAAGGACTACTAAGTCCACCTTGCAAAAGAATTTACAAACATATAATGAAGTATGCACTCGATAAAGAGATTTACAAAAAAGTATTAAGTCTATCTTGTGAAAGAATTTAATTTTTTCATCTGTTAGGATGAACCAATAGATGATCTTTGATCTGCAACTTTATTTGCTAAATGAGATTCCTTTGAAGTGTAATGATCACCTTGGTGTGATAGATAAATATTTGCTGCCCCTTTTACTGCTTGTAGCCTTGTACTTTGCACTGTTACTTCTTACTGCTTATTCTATGTATATCTTGGATGTGATACAATACATTATAGATATACCAATCCAATTTACAATTCATCAAAGTCAGCTATAACACAAGTTTACACAAAATACACAAAGTTGACCCAACTACAAGAACTTGAGTTCTAAAGACAAACTCAGTGAGGTTTTGGTACTCGGCATCCACTTTCAATGCTTGACATCATCATGCTCTCAGTAGATGTAGAAGCTCGGTCCATACTAGTCACTTCCAAGTAGTTTGAACTCAATCTACACTAGTGACTCGATGAACACTGCGAAACTCGGCATATAAACTGAGTCACTTGATTTACACTGCATAAATTAGTCAATGCTATTACTGTGAACTCGATATAGACTAAATCACTTGGTTGACACTGAGTGGCTAGGTCAACACTAGATTCACATCACTAAAACTGCAAACTTGATAACCATTGTAGAACTTGATTTGCACTAAGAAACTTGGTAAACACTAAGAAGCTTGGTTTACACTAATAATCACCAACCTGGTAGAAACTTCTTGGCACAAATTAAATACTATTCCTTGAACTCAGTAGCAACTATAGAACTCGGCAAAGACTAAATTATTTGGTCAACACTGTTAACTATAAAATAAGCTTGGTAGATACTATCTGTCTGAATAAGTGTATGTGTGTGTGTCACTAATGAAGAAACTTGACTGCAATGTCAACAATGTTAACTAGGGAAACCCTTGATCAGAGGGAAAACCTCGGTGGGAATGATGCCCACAAGATGATGTACTAATATAAATATTCCTTGTTAGAGGATGGACCCTAGTAAGAGTCTATTACAACATTTAGTACATAGAGTCCCTGTTAGGAGACTTTGAATCCCTATTAGGAGATTCCAACCCTGTTAGGAGTTGTAGTACAATGTATGCAAGAAGAACCCATTACCAAAACATGCAATTTCAATTACAAGAAGAGCTCACTACCCAAACAAGTAATTTATTTTTAAGTTCCTCTTTCCTCTATTCTGTGAACCGAACCACTCACTATCAAACCTTGTAGACCGGGTCACGAACCTCAACTCCAAATATCAAACCTCAGATCACACAACAAAACCTTGGCAATGAAGTTTCTTTCACTTCCGCTCTGCTTTTCTCAACTTCGTATTCTGCTCTTTTGCTGCCTCCAATCATCTCTCCATGTCATACTTGATAAAGTAAAATGTCCTTCCTTTATACCAATAAAAAAATTCCTTGAGTCGGTGCTACACCTTCTGAACTAATTATTATAGGACCACATTAAGAACTTATTACACTTGGCAATAACATTAATCTTCTACCTTGCAACTTGAATAAATTTTCGTACATGGGATATTATGATGAGAGATCTTAACCACATCATCATCAACATGTCTTCTACACATCCTCAACCTCGATTCTCAAAATAACAACTCTGCTAAGAGATATAACAAGTTTACCAGAACATGCCTATGTAAACTCTATCTCAGAACAAACATCACCAAAACTTACATAACTTCTTCCAGACTTATCATTTCTTCATCCGATATTAACTGCATACACTAGATTCTTAGAAGTATCTCCCATAACTTTGGATAGTGAGAATACTCAACTAGCCATCCATACCAACTTGATCTTTCCATTATTCTTCTGTCAGATACCATAGAAAACTGCTATGTTGACATCAATGAAAAACTCAATTATGAATGTAATATATCATTATGATAATGATCTAGCCATGTGTCTTCAATAATCCCCCATAGGAATATCATCAACATTCATGCTTCCAAAAATCTCCCCCTTTGGCATTGATGGCAACATAGATGAAAAACATCTAGTTCTAAGAATACCAACTACAAAAGACCATTAATCCTTCTTTCCAAATCCTCTTGATCAATCATTCTCCCAAATTGTACTTCTCCAACTTCATGCTAAAATTTTCAACATATCCGTCATTGATATACCTCAATGATGTTTTTGATTTAGTACTTCTCCCCCTTTGACATCAATGTCAAAGGTTTTAGCCATCAACTGATTCTTACTAGCTCAAGTGTCCAAAGACACTATTGAAGAACAACATCCAACAAGAGTCCTTGATGAATCTATCTATCATAGATACTCCCTCATATAGGAAGCATTAGCATTCAGTCCAAACAAACAATCGTGCTTTGTTACACTAGACTAATGCATTCTTGCAACTTCTACTATGATGTAGGAAGGGGCATAACCCCTAGCATACCTTGCAAATACTCAAAAGTCTCTTTGGGAAGAGGCTTAGTGAATATATTTGCAATCTGATCTTTGGTGCAAGTACATATTCCAATCTAATTTCCTTTTCTGCAACTTTCTCTCTCAACATGTGATACTTGATAGAAATGTGCTTACTCTTAAAATAGAACACTAGATTCTTAGACATATTTATTGTGCTTGTTTTGTCACAATGTATGACAATGGATTCTCTGAATTCTATCCTTATATCCTTTAGCATATGCTTCATTCAAACAACTTGATTACAATTGTTTGTTGTTGCATCATATTATTCTTCTATTGTACTTTGTGAGATGCAATCCTGCTTTTTGCTTAGCCAAGAAACCAATCTTCCTCCAAGAAAGAAGGCTCCACCATTGGTGTTCTTTCTATCATCCATATTGCATGCCCAATGAGCATGCATATAAGCACTTAGAGTGAAATCATAAGATCTTTCATACCAAAATTTGAACTTAGGTGTTCCTTTCAAGTGTCTAAATATCCTTTTGACTGTTACATAATGTATTTCCCTAGGGTCATCTTGAAATCTTGCAACAATTCTAATTGCATTTGCTATATCCGACATTGTGTGAGTCAGATATTGCAAGCATCTGATCATAGATGTGTACTTCTTTTGCTCAACATTAGGTGTCTCATCCTTTGTAGACAACTTGTGTCTAGTTACCATAGGTGTTCCAACAGGTTTACATGTTTCCAAATCAAACATTTTCAACAAATCCTTCAAGTACTTAGTCTAGGAAATAAAGATTCCTTCTTTGTTCTGTACAATCTGCAATCCTAGAAAATATATAATTTCTCCTATCATACTCATTTCAAATTCTTTCTTCATTTCTTCTGCAAACTTTTTACTTTCCTCATCATTTCCTTAAAATATGATGTCATCAAGAAATATTACCAAAATCATTAGTCTGTCATCAATTTCTTTCCAATAGAGATTACTATCTGCCATATCCTTGCTATATCTGAGCTTTGTCAAATGCTTGTCCAACCTTGCATACTAGGTTCTGGGTGCTTGCTTCAAGCCATATAATACTTTCTTTAATCTGCATACTGTGTCCTTGTCATTTGTCAAAGGACAACCTTCAGGTTGTCTAATGTATACCTCTTCTTCAAGTTCTCCATTCAAAAATTTTGACTTGAAATCCATCTGATATACTTTGAATTTCTTATATGCTGTATATGCTAAGAATAATCTTACTGGTTCAATTCTAGCCACAAGAGCATAGGTTTCATCATAGTCTATTCCTTCTTGCTATGAGTAACCTTTACATACCAATCTTTCTTTGTTCCTTACAAATTTTCCTTGTTCATTCATCTTGTTCCTAAATACCCATTTAGTTCCCATCACATTCTTGTTTGCTAGTCTAAGAACCAATTTCCATGTCTCATTCTTTACTATCTGATCCAATTCCTCTTTCATAGCTTGCTTCTAGTGATAATCTTTACATGCTTCATCTACATTCTTAGGTTCAACTTGAGATATCAAACATAGTTTTTCATTGACTCTTCTTCTTGTCATCACACCTTTATCTTTTCTTCTGATGATCTGCTTAGGTGGATGATTCTTTGTCATATTCTTTCCCGAAGTAGGATTTGTTATCTCAACTCTTGGCTTTACTGAAGGTTCTAAGTTTTGTTCTTGTCTTAACTCTCCTTCATTTTGCAAATCATTCTTTATCTCAAAGAATACTTCATCATTCCTTGGTTTAGTAACAACATCATCATCTAAATTGTAGTCAACTCTTCTTTCTTGTATCCTAAATTTCTCATCAAATCTTACATTTGCACTTTCCATAATAGTCTTAGTTCTTTGATTATAACATCTATAAGCCTTGCTTTTCAATGAATAACCAAGAAAGGTAACTTCATCACTTCTAGCATCAAACTTACGAATATCATCATCTCTTTTGATATAACAATTACTGCCAAATTTTTTGAAAGTGTAGACTATTGTATTTACAACTTCTCTCCAAAAACTCTTGGATACTTCATTCTCAGCTAACATAGCTCTTGCAGCTTCTGTTACTAATCTGTTTCTTCTTTATGCTACACCATCTTGTTCAAGGGTTCTCAGAGCTTTGATTCTATTTTCTACACAAAACATGTTAAACTCATTTCAAGTAAACTATCCTCCTCTATCTTATCTTAAACTTTTAATCTTCATGCCTGATTCATTCTCAACTCTATTCTTGAATATCTTGAACTTATCAAATGCCTAATATTTTTCTTTAAGAAATGCAACCCACATCATTCTAGAAAAATCATCAACTAAAATTATGAAATACCTTTCACCATATAATCCTTTAGTCTTCGTAGGACCGTTGAGATCTGTGTGTACAATCTCCTATTTTATTATAGTAGTAAACTTCTTGCAGGGAAAAGAAGTTCTACTACACTTTGCCAAAACACATTCCTTGCAAATTGTGTTAGAAGGTTTTACATTCTTAGGAAAATCTCTAAGTGCAAACTTACTATTAATCTTCAAAATGTAGTTAATGTTTATATGAAAAAATCTCTTATGCCACAACCAACTATCATCTACCTTTGCAACCAAACATGTCATTTTAGTAGGATTTATCTAAAATACATTACCTTTAGATTTGGTTCCTATTCCAATTACCTTCGCATCTTTGTCTTTGATCATGCATGTCTTTTCTATGAACTACAACTAACAACCCTTATCCACTAATTGTCCAACACTCAAAAGATTGTGCTTCAAACCATCAACAAAATATACATCCTTAGTGTTAGTCTTACCATCAAGAGTTATAGATCCAATACCTTTAACTTGGCATGATGCATTGTTTCCAACTTTGACAATACCTCCATTCTAACTTTTAAAGTTAACAAACTTGTTCATATCACCAGTCATATGATGTGAACAACCACTATCAATTATCCAATCAGATTTCTTTTCAACTTGTGATACCAAAGCTACTTTCTCTATGCTCTCTTCTTTAATTGCTACAAATCCTATTTCATCATCACTAGAACTTATTGCTTGTTCATCAAGTTCATCTTCTTCATTTGCATATAGACATTCTCTATCTCTTTTAGGTTTGTAATTTCCTCTATACTTTTTCTCTCTTTTAGGACACTTAGATGCATAATGACCAAATTCATTGCAAGTCCAACATTTAAAGATTCTTACCATCTTTCTCTCTCCTTACTATAAGGTTGACTCCTCCTTCAATCTTTTTGCCCTCATCAAATATGCTACTGCTAGAAAAGTCTCCTCTTGCACTTGTGCTCCTTGATAAACTAGGTTGAATATTCAAGGCACTGAAAGTTGTTTTTGTTCTGGTCAATTCTTTGGACTATCTAAGTTCATTCTCAACTGCTTCAAGTCTTCCAAGCAATGTCTCCTTTCTGAAATCATTGGTACAAAATATCAACAATTGTATCATTTGAGCTGTGTACTTAAACAATGGGGTTAAAGCCTTCAATATCTTCGATATAACCTCATCATCTTCTTTTGTCCCTCCTTGAGATTTAATACCTGTAGTGATTTCTGATATTCTACCTATATATGATCTTATAGATTCATCTTCCATCATTTTAGCATCTTGAAATGCACAAATCCAATTTTGTAGTTTCAACCTTTTAGAATGTTTATCACCTTCAAAATTAGTTTCCAAATCTTTCCAAATCAAATGTGAAGTAACAAATAACTTTATTTGGTTGTATTCAATTTCAAAAAATGCAATTAATAATGCTTCTCTAGCTCTCATGTCACACATAAAAAGATCTCTTTCTTCCTTAGTACAAGTTTCCAAATCTTTCTCAGCAATGATTGTCTTTGATGTTTCTGTCAAGATCCAATATCTTGGACCCATACCTAGTAGATGGGTCTTCATCTTTTCCTTCCAGTTGTCATAATTTTTTCCATCAAACTTTAGACTATCTTTCCTAAATATTCTTGCCATGGATCTCCCAAAGTTGTTAAACTTTATCTTCAAGGACCTAAAGCTTTGATACTAATTGTTAGAAATAATAGTCCACCAAGATAACTTTAAAAGCGGGGGGGTGAATCAGTTATCTAATAATTAAAATATTTATTATTCTTATACAATCTTATCCATTCAACCAAAGTAAATGAAAACCATAACAAGATGCACATAGACAATTACACCAAATATATTAACTAGGGAAACCCTTGATTAAAGGGAAAACTCTGGTGGAAATAATGCCCACAAGATAATGTACTACTATAAATATTCCTTGTTAGAGGATGAACCTTGTTAGGAGTCTATTACAACATTTAGTACATAGAGTCCCTATTATAGGACATTGAATCCCTATTAGGGGATTTCAACCCTATTAGGAGTTGTAGTACAATGTATACAAGAAGAGACATGCAATTTCAATTACAAGAAGAGCTCACTGCCCAAACAAGTAGTTTACTGTTAAGTTCCTCTTTCCTTTGTTCTATCAACCAAACCAATCATTGTTAGACCTTTTAGACTAGGTCATGAACCTTGAAATCCAAATATCAAACCTCGGATCACACAATAAAACCTCAGCAATGAAGTTTCCTTCACTTCCGCTCTCCTCTTCTCAACTTCATATTCTGCTCTTTTTTCTGCCTCTAATCATCTCTCCATTTCATGCTTTATAAACAAAAATGTCCTTCCTTTATACCAAATCCATAAAAAAATTCCTTGAGTCGGTTGTTACACCTTCTTAATTAATTATTATAAGACCACATTAAGAACACGTTACACTTACCGATAACATTAATCTTCCACCTTGCAACTTGAATAACTTTGCGTACATGCAATATTATGATGAGTGAGCTTAACCATGTTATCATCAACATGTCTTCTACACATCCTCAACCTCGATTCTCAGAGTAACAACTCTACTAAGAGATATAAGAATATTACCAGAACATGCCTTTGTAAACTCTATCTCAAAACAGACATCACCAAAACATACATAACTTCTTCCAAACTTATCATTTCTTCATCCGACATTAACTACATACACTAGATACTCAAAAGTATCTCCTATAACTTTAGATAGTGAGAATACTCAACTAGTCATATGTACCAACTTGATCTTTCTATTGTTCTTCTATTAGATACCACATAAAATTGCTCTGTTGACATCAATGAAAAACTCAGTCATGAATGTAACACATCATTATGATAATGATCTAACCATGTGTCTTCAATACTCCCCCATAGGAATATCATCAACATTCATGCTTCCAACAAAATCTTGTAGTCTTTAACATGTAGCTTCATACCTACAAAGACAAAAACATCATGGTGTGCAATGCTAAGGCACATTGGCTATATTGTGTATTTTGTGCTTAACTTCAACTTCACTCTACCCTACCTATCTTGGATAAGCCATTTTCATGAAATTTTCATCTTAAATATTTGTGGAAATTCACAATGATGCAAATTTATTTAGGAAATGGCATAGATAATTCCTCTAAACTATTCCACCAAAATACCATACCCAAATTTGAAAAATAATTAAACAATTATTTTCATTTACATCCACTTATTGTGTCTCTAGGTAGTCCTTAGTAAAAATTAAAAATTATTTCATTGGGCCAATGTGCACCTACATGTATTATTTTTATGTCCACTTACAACCAATAGTTTTAGAAAATATACCATACAACACAACTTCATTGAGTGCTCTTGGCCATCTAATTATAAATGATTTTCAAATTCAAATGTTATCTTCCTCCTTTACTTTTGACATCCCATATGTTTGAAAATATTTAGACTAAAGTATAAAAAAATATTTTTCATGCATGATTAACTATACAAGGATAAGTTCAATAAAAAATACCTCTCAAAATTGCATTCCTCTTTCAAATTTAGAAAGCCTCAGTTTCCTTAGTGAAGACCTCATGCCCTGAATCTTATGTTCTAAGGGTGAAGCCAATATATATAGAGATTTTTACATGATTATTTTTGTTTGAAGTAATATCTGAATTTTGACTTTGGTAATTTCGATCAACACATTTTATATTTCCCTAGAACATTTTTGAGATAAGATATTGTGATCATATGTTTTGTTGCACAAATATAAGATCATTTTTAAAGGGTTTATAAATATAGTTGATGTATGGCATAAATGTGAGAAGGTGTTATATGAAGGAAATTATGCAGGATTTTATGATATGAGTTTCTTATTGGAAAATAACAATGAAACAAGACAGTCAGAGATAAAGTGTATCACATTTATGGTTTTTGCTTATGTGGAACTATATTTAGGCATCAGTAGAGGCTACTTTAGCAATTCAACCCTTATAATCTGATTATTGTTGTGATCTTGTAAGGTGGTGTGCCTTCTAATGGGTTGTAGCCTTATCTTTTGTATTTGAGTAATGAGCTCTAGGTAGTGAGTTTGTATGCAAGTGCATTCCCTAATACTATAAGAGGATATTTCAATAGAGTATTATCTTCGAAGTACCATCCTCACAATGTTTTTTTTCCTCACATGGTTTCTACGATGAAAATCCACGTATTGTGATTTTTTTTAATGTTCTTGCACTTTACTTTTCATTATAAGAATTAAGTGGTATGTGAATTTGAATAATAAAGTCAAAGTTTGTAGAAAAATAATTCATCCCCCCTCCCCTCCTCCCTTAGTGTTCCCTCCTTCCAACAAAAGGTGCTTTATATATATGATGTGAAGTTATCAAGGAGTTTGTCACAATTTGTATTTCTTCAACCATGTCATAACTATGAATTTTGTAACAATGGAGGATCAAGATTAGCAACATTAATATTATTATCTTGTACCAATTTTAGTTGCTTGTGTAGATAAGAAAGTGTTTGCAATATATTTCTAAGATCTATCACTTAGAGACTATATCTGCACTAGTATCTTTATCATACCACATTCCACTATAATTATATTTTGTGACTACAACTAAAAAGATACGAAAAGCCACACATGAAGATAGATATGTTCAAGTTTTAGAGGTGGAACTCAATTAAAATGAAATTTAGAGTTGTTAGAGCATTCATAATGCTAGTTTAGTAATTGTTTTAAGGTTTCTAATGGATGCACCATACTAGCTCGAGGTAGCATGTGAAGGATGTTTGGGACCAGTTGAGTTTGTGTTGGGTAATGCATAGTAATTTGACATCCTTGGTGTATTTTTTTGGCTTTATGATTGAACCTACTACATGTTTTAGCTTAAGGTTGTTCCTGTGACCAACTTGTAGATGTTGTAAACATGCTATAGGTGAATTGAGAATTTAATTAATATTGTAATACATATAAGTTTTATTAGATTCATTTTAATTTGAGGTGTGTAATGTGTGTCAGTTTTGATAACTATGGAAAGAGTTGTCCAAGATGTCTACTCAATTTGTGTTGAAGTGTGTCAACTAAAATACAAAGTTCATACAAACTGTGAGAGTGTTTCAAAAAAATCATATCAAAGAGATTTTTAAGGCTAACCTTTGAATGTATGCATGGCATATGCATTTTTAATTGAGATTGGTGTCTCATAATCTAAGTTGGTGCTCAATTCTTTAGACTAGGGGATTAGTGCCTCTTACAAGTTGGTACTTGAAAATCTAATTAGAGATTAGTGTCTCCATCTTCAGGTGTTATTCTTATGAGTTGGTGGCTACAAAATATTGTAAGTTCCTTATTACATTTGTGAGGTTGGATTTGGGTAGTAAATCCTTGAAGCAATCATTCTCATTGTGGTTTCTCCAATATGGGTTTGCATTTTGATCTGCTATTAGTATGTATTAATTTTTTACTATGCTTATTATTTTCATAGTCTATCTAATGTTAAAGTAAGATCTATTAATGGTCGTATGATAAATCAAGGATTTGAAGTTGATATTTGAGATATATTGATTCACCTGCACTGTACACCCCCAAAGCACCCTCCCTGCCCATATATATATATATATCTGATTACTAATATATTTTTCTTATTTACATGTTAATGATACTTATCTTTGTAACCACCTTAATTTAAGAAGTCACTAGCTAGGTATGAGTACACAATATTCAATTCTAAGGAAAACCCTTGATCCTAGGGGCAAACCCATGGTTGTGATTTGTCCTTATCCAGTTTGACATACTAAATATCCTTTAAGGTATTTCTAAATGTTGCTCATCCCTAAGGTTTGATATAATATATAGGAAAAGGTCCCACACTACGTGAACTTATAGATTATCATACAATTATTTGATAAGAAAAAATTAGAGCACAAGTACAAATTTGTAGATTCGTCCCATATCCACAAACTTGTCCTCTCAAAGTACAAAATTGTACATGAAACTTAAAGCTCAACAAATTAACTAAAGAAACTACTCCTAGAACTATCATTAGGTAGATTCTTAATAACATATTACACATTGAATCCCTAGTTTAACATTCATTTATTTAAATATTATTTCTTTGCATTCACTTTAACCTATATTTAATTAGATTGGGAACTTTAATTTCCTTCTCAATAACTAGATTTTATGACTTTCTTCTAAATAGTTTTCTAATACATTGGTGAGAGGAGGGGACAAAAATTAACTAAACACTAATGATTTTAGTTTTACACAATACATAGTGTTGATAGTTTTTTTTGAATTTGATTGTGAAAGTTTTTTCTATGTTTTGGATCACACTATTTGATTGATCATTAAAATTTAGATAATTAAGGAGCAAGTTTGATCCTTATTAGCTTTAGTTGTTTAGATTTCCAATATTATTTCTTTTCATAAAGGATATCAATAATGATATTAGATTTCCACAATCCATATAGTGTTAAATAAATCATAACTATAAATTTGATTGTTTGAATTTTTCCATCAACATTTTACATATCTCTAATCCAACAAGATCCATCACTAAAATATGAAATAATTAAGAAACAAATTTGATTCAAGTAGTACTTCTAATATTTTACATTTCAATCATAATTCCTTTATATAAATATCAGTTAATAAAATATTATTAATAAGAATGACCTTAAAATCTATAAAATGATTCTAAATTTTAATTCTTACCATATTAATTTATTCCTATCAATATTTCTAACTATCCACCATCAATTAATAAAATACTCTTAATAAGAATGGATTTCTTACAATCTATAAAAACAATACTAAATTTAATTCTCACTATATTAATTCATTCCTATCAACATTTCTAACAATCCGTCATCTCAATGGAAGAAAAAAATTGACAAGATATTTATATGTTTTTAGAGTTTATACAATACAAAAGGAGGCTCGGATCTAGAACAACTCACATCTCAATCCCAAATTACTCAATATTTATCAATCTAGCAACCGACCAGACTCTAGTTTTACAATATGCAAGCACAAAGTAATCCCATAGTAAACACAGTAATGACCAAATTTCTATATGTTTTCAAAGCATGGCATACTAAATTTTAACATCTTTAATAAACAAGAAAAAAAACAAGTCTTAAAATGTTGACAATCTAGCATTTACATCTAGTAGAAAATCATGGTTCATAGATTACTAGAAGCACTCTATAGTACAAATTATAATGTGTTCTTTAATCTACTGATTCATCTTTATGATCCACTCTGGAGTCCTAGAGAAATAAAGAGTACACGAACTAAAGTACGTAACTAAATAAGTACATGCTAAAGATAGTGATAAGAAAGTGGGGGATGTGTCTAGAGATGGAGTGGTAAGAGGAAGATGGAGATAGAGATGAATATAGAAAGAGAGAGAGGGGGAGAGAGGAAGAGAGGGGGGGGGTTGTGTGGGGGCATGGGGTAACAAATACTTAGTTGACCTTCCATAGCTTTACAATGTACCCATTGCATACTAAGGTGCAATTGTTGTTTTACATGTTAATGATACTTATCTATATAACCACCTCAATTCAAGAAGTCACTAGTTGGACGTGAGTATACTATTCCATTCTAGGGCAAACCCTTGATATGTCCAAGTGACCCCATGGATGTGATTTCTCCTTATCCAATTTGACATAGTGAATATCCTTTAAGGTATCATTATCACACAACTACATGTGATAAGAATTATTTAGACCACAAGTACAAATTATAGACTCGTCCCATATCCATAAATTTTTCCTCTCAAAGTACAAAATGGTACATGAAACTTAAAGCTCAACAAATTAACTAAAGAATATACTCCTAGAACTATCATTAGCTACACTCTTAACAACCTATTACACATTGAATCCTTAGTTTAACATTCATTTATTCAAATATTTTTTCTTTGAATTCACTTTAAACTATATTGATTTATGCTCACGAATATACATTTTATTAGATTTGAAACTTAAATTTCCTTCTCAATAATTTGATTTTATGACTTTGTTCTAAATGGTTTCCTAGGATGTTGGAGAGAGGAGGGGACATCAATTAATTATAAAACTAGGGATTTTAGTTTTGCAGAGTACATAGTGTTGAAAGTTAATTTTGAATTTGAGTGAAAAACAATTCTATATTTTGGATCACACTCTTTGATCCATCATTATACGTTAGATAACTAAGAAATAAGTTTGATCTTTGTTATTTCTAGTTGTTTACATATCCAACATAATTCTTTCTCATAAAGAATATTAATTAATGATGTTAGATATCCATAATCCATATAATATTAAATACATGATATTTCTAAATTTAATTGTTTGAATTTTCCATCAACAACATTATCCATCACTAAAGTATTTGATAACTAAGAAACAAATTTGATTCTTGATATTTCTAATGTTTACATTTGAAACATGATTTTCTCATAAAAATATAAGTAATAAAATATTCTTAATAAGATTGATCTTTCTACACTTTATAAAAATCATTCTAAGTCTCATAATATTAATTTATTCCTATCAACATTTCTAACAATCCACCATCACAATGAAAAAGGAAAATCCCAGTAAGATATTTGTAAGTCTCGGAAGTTTATCCAATACAAGGAGGAGGCTCATATTTGGAACAACTTGCATCTCAATACCAAATTAAACAATATAAATCGATCCAGCAACCAACCAGACTCCAGCTTTACAATATGTAACCACAAAGTAATCCCATGGTAAACACGGTAATGACTATTTCTATCTGTTTTCAAAGCGTTGCATACTAAATTTCAACATCTTTAATAAACTAGTAAAAAAACAAGTCTTAAAACCTGGACGATCTGGCATTTACATGGTGTAGAAAATCGAGGTTCATAGATTACTATAAGTATTCCATAGTACAAATTACAATGCATTCTTCTTTAATCCACTGGTTCATCATTATGATCCACTCTGGATTCTAGAGAAATGGAGAGTACAAGAACTAAAGTACGTAACTAAACATCTGTAAGGGTTGAACAGAAATAAATTTAGACTGCAACCCATAAACGTTGCAATGTACAATTCATTCATTCATTGTTCACCAGAGGACAATCAATTCTTTACCAGCAGCACGTAGAACGTACTCAAGGCTTCCAGTACAAAAGAAGTTTCAAAGTTTCTAATACCCAAAAAAAACAGTTTTAAAACAAGTTGAGTACATGAAATTGATTATTAGAAAAGCCATTTGTGGAAATTCAATCAATACTATCTTAAATTAATTAGATTTTCACACACTATTTGATCTCTGCAAAGAAATGTTTCTATTTTGATTGTGTGAGTTTTTAACATTTACCATTCGGATGGTACTCCATGACCCAATCCTTGTAGGCATTCTAAGACTTCCAATAGAAAAGAAGTATCAAAGTTTCTAATACAAAAGGAAAGTTTTCAAAACATGTTAAATACATGAAATAGATTAGAAAGATCATTTGTGGAAATTTTGTTAACAAGGTGTTCTTAACAATAGACCACAACAATGGGTTCGGACCCTCTCCCACTTTATCTAATCAGAACAATAGATTACAATAAAGCAGGGCAGAATACCTCTGGGATTAGAAATGTAGAGTTCTTCGAGCTTCGAACAGCTTTCACCTTCTCCTGCAACTGAATCAAACCCAACTGGAATAGAAAACTTTTCAAGGCTTCCTGAAGTTGGAGGCTTGTGAACTCTTCCTGCAATGACCCTGCAAACCATCATGGCTCTTTTCACTGGATATATCATGGAGCTGTCATGTGACATGGAAATGGAGTTGTGAGCTCTGAGACTTGTGGCAGCAGTGTATATTCCTTTCCCTTTTGACTGCTTTGATGGGAATGGGAATCCAGTTGTGATAATGTTGCATACATTGCAGTCCAAGGAATTGCATGGTGTAGAAAGTCCATCAATTCCTAAAGAGCACATAATGGTGGTGCCATGGAAGCTAAGGACTTCATTGCCATCAGCCATGCATCTTTGATGTTTCTTGGCCACCTTGCTGGCTGTGGCTCTCACTGTGTCTCTGTACTCCTCAAATTTGGATAGTATATTGGGGGTATGATTCACCTTCAGAACTCTTTCGATTTGACAAGATTCAACTTTTGATTCAATCCAGCTTGATTTGAAGATCATCTCCACAACATTCCTGGTAGAATCACCTTCCCTGAGAACACTGACTGCGAAGAAGAAAGCAAGAGAAAATGTCATTGAAGTGGCTTTGTAATTTGCATAATTATGAAGTATTACAACTGTGGTAGTATCTTGTGTGTTATGCTGTTTTTATGTTAGGGAAGAATTTGTTACAACATAATCATATTTGCCTGATTCTATAGTCCCAAGGATTTTTAGACTCCCTGGTTAAGAAAAGAAAAATCAATGAAAGCAATGAGATTTTTCCAATCTATGAGATCAATTGTAAGTCATTTCTGAATTTGATTGTGTTAGTATTTTAACATCAAGATCAGTCCATGATTCATCATTAGAATGAACATTGTAAGATGGATCTATTATTTTCTTGATGTTCTATTTCTTTCATCACAACGATAGATTGAATCGAAACTATGATGTAAGAAACTTTAAGATGATTTATAAAAGAAAATTTGATATTATTTTTAATGCATAAGACAATAAGAGAATTACTTCAGAGGTTCAGATTCAAATTATCACCAGAGATTTATTTACAGTATGTACTTGGTCTTTAGTCCAGCTAGAATTTTTCAAAGAACAAAAACACTATTATAGGATCAAAGTATATATTTACCATTTTTCTGAGTGAACAAGACAATAAAAGAAATACTACGCAGAAGTGATCTTGGATCCAATCTATCACCAGAGCCGATTATCACTTTCCAACTAAAGCTATAAATCCAAGTCCTCGTCAGGGTTGATCACTCTTCAACTATATTTAGATTTATTAATATGATATTTGGTCATAGGATTAGATTTGAAAAAATTATATCCTGTCAAAATTAGAAAAAATGTGTTTTACATTCAAGTTATAAAGGAGAGATGGGTTGGATGAGAATTTTAGAGAGTTTTGTTTTTTATAATGGGACATTGACTGTAGAGAAAATTAGAAGTAAACTGTATTGAAAATATGAAGCTTCAGTGTAAGAAACATATTTCAGCTTGAGGATAAATAATGAAGAATAATCAGAATTGTTGAAAATTGTTATTTTCCAAAGTGAATCTATAAAAATATCAATAGCAAAACAATAAATCAAACTAGATTGTATCAAAACAATGAACCAAACTAAATCTCAAATAAAAAGAAGGTTGAAAGCAGTAAAGAGAGAATTTAAAAGCTCTCGCCTGCATTATTTCTGAGGTCATAACGATGCAAGGACTTTATATTTGTAAATCGTTGGCTGCAATACTTGAGGCAGGTGCAAACTTCATTCACAGCATGAACTTTACATCCAGAAATAAGTTGAGTAGTAATCTTTCCATTCAGTCCAACTGACTGCTGATTCTTTTTTGATTTTGAAGGGCTGAGAAGAACATCTCCATTATATCTTGTCCTCCTGAGTTTAGTCTTACCCACCACAGGGCTCTTGCATTCTCTAAAACTCCCAACAATGGTCTTTGTCTCGAAACCAGAATAGTCCCTTAGAATCATGGCCTCCTGCAGCATATTACCATTGTTCAAGAATTCATTGCTAGCTATAGAACATGGGCTAGAGTTACCATTTCTTAAGCCTCTTTTGCTCCCAAGAAATACATCCTTCAAGTGATGAGCTAAAGACCTCGATGAAGTTGAAAATCCATCCCTTGTGCTGTGTGGATCCTCAACCTCCTGGCGATCTGATTTGCAATGCAGAGATTTCTTCAACGAGAACCAAACACCAGGCATTATAACTTCGTCTCAAGGAAAAATCATATATTTGGATTCTAAATCGGAATCCCACGTTCTTGGCTCTCAGTCGAAAAGATTTCAACTTATTTTAATCAAGATGAACCAAACTCCAGACATTATAACTTCCTTTCAAGGAAGAATCATATATTTGAATTCTAAATTGGAATCCAAAGTTCTTGGCTCTCAGTCAAAAAGATATCAACTTATTTCAAACAATATGACAAACTCTCTATCAAGTAAGATGAAAATCCACCCCTTGTGCTTTGTGGATCCTCAACTTCCTGACAATCTGATTTGCAATGCAGAGATTTCTTCAATGAGAAGCAAACTCCCAGCACTATAACTTCCTCTCAAGACAAATTCATATATTTAGACTCTAAATCAGAATCCCACCTTCTTGGCTCCCAGTCCAAAAGATTTCAAACTAGTTCTTGGCTCTCAGTTGAAAAGATTTCAACCTATTTCAATCAATACAAAGAACACGCTATCAAGAAAGTTCAGAATTTTTTCCTCTATAACTTATGAGAATCAATACAAAGAACCTCCATCAATTGACTCTTGGTAGAAGAAGCTTCAACTTATCTAGATTGATATAAAAACCTTCTATCCATTTTTTTTCATTTGGTCTCAATTGAAGAAATCTCAACTTATCCCAATTAATATAACAAACCCTCCATCAAGATCCAAAAGTAATGAGGGGCATGAGCATCACAAAACTCAAATTTGAAATGCTGCCAAATCAAACCCATCTTGGATAAAGCAATCATGTACATTACTGTGATACATCTGTTCCGAATAAAAGCTTTTTAATGAAGATCAAGAAAGAAGGCAGACTATTGGACACATATAGTTCCTGCAAATCTTCATTGAAGTGGGGCTATGAGTACAGTGGACAAAAAGACATATTTCTTGCCTAATACGTTAGTTTATGAATTGACAAGACAATACATGAATGGATACTAGAACAAGAAATGATTAAAGCTCTCTGGATGTTACCCATCTGGGTATGAAAGTGATTCAGACAGGGGATTCATTGCAGCAGACTATTTTCATGAAAAATCTGTTTGGATTCTTTCAAAATCAGAAGATTGAGGATTAGATTAGCTCTAAATTCATGACCAAAAAATACCCATCTGATCGATCAGCATTGATTCACGTGATGTGGATTGATTTGAAATTTAAATTGACTTGTTCCCGCTCAGCAGCCTGGATTTGTGTCAATGTACATGTGCATTAATTTGTTGAACAGTCTGTGTCTGTGGAAGGGCCAATTCACGAGACGTTTGAGCTCCATTTACGTTTCCCTGGAGGAAATAACTCTGAACAGGATAAAACCGCATGTTTTAGAGCGCCTTTTGTATTTTTTAAGATGAGTTTCTTTTTATATTCAATCCTTGGTTCAAATCTAAAATTAACGGCTATGAGACCAGAACGAGGAAATTTGAAATGGGAGGTTCATGTCAACTTTATCCTAAACGGGCAGTTTCATTAATGGTGAAGTTTTGGGAAGAAGTGAATGGGAAAAACAAAGTTTTGAAGTGTATAAAAATAATAATAATAATTGGAAGTCTAGATATTTAAAGAAGTTGGCGAGATTGTGCATTGAATTTTCTTTGGTATTCTTGGTGCACTTTTTAAGAACTTTTTAATTTTATTAATAGATCAAGAGTTTCCAATCACATTTTGTCATTCATTGTGAGAATGAGCATAAAAGTATACAAAGATTATGTTCATGGTAATTAATGGTAGATCAAAGAGTGTGATTCTAATTGTTAATAAAAGTTTATAATATTATCAAATTCAAAAAATACTTAATGGTGATTATTCTATAGATTGTAAAAATTTCCTCTTTGAATAAATAAATAAATTATTGTAGTTATATTGGGTCATTCAGCAATATTATGATTTGTTTTTCACCAATGAATCAATCACATCTAACTATTTTTTAATCTCATGGCATAAGTATAAGATTATGGATTGTATCGTTAGTTCGAATATTTTTAAAAATAGTTAATTATTTTTATCATTATTATTATTACCCAAATTAGATTCAAACCCAAGACTTCCTAGATAAGAAGCTCACAATTTACCATTGTGTTGTAGGCTCTTGCCTTAAATAGAATACTTTTAAAACAAATAACATATAAAAATAAAAATGTGACTTTGCCAAAATTATAAATTTGGAGATATAAATACCCAAATTTTTAAAAGCTAAAAAGAATAGAGTAAATGAAAAACAAAAGTAGTTACAATAAAATATAAGTATTTTAGTATATAATAAATGAAATTTTAAGTAAAATAAAAATTTCAATTGATATCTTAGATTTATTTAAGATACCTATACTAGTTTTAAAAGTATTGTATTTATAATTAATTTTAAAATGTTTACATATAGATGGTTGTCAAGTCTTATATGTATATCTATACTAGTTTCAAAAGTATTATAATTCTAATTAATACACATCAACATCAATATTTAACATAGAAAACCAGTTTGGGTTAAAACCACCGTGGGAATTGTCACCTATAAAGAAAGAGAGTCAACTCTGTTAAAGGTTACAAACACATTTACTACATGTGACCTTGTTAGGAGATTTCATCACAAACCAACTAGATATGTCACTCTTCAATGAGTGGCCTTAATAAAGGACTTAGTACATTCATTAGAATGACACCTTACAATGGATTTACTAATAGGGCTGTTAAATCCACACATATAAGAGATTTTATGCTACGATTGTTAGAAAGTAGCAACGAAATGATCTGTTTGAAATAACTACATTTTCCTGTTCCAATCTTCTTTCTACTCATAACTCTTCTTCACACTCTTCTTTACTTGGATAATCAACACACTTAATTTTTTTTCTTTCCTTCTCCACATTCACACTTTCCTATGTTCAGTATACTCTTATGTTCTTGTTCAACTATCAACAACCATCAACATCAACAACTTTAACATGCTTTCTCATCCTTTATATAGATAATGTTTTTTCTTCTTAATCATATTCATTAGGGTTTCCTTGAATTTCTCTCATTTGTTCGATCACATCTCATATTTCATTCGTTGAGTCTGCCACTAGGTAAAACATAAATTATGCATCGTGCCAGCTATAATTCACCTTGAAACTTGAACTTTTCTTCGATTATGACTCTTTCCTTAAATCTCTTTTATATGATCTTACCTAACCAATTTTATTTGTAGATTTTACTAACAAACTTCTTACCTTCCTTGGAATTTAGAAGATTAATCCATATATATACTCACTCGATGTTGTCTCATGATTGATTTAATTAAACTTGTTCTCCTTTACTAATGTGTGTTCTTCCTTCACCTAATAACCTCTTCTACTCAATTAACATTGTTCACTTAGTTGACACAATCTTACTCGATAACACTTACAAAGTCTATTCTCAAATTTATGCTCGGTATACTTCCACGGAATGATATCTTTTCTAATTGACCACCATTTTTAGTTTAGTAGCACTCACTAATTCCTTATGTTTTTATTTGACAACTTAAAGCCTTTATTACTGACCAAATTAACATGCTTTTACATCATTTGAATCTTCACCAAATCATGTAAAAAAATCAAACCAATATTAGCTTGTCAAAGACTAATTCGTCAATTGCCCATTTAAGCTCATATACTTAACATTACTTCTTCATTTCATTTTATGTCTTTACCAACCATTTTTTTTCTCAATACCACATCTTTCAGATGACTAGGTAACTTACATAAATAAGTAAGTCAATAGTATTGACAGCAATGACAAAATAACAATTGATCCAATTCTCCTACACATCTTTCATAACTCAGTGAACTATCCTTGTCAAAGTATCAACATCAGTATCAGTGATATAATTTAGGCTAACAATCTCCCCCTTTGGCATTGATGACAACATATCTTTGAAATATACCATCCAATACCATCGCTAGTAAACTTTTTTGGCAACACATCTATGATTTTTATCAGCAACACATCTCATTTTTACATTCTCCCCCTTAGGATAATCTCTCCTTGCTTAGTGTTCTCCCCCTTTCATCTTACATAGGCATCACCAACATTATATCTTCTCCATCGTCATGTTTTCTCTCTTCATATGGTTCATCTCCCATACAACATTTCTCCCTTTCAGTAAATCTCTCCCTTTCAACAAATCTCTCCCCCTTTGACAACAATGCCAAAGGTATCTATAAACCTTTATTTTCCATGTAGTTGTACCACAAGCCTTGCATGTACTGATTATTTTTGTTACATTACATCTTTCACCTTCTTTACAACTTTAGTCTTCTCCTAAAGAGTGAATACCAACATCAACTCATAAAAATATGTTATGATAAAGCATGAATTGATGCACAACATGCATCTTCCTCTAGTGAACATTAGATAAGGGAAGTACCCCTAATTTACCTATTAGGTACTCAAAAGTATCCTTAGGTAATAGTTTTGTGAAGATATTAACAATCTGCTCGTTTGATTTCACATATTCTAGTTTCACTTGTTTCTCCTAAACTTGTTCTCTCAAATAGTGATACTTGATTGATATATGTTTTGTTTTGCAATGCATCACATGCTTCTTTGAAATTTTATAGCACTATTATTATAATAGTAGATTGTCACAAAACCATTAACTTCCTCTTTTATTCTTTCAAGTAGCTATTTGATCCACATAATATTTGAATAATTGATTACAACTAAGTTACACATTCAACCTCAAAAATAGATTGTGAAATTCAACTTTGGTTTTTTCCTACCCATGTCACAAATATTTCTCCTAAAAATAAATCTCCTCCACTTGTGTATTTTCTACCATCTTTGTTTCCTATCCAATCAACATCAATATACACTTTTTGTTGATCCCTAAGTTATGTTGTTTATTAGTGTCAAACACTTAGTCATATATTTGGTAGCATTGGTTGGTCATCACTGCGACCGACCCATTGTATATAGGTTGAACATTGTAATTAGACTTGTATATATTTCATGTATGAATCAAGTAGTAGTTACTACCGAGAAAGTCTACAATCGTTGAGTACTCCAATACATGTTCAGTCACCTAGAAGATAGTTTATGTCAAGTCACATATTATAAGTTGAGCAAGTAAATGTTGAGTGATAACATGCAAAACACTTTTGACCAAGTGTTAGAATGTTCAAGTGTCGAATAACCCAATTTTTTATATAATTATTTGGAATGGCACAAACATTGAGGTAAACCATTTTTTATGATATGGAGATGTATGTTTTTGTTCAAGGAGTCAATAATACAGGTGATTACACAGTTTTTTATGAATCATTTATCCCTATGCAAGGTGATCAACCAATTAGAAAAATAGAAGGTCTTAGTGGAAAAAGTGAAGGATCTAGATCATTGATTTTGATATGGAAGCTTCTACATATGGTTATAAAAGGAGGACCCAAACCCTAATTGAATAAGGTGTGCGAGAGAGGTTGCAAGTTTGGATGCTAGAGGAAAAGTGTGAAGGAAAACTAGATATAACGATTGAACAGAGCAGTGAAGGGAAAAATACATACATACATACATACATACATACATACATAGATATATATATATATATATATATATATATATATATATATATATATATATATATGTCAGATTGGAGGCCAGATCAGAGATTGTAAAGAGAAGATTTGTTGTCAACATTTGAAGTGCAAACCAAAGGATCGGGTACTAATACATTCTAGCAAGTGTTTCAGGGTAAATCTCTTAACAGAGTGGTCCTAATAGACCTTTGTAAATCTCTTAATAGAGTGCTTACTTAGCTATAAGTTTTAAAAACTATAGTCAAGGTAAATTGTATAAGATGTGTAAGCTCTTAGCAGGGCAGGCCCCTCATAGGGTAGATAATTAGAAGTGATCAAAATTGCAGCCCTAACAGGAAAACTTTATTGCTGCAGTAGTGAAGATTTGTGGGTATCATTCCCACCCCAATTTTACCTTCACCTTGGAAGGTTTCTGGGTAACCAAAGTATTTGTGTTACGTTTTGATCATTTTCTTACATATTTAATTGATGTGATTAATTGTTATATTTGATACATTATTGCAGTAAATGTTTATGTGATTTATTATATTGTTGAGATAAGGGGTTTAAGGTGAAAGATATCAGGTTGAATATTTTTTTGAAAAGGTAAAGTTTAAAGATCCTCATTCACCCACCCACCCACACCCCCCTCCCCCCCACTTAGTATCTTACTTTCTCATTAGAATCTCAATAATTGCTATCAGAGCACAAGTTATTTTAAAAGAAGTCTAACCACTTGAAAGTTAAGATCTTGGAGATGGAGGCCTACAAGTTGGGAAAATCATTGAGAATTGAAAACTTGACATATAGCTTGCACTGCAACAACTCGAAGCGACAATAGAGGATCTGAAGAAATCCTTAAAGAGAAGGAAGGAGATGATAATCCTATAGAATGAAACACAATATCAAGAAGAAGACATGGAAAGCCTATTTGATGATGGAAATTCCAATGAAAGTGATGCAGCCGTAAAAAAAAATCTATTGGAGAGGAACAATACATTGAATGAAGAGATATCTTGAGGAATAAAGAAAGAACATGAAATATAATCAATAAGACTATGTGAAGTGACTCAATAGAAAAAGTAAGTTGAGGAAAACAAGACAATGGATGATGAAGACAAGAGTCAAATGGCCATAAGACTTTATCAAAGGACATAAGATGTATAGAAACTCACACACAATGGATTTGATATGCTCAACCATCTGCTAAATGAAAATCAAGAACTGAAAAGGAAAGATGTGGAGATTGCAAATCTAAGAACAGAGAATGATCAATTGAAGAATGAGTTGAGATCTAAAAAGGAATTCATTGAAAGGGTGAATAAAACCAAAGAAGTTATGAGATACTATGAAGAGATGATGGGATCATTGAGAGGACCTCATGACACCTCTAGAGTAGGATATACTAAGCACCTATTATCTACCAAGGAAGTAGAATCATCAAAGAGTGGAGAGAAAAGGAATGCAAAGCCAAAGAACAATAAACCTACATGTTGCATTATGGAAAGCCAATTCACACAACAAATATTTAAAGAAGCAAGATTGGTAAGAAAAAACCCAAGCCCAAATTCAATGGATATTGTTATAATTGTAAGAAGAAAGGGCATCAAGAACATGAGTTTAGATCAAAAGCTAGTAATACATCATTTGCACTTAGATTTGAAGGATATTGCTATAATTGTCAGAAGTATGGACATAGAGCACAAGAATGTAGATCAAAGGAAAAACCTAAGTGGACACCCAAAAAGTAAGGAAATGCACCTAAAAGGTAACTCGTACAATTGGGATCACAACACATGGTACACTTGTCATTTATGTGGTGAATATGGTAGTGTTGTAGAAAATTGTATATGGACACATTCTAGGAACAAACCCAAGAGTTGGATGAACTATAGTTTAGTCTATTATAACCATCATAAGGTTGGATATTTGAGAAGAAACTATAGAACCCAAGAGCCAACACCTAGCAATGAACAAAACAAAGGTAAAGGTATTTTTGATGTAGAACAAACAAGAAACTAGATGAATCAAACTTAGAAGAAGGGAGAAGGTAACAACAGTGGAGCCAATGATGCCAAGATCACCTAATCCAATGGATTAGGTGATCACACCACTTCAAACTAAGTAAACAAGGTATGTAAGGAATTGTATTTCAAATGATATATCATACATCAATTCCTAACATGTGATGCAATGAATTCAAAAATCTATGTGAAATGAGATGCATTAGGACATACTTAAAAGTGTAAACTAAGCAACTAATACTTGAATAGAGTTGGAGCACAGTTGGTGTCAGGCATCAATATTAATGTTAGTTGTGGTCGATTTATAGTATGGATCGAGTCCCCATATAGACTAGGCTGATATGATTGATAGAGTTGAGAATAAGAGTGTAGTTGTGACCAAGTCAAGGTGTTGACCTAATGAGCAAAATGGACAATGGTGACCTAGTTGTCTAGTGATTGCCGAGACAACTATATTATACCTACCTGAGTACTTGTGAAAGATCTAATTCATCCGTTTGAACCTATTTAGTATATTTTGTTGTTTATTTTTCATTCACCTAGTGATTAAGAACTTTCAAAGTGATACCAAGGCAATTGTAGAGTGATTTGTGCAAAGTTTGCAAAGATCTAAGTGTGTGCCATCAGAAAAGTGAATTGAAGTGTGGAAGATTATAGTTATCGAGTTTCATAGAAGCTTGTGATCAAATCCTAAAATGATGAAATGGAAATCAATTCATCTGCAAGCATGAAGAAGAAACAAATTGAGGTTATTAATGTGCAATTAGTTAAGAATGATGCTTGTCCACCTCCAAAGTATAAGGTTGTACTTAGAATTGCAATGAAGGGAGACTCTATGGGTACCCTATCATCAATTCCACCTAAGGTTATAATGATAAATGATGTGCAATCATGTTATACATGAAAAATTGGTGAAGTGTGAGATTATGAGATAAGAATGTCTTATGAGAAGTTGTGTGAAGAAGGAAACTTGAAGGACGAATTCAAAATCATTACCGAGAAAGAGATAATTTTTTCTCTAGATTTCCCAAAGAAATTTAAAGTGTTAGGATTTAACCACAGAAAGAAATAAGAATTACATGCAAATATAAACAATATTAGAAAATAATAGATGACACAAAAAAGAACACAAGACACCAAGACTTAATGTGGTTCACCTAATCCTTGGGCTATGTCCACCAAACAACAAGTCCAATATTATTACAATCCAATGATTACAACTTGATTACAATTTGTAGTCCCTTATAGCTCAATACTGCCACAAGAACCAATTTTTACATCACACCTTATCAAGCAATCCCTAACCCTGAGCCCTTTTATACAAGTATGTGTGCCGCTTTAGGGTTAAAACTAGTTACAATATATCAGCCATAAATTGGCGAAGATAAGCAATAGCCAATTGGCAAATAGTAGCCCTTGTGCCATTGGCAAACGGTGAATAGTAGCCCAAAATTTTGTGCCATTGGCGAATAGTATGTACAGTACTTTCCTAATCAGTCATCGTAAACTATCAAACTCTCACTTGGGGACTAATCAAACTCCACACTAGACAACAATCTTCCACTTGGAGACTGATCTTGTAGCAATACCAATACCACATGGGACACCCACTGGATCAAACCACCCTAGAATTTGTTGTTATCTAATTCTTGTTTAGTCTAGAAGACCAACCAATGATGAAGAGGAAGTCAACTTCTATCTTGTCACTACCTTTGTAAACATATTCGCTATATTGTCATCTGTATGTATCTTATCCATCTTTAACTGTCCATCATCCAAAATTGATCAAATGAAATGGTTCCACAACTAAGTGTGCTATGTATTTGAATGTAGATCTGAATTCTTTGCAAGATGAATGGCACTCTGACTATCTCTTTGGCTACCTCTGTAGTAGCAACATACTCTACCTCCATAGTGGATAAAGCATTAACCTTCTATAACCTAGAAACCCAGCTCATGGCTGCCCCACCAATAGTAAATATATAACCTATAGTACTTCATCTAGTATCAGTATCCCATACCAAATCCAAGTCAACATAGCCCTATAAGTCAGTAGTAGAGCCCCTAAAGTGTAAACACTTACTGGATGTTCCTCTCAAATATCTAAGAATCCATTTGACTGCATTCCAATGCTCAATTCCTAGATGACTCATATACCTGCTAACGACTCCCACTGCATGTGCAATATCTATCCTTGTACATACCATAGCATACATCAAGCTTCGTACAGCTGAAGCATAGGGTACCTTGGACATCTTATCCTCCTCTTCTTATGTGTTGGGACACATCTCTTTAGTCAACTTTAAATGACTAGGTAAAGGTGTGCTAACAACTTTAGCATTCTCTATAGAGAAACGTTGCAACACCTTCTCAATATACTCAACCTAAGATAGCCTCAATTTATTGTTCTTACTATCTCTGCAAATCTTCATTGCAAGGATTTTTTTTTTGCCCCCAAATCCTTCATAGTAAATGCATGTGCTAACTAATGTTTCAACCCCTTAATATAATCCATGTTGGACCCAGCTACAAGCATATCATCAACATATAAACATAAAATAATATAGTTGTCATCATCCAACCTCTTAAAATAAACACAATGATCTAAATGAAACCTACTATATCCATGCTCATGCATGAAACTATCAAATTTCAGATACCATTATCGAGGTTCCTACTTCAAGCCACATAAACTTTTTTTCAATTTGCACACTAAGTCCTCCTTACCTTTAACCTCAAAATCCTATGGCTGAGCCATATATATCTCTTCATCCAAATCACCATGAAGAAAGGTTGTTTTAACATCAAGCTGATCCAAATGCAAATCTTCAGTAGCCACAATACTTAAAACAATATGCATAGAAGTCATTTTAACAACAGGAGAGAATATCTCATCAAAATCCATGCCTTTTTTTTGTGAAAATCATTTTACCACTAACCTAGCTTTAAATCTTTTCTTACCTCCATCTTCTTCTTTTAACCTGTAAACCCACTTATTCTATAAAGCCCTTTTACCTCCAAACAACTTGCATAAATATCATGTCTTTATTTTCAACAGAGAGTCCATTTTGTCTTTCATTGCAGACTCCCACTGAATCTTAGTATCCACCTACATAGCTTCATCATGACATTCAGGTTCACCAACATCTGTTAGTAAAATAGAATACAAAGAGGGAGAAAAAATTTCTGAAGGTCTAATTAGTCTTGTTGACCATCTAACATTCACTAGTGTGTATGGTATTTGTTGTTGCAGTTGTTGCACATCATGAAGAATTGTTGGAACATCATCTTTTGGAGTATCATCCAACACTACATAATCATCTTCTTTCTTCTCATGTTGTTGCAACAGATCTTTGTACAACACTTTCTCATTAAATATGATATCCCTGCTTCTTACAATTTTTCAATTTTCAAAATCCCAAAGCCTATAACCAAATTCATTAATACCATATCCAAAAAATACACATTTCTTTGACTTAGCTTCTAGCTTGGTTCTATTTTCAGAGTCTATATGAGAAAATGCTTCACAATCAAAGGTTTTGAGAAAAGAATAACTCGCCTTCTTACCAATCCATGCTTCCTCTCGAATAACATAGCCCAAAGGAGTAGAGGGACCTCTATTAATCAAATATACAAAAATATTTATAGCCTCTGCCCACATGTGTAAGGGCAACCTAGCATGCAACCTCATGCTCCTTGCACACTCCATTATAGTCTTGTTCATGCGTTTAGCTGCTCCATTTTTCTGTGGAGTCCTTAGAATAGTTTTTTGTCTACGAATACCATTAGTGAGAAATAATCTTCAAATTCATGACTGCAATACTCACCACCATTATTAGATTTGAGACATTTTAATTTCTTACTAGTCTCATTTTCAACCAAGCATTTCCATTTCTTAAAAGTTTGAAATATATCAGATTTCTATCTAAGGAAATAAACACATACTTTTCTAGTTGCATCATCAATAAAGGTAACATAATAATGAGAGCCACCAAGGGAAGATACCTGAGCTGGTCCCCATACATCTGTATGCACAAGCTCGAATTTCTCCCTTTTATTTTCCTTCCCAATCTTCACAAAACTCCCTCTCTTTTGTCTTCCATACACAAAACTTTCAAAAAATCCATATTAACACATTTTAGACCTGGTAAAAATTTCTTTAAATGAAGTAATTTCATACCTTTCTCACACATGTGCCCAAGTCTATAGTGTTATAGCGTTGTATCAGAATCTACAACAACTATTTGTGCTCCCTACTCAACTGCAACAATTATTCCTAAACATTCATTTTTCTATGAAATAATTAAAGTAGAAGGAACAATATGACTTGTACAAAGATATAAGGTGCCTACTTTCACACCTTTGCTACTACAAGGTAACCTTTTGAAACCTTCCAATTTTTATCTTTAAAAGTAACTACACAACCCTCATCACCAAGTTACCTTACTGAAATTAAATTTCTACTCAGCCTTGGAACATGTCTTACCTCATGTAGTAGCCAATGATTTCCATTCTACAACTTAATCTTAACTTTTCCCTTTCCAACAATCTGATAGGGTTCATTATCCCCCAAATAAACAAGCCCAAAATCCCCTTAGACATAATCAATGAAATAACCTCTATGAGGTGTAGCATGAAATGAAGCACCAGAATCTAAAACCCATGAATCATCAATACTTTCTAAAGACAGAAGAAAAGAATCCTCTTTAGATTTGTTATTTACCACATCTGCCTCCTTTTCTCCATCTTTCTTTTTTCCTTCCATTTTCTTTCGAGTCCAATAGTCTTTCTTCTTTTGCCCTATTTTGCCACAGTACCAACATTCATTTGGTCCTCTCAATTGAGACCTCCTCCCCTTTGACTTTCCTCTTGATTTTCCATGATTTATGGAATTATTTCATCTTTTAGTCATTCTACCTCTACTTTGTGCATTCAAAGCACTTCCTAATGTAGATCCACCTGAGGATTTCCTACAAGTTTTCTCACTCAAAATAACAGTGATCACATCATCATATTTTATGGTACTAGATCCAAAAATGGAATTACTCACAACCATTACCGAGCCATTCCATCTTTCACGCAAAGAACACAAAATCAAGAGAGCCCTAATTTTTTCATCAAAATTGATAGGCACAAAAGATAACTGACTAGTAATAGTATTAAACTCATTTAAATGATCTGTAATAGATCCACCTTCTGCCATTTTCATATTAAATAAAAGCTTAATTAGAAATACATTATTTGAAGCAGAGGGCTTTTCATACAATTTCGCTAGGGTTTCCATCAACTCTTCTATCATCTTTTCTTTTGTAATATTAAATGCCATCAATAGTGCTAGGCATAATCAAATGCTTCCAACTGCCTTTCTATCTAAAAAATCCTACTCATCATTTGACATAGATCCCTGATTCTTGATTTTTCCTTCCAATGGCTTCCATAAATTCTTCTGATAAAGATAGTCTTCCTTTGCATCTTCCATAACCAAAAGTTCTGCCCATTAAACTTGTCAAGCCCCAGCTTACCCTCGTTTGCCATCGCTCCCACTTAATCGTGAGACTCCTGCTCAACCGTGAGACTTTCTTGTAGAGAATAACTAAACAACAACTTCACTTTGATACCACTTGTTAGGATTTAACCACAAACAGAAATAACAATTACATGCAAATATAAACAATATCAAAAAATAATAGATCACACAGAAAATAACACAAGACACCAAGATTTAACATGGTTCACCCAATCCCTAGGCTATGTCCACCAAAAAACAAGTCCAATATTATTATGATCTAATGATTACAACCTGATTACAGTCTGTAATCCCTTACAACTCAATACAACTACAAGAACCAATTTTTGCATCACACCTTATCAAATAATCCCTAACCCTAAGCCCTTTTATACAAGTATGTGTACCGCTTTAGGGTTAAAACTAGTTACAACATGTCAGCCATAAATTGGCAAATATAAGCAATAGCCAATTGGTGAATAGTAGCCCAAAATTTTGTGCCATTGGTGAATAGTAGCCCACATTTTTTTTTGGGGCCCCCAAAGAATTTATGAACTATGTACAGTACTTTCCTAATCAATCACCACAAACTAACACAAAGTTGAATGGATTAAAGTTGTGTTTAGTTGAATTCATGAAATGTATTTGTGGCTGGAAACTAGAACAGTCAATATTACAAAGGAAATTATTCATGCCTTGATTGGATACCTTATATGCAATTGAACGAAGACAATGCGATGCCAAAGCAAATAGGTAATAGAGGAAAACACAAAGGTTGTATGGAATAGAAGAGATTTGACAATTACAACCATTGAAGACCCTCTTATTGAGTTTTTTCATTTGAGTGATCGCACACAAGTTTTATCAGTCGATTTGACTGAATAGTGTGCTTTAAGAAGGAATTGACCAAGCATGGAAAATTGTCAAGAATGACCATGAATACGACCTTGTTGAGCTACAACGAATAGAATTGGCTGAGAATTTGGTTGCTATTTGCAAGGAAAAGAATTCTATGTGTAAGTTTGGATCACTTATTGTATGTATGTTCTTTTATGTTCATAAATAATTCTCTATAATTGGTGATGTGGTATGGGAACAAGGAAAACCTGTGATGTGGAAGAGTGGTGATTTCATTCGACAAATTGGTGAGAATTTTGAGAGTGTAATTGGATAGTTATTTTGAAGATCTCAAATAGAAGATTGAAAAGAGGACAAGGATTCCTAAGTCACTTGTTGACAAGTATTACGACAATGTGTGCTTTTTAGTTGACATCATATGTCTAGGCAGTAACACTTAGAATAGCATGGTTGAGACCATTTCCCTATTAGATCAATATAGATGAAGTGTTTGTAGTCATCGTTGCATTGTTGACAGAAAAATTTGATTCAATGGTTGAGCCTGAGTAAACCCACAACAGTGGGTAACACTTTTTTGGAGGAAGGAAATTCCCCAAAAGTCGAAATGCCAACAAAATTTCTTATGGAGTTTTGATAGAAAGTCCTTTACTTTCTATTGAAAGCACCTCTTTAGGTTATGTCAATCGAAAGTAAACTACTTTTGATTGAAAATATTTGGTTGAAATCATATCAAAATTTTAAAATAGTTTCAATAGAAACTAGCTAAAATATAGAAAGTAGTTTCTATTGAAACTATTCTAAAAATTTCGTATGATTTCAACCAAACATTTTCAATCAAATATACTGTCCCAAGCATATTTTGCAAAGGATAAATAATTTCTAGAGAAATCTTGGCTTGGAGACTCAATTAGAGGGCACAAATGGAAAAATTAATACTTTCCTATTTTCCTAAAACAAGTACTCAGAACAATCTTTCTAATGATTATAGA
Organism: Cupressus sempervirens; assembly: GCA_028749045.1. Lineage (NCBI taxonomy): Eukaryota > Viridiplantae > Streptophyta > Pinopsida > Cupressales > Cupressaceae > Cupressus > Cupressus sempervirens. The sequence goes on along the minus strand of CM053791.1, from coordinate 648,976,060 downwards.
TTTGATTATTTTTTATTTCATTATGTAAATGTTTTTTTGGCATAAATCAAACGTAGGTTTATTGCTCAAAATAAACCTTTGTATTGGACGCTCATGGAAAAATAGTAAACAAGAGAATAAAAATCCTGAAAAATAACTAAAATCTCCATATTTGAGTCATCTTTCTATTTGAAAATGAAATTTCAAAATCAAACAAATAAAAAATAAGTTGCATACATAAAAAACAACGTATGTCAAAATTAGAGTTACGTAAACTTTAAACATCAATAAAATATGAAATACTATGAATAATGACATCAAACCAGCTCCATGAACTTGATCTGTATGTTAAAAAACTATATATCGAAGAATTGTATTGATATCTATTATACAAAAAAATGTTATGCTTGTCAAAAGAAGAGTCACTCTTTAAAAATCAAGTTTTTGACAACATACTAATTTTCATGGGAGAAAAAAAAATTGAATAAAATAAATTAAAAAATAAAACAAAAAATATATTTTGAATCTACATAGAAATTTATAAAAGACTCTAAATTACTTCATCTTGAAATTTGTAACCGTTAAAAGGCATTTTGCATCCAAAAGTGATGGAGTTTTTAAAAATTCATAGTTTAGTATCCATTTAGGAAAAAAAGTGTAACACACTATTGTGGGTCCACCTACCATTCAGAAAATATGAGGTTGCAAAAGAAAAGACCACATTAAAAGTGAGGGTTGCTCCTATGAACAAGAGGATAAAGAAGATGATTGAGGATTTAGAAGGTAAATTGGGAAAAGGGGATGAAATGGAAGCACCCCTTCAAATCACTCAAGGTTTGAGAGATGATAGAAGTAGTGATGAAGATGAAGATGAAGAATATCAAGAAGGAAAAGAAAAGAACTTGTTGCCAAGCCAAAGGTAACCAAAGCTAAGAAGATTGTGATTGTAGATCCTAAAGTGAAAAAGAACTTAAAGAAAGTGGCATCGCCACCCATGACTACACTACAAAAGATCACAAGACAAAGATCTAAGAAGTAACCCTTGTAGATTTAGAGCATGTAAGAAAAGGATTAGTAAAAATCACAAATCTAGTCAAAGGTATGAGTCCTTAGAAGAGGATGTTGGTGTTTGAAAACGTTACCCATTTCCAATTACCCTGATGAGAACAAAACCGCATCTAGGGGCAGCTAACTCCCATTATCAACACATCCATTCAGACACCAGGCCAACTATAAGGCATGACCCTTCTTCTACTTCAGGCTCTGCAAAACCTAGGCGGGTAGACCTGTAGATTCTTTATATGGTACCAGTTGTCAAAGCATACACAGAATCTAATATGAAGCAGATAAAACCCTTATTTCTCTTGATAACTTATGAAATACCATATATCTGCAGTAGCTAGATGCAAAAAAATGAAATTCATAGGTTGAGTGAGGGCATTCTGTTTATAGCTCTTCAACATGAAAGGGAAATTCATTTGATTAAAGATGTTGATTCAACAAAACCTCAAAAATGCAACAGTATAACCAATGATCCTATAAATGATCAGTGCCTAATCCATTGGGCAATTCCATGAATTTAAAACATACATCTGTGACATCAGGACATATCTCATATACCCAGACATCAGATCTATCCAACCACCTTGTGATTTAGACATCAGTGTTCATTTAGGTCTCATTCTCACATAATATCCTTCTCAAACAACCAGTAACCTTGTTTAAACATATCAAGCATTTACTTGGCCCTTTGGTCCAACAACAAAATACATCAAACATACAACCTGAAAGGGATGCAAATGGGTCTCAAATCTTTGTTCCAAAACTCATAAGACTTACAGATTGTTGAGACAAGAGACAAGAACCAGAACAAAACTAGTGAAATTGTTGCTCATATGTATTCATTTCCTTGAAACTATACATTCAGATGCATAAGATCAAAACATGAAACAACCTAATATCTGAGAACTATATGTATTTATCTTCCTACAATGCTGTTCACATGAGAGTTCTGCTGAAGAAAATGGTGTCACAGTCATGGAAACATGTCAAAATACTGGAACCAATGGTCTCATAGTGCAAAAATTGGGATCCCAAATGGTATCACAACAATGAACTTTTTTCTTCCCAGAAACTGGAACCCTTACAAATGAAGAAAGAAAGAAAGATATAGCAAGAAATGAATTACCAGATCTGATATGCAATTGCCAGGTGTCCACTTGAAATCCAATCCTCTCTAACTGAAAAACCTCTTTCTTCCCTCTCTCTATCAACTGGCAGATCAAATCTTCATCATTATACCTCTCAAAGGTATCAAAATATCTCAAATTGATTTTCTTCACCTTAAGATTGCAACTAACCGCTAAAACTGTCCTCTAACCAATCTTAATCATCAATGAAGAACTCAGCCTATTTTGTCGCCAATGCCCTGAATTTTACAAATTGGCCTACCACATGAATCGATGAACACCTGTGCATAATCTGACTCTAGAAATGGAAAATTTAGCTCTCCCTGGTTCCAACGGTATATTGGAGCGCCCACTTTGGTTTAAAAAATCCCCAGATATGGCCGTTTGAAAATAAGGCCTCTGTTCATGGCTTTGCACATGTTTTGCCAAAAATTAAACTTTACATATAGTTCAAACTATATTAAAGTTTAGACTTTACTTAAAATGTTATTCACGTGAGTTTTGAGGAAAAATGATATAAAAATTTGAAAAGTCTAAAATTTCTCCTCATTTTCTACCCGGGTCAAACTTCTTTTGACCAACCTGTGACATGTGTCATCTTCTGATTTGCTCAAACTGGGCAGCGCCACGTGTCATCTTCTCGCTACTTCGTACACTCTATCGCTGCTAGTTGTCACCATCCGATTCGCTGACGACACTAAGATGGAACCCATGCAATATTTTGGATCTCACCGGATTTTGGGTTTTTCGATGACATTGCTACCTCGCTAGCCGAAATTTCTGACATTTCCCGGCTAGCAAAATAGCGAGGCGCCGAATTTTTCAGCTTTTCGGGTGCTTGGCTTTGCTAATGTCACCACTTTGATATGCGAGTTGGTTCAAAATTATTACCGATCACCTTCACAGCTCAGCACCTGAGTCAGACCTACCACGCATGGCCATAGTCTTGACTTTCAAAGGCCCATCTCTTAATTCACATTGCATTGTGTGTTGCATAGTATTTAAAAACTATATTTTCCCCTTCCACAGTAAATGTGGGATTAATTGGTATCGTTTTTTTCCTCTTCATTCTCTGCGTGAATGCTTTCTTTGATGGGCAACTTGGTCTTCTAATGACGCCTCCCCTTTCTGATGTGGGCTCTCTTTGACCTGCATTTCTTTTGTTTGTTGCAGGTGTTTCTCTTTTCTCTTGCGTGGGGCTACTGGGTGCACACCCTGCTCCCTTTCTTTTAACCATGTTGGACTTGATCTTCAGGCGTGGATTGCTTCTTTTCTATAGCTTTGGCATCTTCAACTTTTGACCAGCGGCCTCCTTGCCTGCGTGGTCATCATTCTCCAAAACACCTCTTCCTTTTTACAATCAACGGCTTGTTCTTTAATTTCTGCCTTGATTCCCTTGAAGATATCGTTCCTTCATGTTGACCTCTAATACGGAAAAAACTTTCTCACTTCACAATCCTTCACTTTTTTAATTTCATACCCAAGCTCAAAAGCATAAATATCATTTGAGTAGCCAACTTGGCAGTTGGTACCAAGATCAGTGCGCATGGGCTATTTGGAGTGAGATTTGCATTGCACCAATTTGGCAAAATCCACAATCTTAATCAAATAGAATTTGAAACATATTCATGATTATTTAGTCTTTATTTGACCACTTGTAAATGTGGATGATCCCCTTCAAAGTTTTTTAAAAAATAACACCTACTCTCCCATCAGCCTTAGACTTTTGTAATTAAATCAAGCCACATTTGATAAATCTTTTACAGTGATGCCCTCATATCAAAGTGCCTTCATCTCTAAACATCACACGAGTCTGATATCGTTTAGTCGGGCCCTGAAACGGGTCCGGCTAAAAAAATTCGTTTTCAAACAACTAATACTCAAAATGAATCCATTGACCATCTGATGCTGATTAGAATCAAGTTCGACCACTGAAAACCACTTTTAAAACTCATTTTTCAATGTTCAGTCAACTGTCAAATATGCGCCAGGAGGTCCGTTGACTGGCTTTGAAAACTGACCAAATCAACTGATCATGACATAAAAACTGGCAGACTGATTCTTTGCTCTGCACTCTCGCACCCAAAAAATTCCAAGTCAAAAGATATTGACTGTCAAAGTCGCCTTCTCAGATTTACCTGCAAGCAAACACGTCAGAAAGCAATAAACTGGGTTTGGATTCGGGTCAGAAAATCGGACAAATGCGCACATGGAAAGATGAAAACTGGGGTGTTGATTATCTGTCATGAGGACATTATACTTCTATGATTTGGGCTCTTGATGAATCACGAGGCACAAATGGCAATCAGTCAAAGTGGGCTACTCAGAATTTTGCAGACTGGACATCAGTAAAATATCATTTTTTGATGACTGGAATGATCCTAGAAAAGTGTGAAGATGGATTCGTCAAGGTTTGTAAACTGACACACTTAGAGTATTTTTAGAGGATAATATAGGGGTACAATCCATTCAATCTCACCAATCATGGATCACAAGTTATAACGTCTCGAACAGGGGTCCTGATAAATCTGCAAATGCTGACACCAGTATAACTTTAGAAATTGCGTTTGGAATCGCCTTTAAAAACTGATCAAACGGATTCTTCATAAGCTAAAAATTGAAACATAGCAAGTCTTTGACGTCTACAATGCAACGCAAAAGGAATTTTAGCATTCGGGTCAACTGGTCCAAAGTTATAGCACGTCAAACAGGGCTTCCGAGAATTGTGAACAACTAGTCAAATGCACAAAACAGTAAATGACCAACTTTGGGGGGTGCAAAACCTAGTCAAACGGATTCGAAATAACTTGAAAATTGAAACATAGGTTATTTTATATGTACAATAAACATCCCCAAAGTGATGAGACATGACACATTCCTGGGTAAAAGATATTCAAATTCAAACTGGGCCTCTGATCGCTATTTGACACTTGGGCAGAATTGCAAATTTTGATGCTAGCTCAAAATGGGACTTCGTAGAATGGTTTGAAATGTCATTTTAACTTCATAGAACACATAGATGCACTAAATGAAAGGTGTTAGAAACATTAAACACCTCTTAGGCCTCAGACTAACAACTGGGTACAATCTCATTTAAAAGCATTTAAGGGCTTGATTTTTTTAATGGTTCTCAAAATCGACCATGCAATTTTTAGTCCCAACAGTGGCTCTGTCTGGGGATGCATGTCCCTTGCGGGCATGGAAAGATTTCAGATCTTTGGGAGAAGTAGACCACACACTTGAACAACAAAACTCTCTCGAACAGCTTTATTGAAAACAGAAAAACTACTCTTAACTATGTACAAGAGATGGCCCTAGGCCACTGAAAAGTTTCAGAACTTTTTACCTCTGTCATATACCTTATTTTCATTCATATTCTCCTGAGGCAAACTAAAACTCTCATTCTTCCTTGTCTTACCCAACACATCATTATTCACAATCAACTCAATAGGTAAAACAAAACTGTCATCATCTTCATAGTGCGAATAAAAATTAGACATACTTTCTTCATCTTGCCCACTATGAAAAAATGGATCAGCATGACCATAACAACTGATATCAAGCTGAAACTGATCACTTCTAACTGAATCATGGATTCCTTTAACCGAAAACACAAAAGCTTGGTACTCTATTTCGTTGAACGAGTTACATGAATCAGATGGTAACTCACCTTGTTCTTCCATAAATGAAGAGTATGTGAAATCTAATCGTTTCCTACTTGCAACCATGTTACACTTTGAATCAGATTTATCCTTTGCTGAAACCTCTTCACACTCAAAACATTGATTAGTCACCATATATGAAAATTCATTCTGAAAGTGTTGATCTAGACTATGCTGATCACTATCATTTTCTTCATCAAACTGAATGTCGGAATACACCTTGAACTCATCTTTACAAGACTTATCAGCACATGAAGAAAATCTATAATCTGATTGACAACCTTCACCATTTTCCTCCTCATCATATGAAAAATCAAAACAATTTTCAACAAGATCAACATGAAAAGAACCTGAAATGGCACTAACCTTCCCTACATCCAACAAATCGTCATGTGCAAATACATTTGAGGAACTGTCACCTACACCTCCAAAATCTGATAAGAATTGTTTGGATTCTACCTCCTTTTCTACATCAAACTTTGGGGAATTGATTTGACTGAATGAGAAAGTATTATGAGAGAAAACATGAAGATCCTTAGAGATATTTACATGCTTTTCAAACTCACGAGCCAACAAAAAAGAGATTTCATCAGAACTCAAGAAGATTGCCTCACAAATCTCCTCTTGGCTGTGGTTATCATCTGGATAACATGAAGAACTTACAACAGCAAGATCCTTAGTGTAACAATATGGAAAATCAACATTATTACAACATTCTTTCTTATCATGGCAATCACTAGATCTACTATCGTTACAACTTTCCTCAACTTCATATATACTGTAACAAAATTTATCTTCTCTTTTATATCCATCTTTTTCATGTTGATTGCTATTACCTGACTCAACAATATTTGAATCCACCTCTTCACAATCGGAAGACAAATTATCTTGCTCTACGGACTCATCATATTCATTACTACCTTGGCTTTCAGCACACTCATTATCATCAAGAGACATAATATGAAATCTGTAATCATCATCTTCCATCTCCTGAATGAATCTTTCAATTTGTAAAAAATTTTGTAATCTTATAGGTGTTGGCCAATTGACTGAATTGGGTACTAGAACATCAAGGAAAACACTAGGCAGTGAAGATTCCTCAGGTCTACAATGAAAAGGCATCTTACTGATTACTGACTTAAGCCTTAAATAACATTGTTTGACACTTAGACCTTGAGTACTACCTACTTCAGTACTTATAATATTGATAATCCTTTTGTAAACCATTGTATTCAACATAGCAATGTTATTATTCACGATTTCCAAACTGTCAAAATTTGGTAAACTAATCTCAGATCTAAAATCTGACTCCATCTTACAACAAAATTTCTTCCTTTTCTTACTAGTGCTAAAAATCACTGAATAGAGGCACTGATTCTAACATTTGACTTTCATGAAAAGAAAACATGAAAATCAGAATACCTCGAGTGCTGATGCAAAACTTCGATCTGCTGATTTGGCATAGCTGCAAGACTGAAAAACCTTTACACCACTGGTCAAAACTTTGTAGAGCCACCACCTCTTTGCAAGAGGAATATAACAATCACTGCTGTGATCTACCTTTACATTTCAATTATTTATAACAGCAGATTGCAAACAACATTTAAAACTTATCAAGAATTTAAAACTTCTTTTCCAAGATCTATCAATAGTCTCAGATCTACCCATACAACTAAAAGTCCTTCAAAATTTTGCAATGAAATCAATTAGGAACAACTAGTACAGAGATTTGAGAGTCGCCACTCACACTTGGTGAGAAATAAAACATAAGTTGTCACCTGACAAATCTGAACCAGACCTTCAATGTAGGAAAAACTTGCAGATCATTACCATCTTGAAAAGAAAATATACTTTATAAATCAATTCTTGACTCTGAAACTTTCTCAACAGCACTTGCAAACTAGACTGATTGAAGATAGACCTATGACAGTCATAGAACACAATTTTCATCCAGTTTAAAAACATACTGCTGTCCATGAATAAAACTTAACTGGGGTGCATGACATTTGAGTAAGAGACCTGGAAAACACCTTAGATAACCTACTACTGCAACTTTTTATGCACTTCTACTGTATTGAATCCTTTTTTAAATTCTCAAGGATTGTCTTAAATTTGATTCAATACAGTCCCCAGTAGAGTCGCCATTTTGTTGGTGTTTGAAAACGTTACCCATTTCCAATTACCCTGATGAGAACAAAACCGCATCTAGGGGAAGCTAACTCCCATTATCAACACATCCATTCAGACACCAGGCCAACTATAAGGCATGACCCTTCTTCTACTTTAGGCTCTGCAAAACCTAGGCGGGTAGACCTGTAGATTCTTTATATGGTACCAGTTGTCAAAGCATACACTGAATCTAATATGAAGCAGATAAAACCCTTATTTCTCCTGATAACTTATGAAATACCATATATCTGCAGTAGCTAGATGCAAAACAATGAAATTCATAGGTTGAGTGAGGGCATTCTGTTTATAGCTCTTCAACATGAAAGGGAAATTCATTTGATTAAAGATGTTGATTCAACAAAACCTCAAAAATGCAACAGTATAACCAGTGATCCTATAAATGATTAGTGCCTAATCCATTCGGCAATTCCATGAATTTAAAACATACATCTGTGACATCAGGACATATCTCATATACCCAGACATCAGATCTATCCAACCACCTTGTGATTTAGACATCATTGTTCATTTAGGTCTCATTCTCACAAAATATCCTTCTCAAACAACCAGTAACCTTGTTTAAACATATCAAGCATTTACTTGGTCCTTTGGTCCAACAACAAAATACATCAAACATACAACCTGAAAGGGATGCAAATGGGTCTCAAATCTTTGTTCCAAAACTCATAAGACTTACAGATTGCTGAGACAGGAGACAAGAACCAGAACAAAACTAGTGAAATTGTTGCTCATATGTATTCATTTCTTTGAAACTATACATTCAGATGCATAAGATCAAAACATGAAACAACCTAATATCTGAGAACTATATGTATTTATCTTCCTACAATGTTGTTCACATGAGAGTTCTGCTGAAGAAAATGGTGTCACAGTCATGGAAACATGTCAAAATACTGGAACCAATGGTCTCACAGTGCAAAAACTAGGATCCCAAATGGTATCACAGCAATGAACTTTTTTCTTCCCAGAAATTGGAACCCTTACAAATGAAGAAAGAAAGAAAGATATAGCAAGAAATGAATTCCCAGATCTGATATGCAATTGCCAGGTGTCCACTTGAAATCCAATCCTCTGTAACTAAAAAACCTCTTTCTTCCCTCTCTCTATCAACTGGCAGATCAAATCTTCATCATTATACCTCTCAAAGGCATCAAAATATCTCAAATTGATTTTCTTCACCTTAAGATTGCAACTGACTGCTAAAACTGTCCTCTAACCAATCTTAATCATCAATGAAGAACTCAACCTGTTCTGTCGCCAATGCCCTCGATTTTACAAATTGGCCTACCACGTGAACCGATGAACACCTATGCATAATCTGACTCTAGAAATGGAAAATTTAGCTCTTCTCGATTCCAACGGTATATTGGAGTGCCCAATTTGGTTTAAAAAATCCCCAGATATGGCTGTTTGAAAATAAGGCCTCTATTCATGGCTTTGCACATGTTTTGCCAAAAATTAAACTTTACATATAGTTCAAACTATATTAAAGTTTAGACTTTACTTAAAATGTTATTCACGTGAGTTTTGAGGAAAAACAATATAAAAATTTGAAAAGTCTAAAATTTCTCCTCATTTTCTACCCGGGTCAAACTTCTTTTGACCAACTTGTGACATGTGTCATCTTCTGATTTGCTCAAACTGGGCAGCGCCACGTGTCATCTTCTCGCTACTTCGTAGACTTTATCGCTGCCAGTTGTCACCATCCGATTTGTTGACGACACTAAGATGGAACCCATACAATATTTTGGATCTCGTCGGATTTTGGGTTTTTCGGTGACATTGCTACCTCGCTCGCCAGAATTTCTAACATTTCCCGGCTAGCGAAATAGCGAGGCGCCAAATTTTTCAGCTTTCTGGGTGCTTGGCTTTGCTAACGTCACCACTTTGATATGCGAGTTGGTTCAAAATTATTACCGATCACCTTCACAGCTCAGCACCCGAGTCGGACCTACCACGCACGGCCACAGTCTTGACTTTCAAAGGCCCATCTCTTAATTCACATTGCATTGTGTGTTGCATAGTATTTAAAAACTATATTTTCCCCTTCCACAGTAAATGTGGGATTAATTGGTATCGTTGTTTTCCTCTTCATTCTCTGCGTGAATGCTTTCTTTGATGGGCAACTTGGTCTTCTAATGACGCCTCCCCTTTTTGATGTGGGCTCTCTTTGACCTGCATTTCTTTTGTTTGTTGCAGGTGTTTCTCTTTTCTCTTGCATGGAGCTACTGGATGCACACCCTGCTCCCTTTCTTTTAACCATGTTGGACTTGATCTTTAGGCGTGGACTGCTTCTTTTCTATAGCTTTGGCGTCTTCAACTTTTGACCAGCGGCCTCCTTGCCTGTGTGGTCATCATTCTCCAAAACGCCTCTTCCTTTTTACAAGCAGCGGCTTGTTCTTTAATTTCTGCCTTGATTCCCTTGAAGATATCGTTCCTTCATGTTGACCTCTAATACGGAAAAAACTTTCTCACTTCACAATCCTTCACTTTTTTAATTTCATACCCAAGCTCAAAAGCATAAATATCATTTGAGTAGCCAACTTGGCAGTTGGTACCAAGATCAGTGTGCATGGGCTATTTGGAGTGAGATTTGCATTGCACCAATTTGGAAAAATCCACAATCGTAATCAAATAGAATTTGAAACATATTCATGATTATTTAGTCTTTATTTGACCACTTGTAAATGTGGATGATCCCCTTCAAAGTTTTTAAAAAAATAACACCTACTCTCCCATCAGCCTTAGACTTTTGTAATTAAATCAAGCCACATTTGATAAATCTTTTACAGTGATGCCCTCATATCAAAGTGCCTTCATCTCTAAACATCACACGAGTCTGATATCGTTTAGTCGGGCCCTGAAACGGGTCCGGCTAAAAAAATTCGTTTTCAAACAACTAATACTCAAAATGAATCCATTGACCATCTGATGCTGATTAGAATCAAGTTCGACCACAGAAAACCACTTTTAAAACTCATTTTTCAATGTTCAGTCAACTGTCAAATATGTGCCAGGAGGTCCGTTGACTGGCTTTGAAAACTGACCAAATCAACTGATCATGACGTAAAAACTGGCACACTGATTCTTTGCTCTGCACTCTCGCACCCGACAAATTCCAAGTCAAAAGATATTGACTGTCAAAGTCGCCTTCTCAGATTTACCTGCAAGAAAACACGTCAAAAAGCAATAAAATGGGTTTGGATTCGGGTCAGAAAACTAGACAAATGCGCACATGGAAAGATGAAAACTGGGGTGTTGATTATCTGTCATGAGGACAGTATACTTCTATGATTTGGGCTCTTGATGAATCACGGGGCACAAATGGCGATCAGTCAAAGTGGGCTACTCAGAATTTTGCAGACTGGACATCATTAAAATATCATTTTTGATGAATGGAATGACCCTGGAAAAGTGTGAAGATGGATTCGTCAAGGTTTGTAAACTGACACACTTAGAGTATTTTTAGAGGATAATACAGGGGTACAATCCATTCAATCTCACCAATCACGGATCACAAGTTATAACGTCTCGAACAGGGGTCCTGATAAATCTGCAAATGCTGACACCAGTATAACTTTAGAAATTGCGTTTGGAATCGCCTTTGAAAACTGATCAAACGGATTTGTCATAAGCTAAAACTTGAAACATAGCAAGTCTCTGACGTCTAAAATGCAACACAAAAGGAATTTTAGCATTCGGGTCAACTGGTCAAAAGTTATAGCATGTGAAACAGGGCTTCCTAGAATTGTGAACAACTAGTCAAATGCACAAAACAGTAAATGACCAACTTTGGGGGGTGCAAAACCTAGTCAAACAGATTCGAAATGACTTGAAAATTGAAACATAGGTTATTTGATATGCACACTAAACATCACCAAAGTGGTGAGCCATGAAACATTCCTGGGTAAAAGATATTCAAATTCAAACTGGGCCTCTGATCGCTATTTGACACTTGGGCAGAATTGCAAATTTTGACGCTAGCTCAAAATGGGACTTCGCAGAATGGTTTGAAATGTCATTTTAACTTCATAGAACACATAGATACACTAAATGAAAGGTGTTAGAAACATTAAACACCTCTTAGGCCTCAGACTAACAACCGGGTACAATCTCATTTAAAAGCATTTAAGGGCTTGATTTTTTTAATGGTTCTCAAAATTGACCATGCAATTTTTAGTCCCAACAGAGGATATCAGAGGCTACAATGACTGATCAAAGTTTGGAAAAGAAGAAACCCATAAGAAAATTAGTTAAGCCAAATGATGAAGGTGATGATGAGGCTGAGAGGACTAAGTTAGATGACTTGAGTTAGTATAAAATAGAACCAAGGAGAGTGCCTCAAGACATTGAAAATGTATGTAAAATATAATAAGTTCAACTAGCTTAACTATTTTTAAACATGTAAAATATGAAACTTTAGATAAAGTTGATAAAGAAAAAGTAGAGCAAGCAATAGTTGATATGATGGTGAATTTTAAGTATACAACAATAGAGTTAGGAAAAGAATTCTCCGAAGAGTTGTATAATAAAATTGATGCAAAATGGAAATGGGCTCTGAACACTGAGAGACAAATAAGGGAAACTACATTGGCCTAAACTCTATCTAATTTAGACAAATTACATATGACTATAGCTTTAAGAGATTACTTAAAGAAATTTGTGCCAAAGATAAGGGCATATAAAGTTTTGAGGAAAAAAATTGGGGATGTGGTACATGAGAGTAAGGTAATTTGGAAGATTTTTTTGGATTGGTGGCTACAACTAAAGAGGAAGAAGAAAAGGAAGCTGACAAAGTTGAACTAGATAACACAAAAGATATCTACTCCGACATCGAGAAACTTGTAGAAATTGTCTAGCAAGTGGCACAAGAAGTTGTGAAGCCAACTAAAACTATCATAATTGAAAATGAGCCACCTAATGATATAGAGTCAAATGTGACTACTTTTGAAGAGGAGTTTGAAAATATTAGGAAGACTAGAAAGACAAAGAACATGCCTTAAAACCTATCAAGGATATATTGACCAAGGCCAATCCTGTAATTGTGCAAATAAAATAATATCCCACAAGTGGAGACAAAGGTCAAACTCAAAAAGTAACATTTATTATCACACAAGGACCTACATTGCTACAAAAGACAACTGTAATACATGTCGAAGAACAAAGTATGTTTCCTATTGAAGAAAGAAGAGTAGAAGAGCCAACTAAGGAAGATCAAACCATACAAAGTAAAAATGAAGAAGATAAAGAGATAGAACATAGCTACAATGCTCAAGTAGATCAATCTACTAAGGTGAAGTTAGACCACCAGTCTCATGACCTCCCACTGAGGGAATAAAGGAGACAATACAACCAAGTTGCATAGGAATCGAGGAACATAGACAAGAGAAAAAGGAGGTAGAAGTCACTCCCATGACATCTCAAAGACTGAGTGTGCATGTCTCATCTCACACTTTATAGATAACATTGTTGAGTTCCAATACTCCTGATTCCAAAGGAAAGAAGTTCAAGAAAAATGTTAAACACTCATCCTAGAGAATCAAAGGTAAACTAATTACCTTAAATGAGGATATTGTCATACTTGACTAGGATAAGTCTACTTTAACAAAAGCACAAATGATAATTTTGAGTGAAATATTTGCAAGAAAAGCTAAGCAAGTTGAGCTCAGAAGGGAGCATTAGAAGAAACAATTTTTTTTTTCAAGATAAAATATATTCTTTTGGATTCCATTATTAAAAGTGATTTAGATGAACATGCTCCCATGCTTGACCAATTGGTACATATTATAGATAAAATAAATTAGGCAGATATTGGTACATGTCACACCCCAGCTCTGTAATTTATTTGTGAGGAATATTATTTTCATAGGCATACATTCCTTATTAATTTGGCGGTTCATTAATCATTTCCATACTGCATCATCCAACTGAGCACCTCAGAAAATTGACATGACTTCACTAGTTCCTCTAGCGGCTTCACTGGCCTTACCGACTTTCGGCCGATCCTACCTTTCAAACCCAACGAGGTAGCCTACACCGATGGGCTGTGTTGTTTAAGAATTGTGCATTGAGTCTTTTTAACAATGCCCAAACCTCCCACCCCACGAATGTGGGATTTCTAGTGAGTTCTCTAGTAGTCAAAAAACATAAACTTGACAACTCGAGCCTCCTCTCTAGTAGTCGATAAAAATTCACGATGCCGGCTTCTGCAATAATCTGAAAAATGAATCAAAACTCTAGCTCCCATATAGACGAAGACTTCAGCGACATGCAACCCAATCAATGTTTGCCACATGATGATATTCCAACCACCCATGCAGATTGCTGCACATAGCCTCCACCTACGACATGTGGCAAGTTTTCATTACTCCGTAGTAGCCACATCTTCCACTGCTACTCATCCACGTGGACTTCTACGTCGCACGACCACAATAGAACCCAAACATGCGACGCAATCCCTACACGCCACATGTTGCCACATCAAGTGACAACACATTTGCTAATGCAAAGCCACATCAAACGACCTAGACACCTTAGCCACAGTACATCATCCAAGTCAGCACTTACATAGCAATCCAATCAACGCCACATCACCTTGCTTAATCAACATATAGTACAATACAGTTAGTTGACACGTTGGACCTATCCATACTATACATGTCATCTGTCTGTATAATTACATATTGATGATGTCATCATGACATCATGCTGACATCATCATAGTGGTAGAAGGTTGTTGACGTTATCCTTTTATGAGCCTATATTTGACAGGTGTCTGACCATCATTCTTGGCCAAATTTGAACTATTGTGATCGTCGTATGACCATCAAATTTAACCCCATCTTTTTCTAATGCAACCCCTCTCTAGATTGATTTTTGATTTTGCAGTTCGAATTTGGGAAGCCATATCTCAGTCATCCGGATTCCAAATTAGGTGCAATTTTTTTGAAATTGGGTAGAATTTCCTAAAAAATTTAGTGGTGTAGCTCTTTTCTAGTTTTGGTGCACGAATTTTTCAAAAATAATGTCTTTTGGTGATTGTACCTACATAATCCTGCATTTTACAACTTCAAATGCTTCGTATGGGCACATCTAGAGTCGAAAACAGGTTCTATTTTTTTTGAAAGTGCGTTATTTTTCATCCACTTTCCAAATCCATAATCAAATTGTAGGATTGTGTGGACAAAAGTGTCACTTTTAGTAATAAAGCCTTTCTTTGCTTTGTATTGCTTTAGAATTGTAGCACATTGTAAAGTTTTAGATTTTTATCTCATAAAGAGGTTGTAACAAGAAAATCAGAAGTCCATGAAGGCCAAAATTGGCAAGTGCCCATTATAATTGCACTACTTCTAAAGTACCAAAAGGATCTATTTTGGGGGGGGTTTCTTCATTTAGTGAAAAGATGGAGGTGGGGGGGCGGGGGGAAGGGGTTGTTCTTGGTGTTGTGTTCTCTCTTTTCTACACTTTTCTTTCATTTTCTACATTATGGGAAATTTTAAGTTTCCAAAATTAACTCCACATAACTATGCTACATGGTCCATCAAAATGTGGTATCATTTAATGCACAATGGAATTTCTCAATATGTAGATTGTAATGCCCCGCCAAGGGATCCAAAGAATTTCACTATGTTTTCCAAACAATTTTTTTTTTTTAAACATGAAAGTAAAACCATTCATAACATTTGCATAGTAATGGAAGCAATAGCAACAATTCAAATATAAGTAAACATAACATACATAACAGTTACATTCTTTAAAGATCTCTTAACGTTGAATTACATCTAAACTAACTATTCATCTAACATCACATCCTTATGAAATAACAATGATACATCCAATGTTCTTAAACAATATACAAATGTCTCTTTAGTAATTACATTTTAGATTATTCAATCATCCTCTGTACATGTCACATAATATGAAAAGATTAAAGAACATACATCTATGTAAATAAAGAACATCATCATCCAATACTAATTCATGATGCAATAACATAAATGAAACCACATATCATACATGTTACATCATCACAAAAGATATAAACATCCATCATAAAAGATACCTATATATCACAAACATAAATAACTAAGTGCACGGTTCCTCCCAACCGTTAATAGCATCATTAGACCATCGTGGATCCTAGCCATCTCTCCGTGCGTAACATTCCAAAGCACCGAAGAGATCATCGGTATTATCATAGTAGGGATGTCACTCCTAAAACATCCTACTAACATGCAAAGTAAAGCATAGGATACCATCATCTAACATATGCAAATTATCAATATAAGAAACATACCAATAAATACATCCATCATAAGGTATATCATCTATCATAATGCTCCAAGATCATAATAAAGATAAATACCGACCAAGAAAGCATCAGCCACGGTGTCTCAAACGAATCTCAAATGATAAGAGTGGAAAAATACTACCACCCAACCATGTGGAACCTAAGTGGTCCACTCCCACTGTGCTGAGGAGACAATCTCAAGTCTCAAACAGGCTATCAAAATCACATAGCATAAATCTCTAAAAGTCTAGGAATCCTAAAAGTATACTACTCAAAGGTTCCAAAACACACAAAATCAACATCTAATTCCCAAAGGCACACAATGACATGTAGAAAACCTACTCTGCAAGCGGGAAAGTGTCATCGCAATTATCATGTACAAGTTACCCTAGTAGTTAGCTGAACTCCACGGGTCCATACTGATATCATGTGGCCACTAGTATCCTCTCATACTGACGAGGCATACTACAGAATGCACGGTCGCAACCATGCATTCTTACTACTCCCATCCTAGCCTGTACAAGCGCTCAAGGCATGGGCGAGAACCAAACAATTATCTTTTTAGGTTCATTTAATCCCCATTTAGTGTGTAAATGTTATCACTTATTAACCAAACTTACAATGATTTACCCTGGCAGCCACTTAGGGCTTCGACCCCCATTGCAAGCCACTTCCCGACACTACAAGTAGATTACCTACCCTAAGCTCATGGAATCATAAAATCACCACAGTCCTATACAAGTGACTATAAAAAAAATCTAAAAGATAATCCATAAAAAGAATCATCAAATATCCATGATAAAAGCATCAAATATCCATAATAAAAATCATCAAATCTCCAAGATAAGAATCATCAAATCTCCATGAGCATTTAAAAAAACATCCATAGAAAATCATGACCACAACAGTTCTCTATTGGCAACTGAAGGCATCACTGATAATCATAATAATCATTGGTTCTCAGTAACCAAAATATATCTCAAAATAAATCACAATATCCATTGGTTCTCAACAAGCAACCAAGAATATCTCAAAATCATACTAATCGAAGAGTCCAAAATGGTTGAGTCAAACATGTCACAACATGACATCATCAATAAATCAACATTTCAGTCCCATCATGGCAACTATAAAATAAACCAAGGATAACTGATCGATGACTCAAAAATGATTAGCTCAAGTGTCTCATACACATACATCTCAGCTTCACACATGAAGACTGATGAACAATAACAATCAATAAATACAAACATTTCATAGAGCATACGATCACATTACCATGGTTGGGCTTATAAAGATCGAGACCAAATAAGATCAACATGCCATCACATCTCATAACCTTCGAGCCTCTGGTAACAACCTAGGACTAGTCAACACTAGTCAACCCAAAACTCAAAACAAGAAGCATAAAGAATACATGATGCAAACACATGTTTTGGTTTTGCTAAAATCTCTTAGTTGAATAATGTGTAGGGGTTTCCAGTTTTCTGTTTGCAAGTAAACTTTCAAATGTCTCAAGTTTCATCATTTGACCTACAAGTCAACCCAATTGTTCCCCGATAGCATTATCCTTCCATTATTAAGAATTACATTCTAAGAATAACTGAAGGATAACTATTTACTCATTAAACTGATCATTATTAAATTTTCTTAATTTATCTATAATCCATATTCTAATTGATTAACTCTTTTTTAAGGTTACTTCAACTTTTCACATAAATCAAAGATCATTATTCGCTACATTATAAGAGAGCCAATTATCAATCTAGAAGAAGAATTATAAAATGATTAAATTAATTAACATAGGTTCACAATCCAAGACCTTTTATCATTTAATAGTTCTCAATTAAATATTACTAAGTCTCACCATTAAAACATCTAAGGTCATTATTCGAGTCATAAGAATAAGACCTATCAACTTGATATCAATATTTTTACAATCTCATTAAGAGAATTATATCAATTAAATCTCTATTACATAACTTAATTATTAATTAAATCTAATTAACTCTCATTTATTGATTTAATTAATAATTGCATAACCATAGCAATGTTTCAATTAATATCAGTTGACTAATAACTAACTAGAATTTTGTAAGTTAAAAGTCAACTATAATCTATTGCACAAATATTCATATTCATAGTTCAATAATAATAACTTGTTAATATTTGATTACAAGCTATACTGAAAATATTAATAACAATTCTATAATGACCACTTTCTTATATGAATACTGATGTTTCCTTAATTAATTCGTATTAATGATAGTCATTTCAAGATAAATTTCAATCGCATAATATAATTATATTGACAACTCAATGAACATCAATTGATTAAAATCAATTATAATCCAAATCTAAAAACTAATATCTTTTTACAAAATTTTTAATCATTAAATAATCTGCACTAGATTAACTCTAATCGTATTTATTGATAACTATTCAAACCATTATTTATTAATAGTTTGCTAGTCCTTACAAACGTTAATAAATAATGAACTCATCAAACTATAAATACTCGATCTATAGAATCCTTACATATACTCATTAGTTAATATTTGGCTAACTCTTAACACCATTAAGGTAAATTGACAAGTTATCTAATAATACATAACAATTCTACTTATAGTAATGTTATAATAATAACTCCATGTCAATTAATCCATTAATATTACATTCTCTTCATTTAAAATTATCATTTCTTAAATTATTTAATATATATTAAATAATATTTAATATACATTAAATAATTAATATTAAAAGTCATCCATTCTCTATTGAATTCAATATCTCTGTCCATCAGCTCTATCTACAAAATTTTCATTAAAAATCTCCATTAATTCACTTAGAACATTCTTATTAGTCTTTAGACTAATAATTATTAAATTTTAATTATATTGCTTTGATATATTATTTTTGTGAAGTTTAAGCATAAAGAACACTTGGTTATGGGAAATGGAGAAATATCTGTCCTTGAATAAAATAGTCTCAGTACGACGGCCATATCTCCCTAATGAACTGTTGGATCGGGCTAAAATTGAAATATGTTGGAGAGGACCAAGTTGCACTAATTCTAACTGGAGCGATCGAAGAAATTCAATCACAATAAAAAGTTATGAATGACTGAGTTTGAGTCTATCCAAGAGGCAACGACTAGACAATTTGTGATGATGGATCATAGAGTATGATCCGAAACGTTGATGTTAAAAAAAACATACACAATCACACCCAGAAGCGAATACAGAATTTGTGATGAATTAAGAATTTCTCTTAAAATAATTGTTCTCTAAATTTATCCAATAATTTCACTAATGGATTTGGCCATAAATCTTGAAACCATTTTCAAATCTATTTCAATTTGATTCTAATTCGAACCCAAACTCGTTTAGATCTAATTTCTTCCTTAATTGAATCTAGGATTTTCTAATGTTTTCTTTTAAACTAAATAACATACATATCTAGATTCTAATTTAATTGTAGATTCAATCACAAAGAGTATTCAGACACATATAACAAATATGATGAAGACAGGAAGAGAAATAGTGCAAAGAGAATATGCGAATATCATAAGTGCACCTGAACACTGATGCTAATCCGCCATGCTTCAGAAGTCCATAGAAAATCCCTTCCTTCTCCATCATTTGCAATTCCTCCAAGATCCAAGCCAACCAAATCCTCCAAGTGACTAAAAGAGCTAGAAGGAACATAGAAGCATATAGAAAATATATGAGCATATGAACTTCTCCAATGCATGTAAGCTTTGAAGCTTCCATTTTAAGCTTGTAGCTTGTAGCTTCCATTCAGCTTGTCCCAAACACACTAGGAGAGCCTCTATTTAAAGGCCTCTAAGATGCATCTAGAGTGTCTCTAGAAAGAACTAAAAGATAAGCATGACAACCAAGCATGAGTCTTCTCCAACCTTCTAGATGAGTCTTAAAGTTGTAGACACCATGTGCTCAAATAAAATGCTAACTTCTAAGTGTAGACAGCTTGTGCATTCTTAGAGTGCAAACTCCTGTGTTGTCTACATGACAACTCTCGAGAATTTGCCAACTCCTCTGTGAGCAAATATTAAAATAATGCACATTAATTAATTTAATATTTACTTTTACTCTTTCCAATTTTATTTATTTATTTATTAAATCTCATGCACTAACTTTTATAATTCCACTTTTCAATCTTAATATATTTATATTTTAGTCACATGAAATTTAGAATCTTTTAATAATTTTAAATATATTTTCCACTTTTAAATTTCATTTTCCAAAATTTAATTGCTAAAATATTTATTAGCTTTAATAATAATATTATTTAGTTATTTATTTAAAAATGAGCTCCAAATATATTATTATTAAAATAAATATTGTCACATTCCAAATTTAAACTTTAAACTTTTTATTTTCAAATTTAATTATTTTATTTAATTAATTTCTCAATTAATTAAATAAAATAAATATTAAAATACCATATTAATTCTCCATTAAATTAAACCATTAATTAAATCTTTTAATTAGGCTTAATTAATAGAAAATACATCAAAGACTCATAAGGTAAAAATATGAAAATCTATCACAACCAAAATACATACAAAATCAAACCAAAGATTTATATCACGAATTATGTCATCCGACATATTCAGAGGGTACTCAATTTAGATACTTGTCCTAATTTTTCAATTAGAACAAATGGCTTAAAGGGTTGGGATTTGGACTTGAGAATTTATCTCCCCTCTCTTATCATTGAGATAATGTGATAGGGTACGCTCATCTTGGCAATTCAGAGAAGTCGATACTTGATACCTGCAACCTGCATAAAAACCACGCATGTACAAACACAATACATATACTAAGCTAAATAGGCAATGGCAGGAAGTGGTGCATCATGTAGATCCCTACTAGCAGGTGACTACGACTCCCTTCCTTAACCACATCAGACACGCCATACAGAAGGAAACACACAAAGCAAACACACACACCATACACATGCAAGTATGGGGTAAGTATCCATAAGAAAACACATATGATAAATCATCTTATTAATCATCATTAATAACTGCAAACATTGAAAAAATAATCATTATACATATATGAAATATAAAGTCTAAGTGATCTCATCACATAGTAAACAAAATCCATAGCACAATATCTAATAATCTCAAAAGGATGCTGCTAACCAACAACATAAAACTAGCTCTAAAAGAGTTCAGCAACGATAACAAAATGCGAACTAGGGGCAGGCACTACATAGATGGTACCCTTCCTAAACCAACAGATGATAAGGTATTAGCAACTGATATTTCAGCTTGGGTGGCAATGGATAAGAAAGCCCTAGGTGATATATGTTTGGAGGTTGATGACAAGATCATGTATCAAATTAAGAAGTGTTCTACATCCAAGGAAGGTTGGGATACCCTCAAAAAACTATATGGTGAAGTTTCTGAAGATGATGTTTTCAAAATTGAAGATGAGCTTATCTTCTTAAATCCCAAGTCATTTGATTCTATATAAGATTTCATCATCAAGATGAATGAATTGAGGACAAAGTTTACTGATTGTGGGAGTTCTATCAAAGATGACAGGTTGATCTACCTTATTCATAACAAGCTACCATCAAAGTATTCAAATTTGTTTCTTCTTTTAACACCTCAAAGACTACATTAGGGTCTACCTATAAGAAAGTCACTTTTGATAAATATGTTAATCTGTTGGATATAGAAGAAAATAAGTTAAAATCAATGGGGATTATCAAATCACCTAAGTCTAAAGCATTGGTGGCCAATGATGAGGGTTCTCAACATTTAGCTGGACAACCTTCAAATAAAGGAAAGGGTAAGAAGAAGAAGTGGAAGAACAAATAAGAGGATGCAGAAAAGACAACACCACAATCCAATCAACAAGGCAAGTCTTCCTCAAATTCCAACAAGAAGGGAACAACAATAAGGAGAAGAAAAAGTGTTCTTATTGCAATAAAATGGGTCACGAAGAACATGAGTGTTATCTTAAAAATATTGATGAATTGACCAACATCATGAAGAGGCATAATGTTCCACTACCTAATGCTTATAAGGATAAAGGGTCTTCTTTAGATTCAAAGGGAAAAGGGCAAGCACTTGGCAAATTCAAATTCTTCAAAGGAATGGATACTTGATTCAGGTGCCTCTTATCACATGGGTTCTTCAAAGGAGGATTTTTCTTCAATGAAGCAATTAAAGGTACCACACATCTTCATGGGAGATGATACAAAAATGGAAGTTGAAGGGAAAGGAAACGTGGAAATGGAAAATGGAGAGTTTCAAGATGTTCTCTATGTTCCAAACCTAAGTTCTAATCTCCTATCAATCTACCAATTCACTCACCTTGGAGATGAACATAGAGTTGAATTCCTTCCAAACTCAGTATAGGTGCATAGTCTTAAAGATGACTCATTGGTTGCAGTGGGGAAAGTGAATCATAACAAAAGGTTGTACTCATTCTCCCATTTTGTGCCCACATCTCCTTCAAAGGCCTTGTTATCTCAATCAAATTCAATAATGCAATTATGCTATCAACAGTAGGGACATCTTTCCTTCTACTATCTTTAGCAACTTTGCACATCTAGAATGGTCAAAGGTCTACCTCAAATCAACTTTTACCATGGTGAATGTTCAACAGGTTCAGTGGATATGCATCCAGAGGGGAAGTTATAGAGAGGGAAGTCTTCAAGAGCACCAAGTGTTCTATAGATGGTTCACATGGTATTAGCAAGACCTTTTATAGTTAGCTAGGGTTGCTACATACTGACTTTTATTGATGAATTTTCAAGATAAACTTGGGTCTACTTTCTTCATAGTAAGAATGAAGTGTTGGACAAGTTTCTAGCCTTTAAAACTCATGTTGAATAGAAATCAAGAAAAACCATCAAAGTTCTAAGAATGGACAATGTAAGCATGTATGTGAACAAAAGTCTAAAAGACTTTTGCAGACTTGAGGGAATTAATCTTTAGAATTTGCCAGCATTTAGTCCATATAAGATAGATGTCGCAGCATTGAGGATTCAAACTCTTAAGTCTATGGCAAGTTGCATGATACAAGCCAAGTCTCTAGATCCATCACTTGAAGTCGAAGCAATTAGCAGTGCCACTCACATTATTAATAGGTCTCTTCATCCAACCTTAGATGGAAAGACTCCTTTTGAGACATGGTGTGGCAGAAAACCTATTGTGATACACTTCAGAGTCTTCGGTTGTCTTGCATTGGCAAAGATATCTTCCAAGGAATGCAAGGCACAATCACCTTAGCCTTGTACTTTCATTGGTTATGAAGATAGTGTGAAGGCATATAGACTTCTAAATCCAAAGACACATTAGATTTTTGTGGAGAAGGATGTACACTTTGAGGAAAGTTCACCAAGCTTGTCCTCTAATCCTCTCCACACAACATACCATGTGGAAACTGATAGTGACATTAGCGATAGTGCTTCAACAGATTTAGACATGTGGGGTTCTATCAATAGTTGCAATGAGAGGTCACTACATCAGTTCAGTACACATGCATATATCACCATAGTGATAGATCTAGAATAGAAGGGTACATCCAATCTTTTAGGTCCAGCTTCAGTGATAGATTTGGGAGACAGTATTGATGGTCTACCTCTTCCTCTTGATGCAAAACCACCTTCTTCAATTGTCATAAGGGATCCATCTGACCCTCTTGTTCATTCTATACATGATCAATTGTTACAGGTTGAATTGATTGTGGATACTTATGATTAGAAGTTGCAGAAGGGTTCTTCATTAGCTAAGCAGACATGCAATTCTTTGAGACATGTTCTTCAGCCAATTGAGAAAGTTTCAGAGACATCACTTGTCAATGGGATTCTTTCCACACACAGCGAAAGCATCTCATTTGTACCCTTGACCTTGTTTCTTCCTAAGGGGAGGAACACCATTCTGTAGTCTTGGATCAACTTCTTCATCGAATTAGTCACTGGTAGGCATTCTTCTTTGAGGAGGGGAGCCTATCCTGTCTCTCTTCCTCTTCTCATTTTTCTCTTATGTATAAACTGGATGTATGTCGTAATGGGGGGGTCTGGATTACTTGTTAGTAACTACATGGACATAGTTTTTCAAATTTTTAATTTGTGTTTTTGAATCACTTTGAACCTTAGTTCAAAGTAGTTTGAAATGGTTCAGTGGTTCAGATGATCCATCCCATAGGTTCAATACAAACGAAATTAAGACTCATGGTTCAAAGTGCAGAATGGTCGACTCAGAAAAGTTCACAATTCATGATCAGTTTTTGTTGGTTCAGTAGTTTCAAAGGTTCAATAGTTTGAACTTCAGGTGCAGAGTTTTGAACCTCTTCAAACTAAAGTTTGAAGTAGTTCAAACTAGTTCAAAACAGTTCAATTTATTCATGCAGGTTTAATGATCTATTTTGAGAGGTTCACATGTACGATTTAGTGGCTTGATTTCAATGATTCATTTCCAAGGTTAGAATTGTAGTTTGTTATCCCACAAAATTGGAGGCTCCATGATACAAAGTTCATATTAAGGTCAAGTTCAAAGGTTCAACATTCAATTCATTGGTTCAGTATGTTCAAAGTGCATGTTCAACCAAAGAGCACTTGAAACAACTATTGGCATCATACATTTAAAATGTATATTGATATTTCATCTAATGTACTTGATGAAGGTTCTGAATGATTTTCTATTGCATTTTAAACAATGAGAACACAACATTAATGAGGCAAGAATCAACCATATGCCAATGGGAAAACATGCATGCAAATGAATAGATTGTACCACTTAGAGCTTGTGGTTGTAGAAGATGAATGCATCTATTTGGAGCCAAGGAAATATATATTTAACATAAATGGTCTAACATTTCTATATGTTATCAAATGGGCTGTGTTTTGAATAAAAAATAGATCAAGATTTGTTGAAATCAGATGCTTGATGTTCTAGAAAAATAGTCTTAGTGTGAGGGGCCTAACTTCTAATTGCACTGTTGGATTTATCTTAGCTTTGAATCTTTTGTTTAGAGGAAAGTTATGCATGATCTAACTAGAGTGATCTTCAAAATTATTCCTGGTTTATGAGTTATAGCTGACTAGGTAGAGTATAGTCAAAATTGTCAATGAAAGTCACAAAATTATGATAGAGCCTCATCACCAGCAAATGCCACCTATCCATGCATATATCATAGGGGTGCTCACAAAGTGCTTAATTAAATAATTAAATGCAGCCAATGGGAAATCTTGAAATGTTGTTTAAAAGCCTTGAAAGCTATTTAACATAGTAGGATATTATAAAGATGGGAGGCCATTGAAAATAATAAAACTTGTGGTAAAGTTTATCTTATAAAGGGAAAACTTTTTAAAAGTTAAAGGAGATGTCAAGTTATAAAATATTGGAGTTGATCTAAAGCCCACAGAAGATAAAAAGATGGGTTTTCTTTCAAAGAATCAGCTACAAAGATTGAATTGAAACAGATAGAGAAAATATAAATATGCAATAGCAAGTGAATACAGGGATTCCATTCTTTTCTTTGTTCTGGACTGCGGACTATGTGCTACAACAAGGAAGAATTTTTTTCCAGATTATTTCATTTTCTTGAGAGATTGTGAGAGGCAGAGCATGAGCTAATTTTCTTTATCTGAAATGTGTGTTAGAGATAGGAATAAGATTTTGATTGTTAATATAATATTCAAAAGAGTTTTAGTTTTTCTTTAGATAGTGGTTTTGGTTGTAAATGTGTAAAATAATCTTTGTGGTCCTTTACATTTAGGGAAGGGAGATTAGAGGTTAATCACATCAGAACTTTGATTATGATGTATTTTCCTTCCACTGGTCATGATCTTTGTGTCATTTTTAGTTTTCTTTGAAATACATTCTAATGCCACTATTTTCTTATTGCATTATCATCTCAAAATATCTTTTAAAGCTTTAATTTTTCATTCACTCAAGAGGATGGAAGATATTCTCTTCATATTTACTTTGTAATGCAGCATGCAAATGGACTTTGTGTCATTTGCTATTTATTTTCTTGCAGTTGTTTAGTTTTTTCACATCTACTTTGTGTTTACAGGTAGATGTTTGAAATCCTGTTGTGCTTTCTGGTTAAAAGAATCCATAATTAATTCATTGTATATCTTATGTGGTGAGCTATACTTGATAAAATTTAGAGGAAGGTTATCAATCCAATGATAACCTATCCAACTATTGGTGTTGATTAGTCTTCTCACTTGGGCATTTAGGGTTATATTTGCATGTATTTTCTTGGAGGACAATCTATTCACTAACATTACTCCATCTATCCATACATCATGTGTGTTTTTCATCTCTCTTTTTGGGGGAGGGTTTTTCCCATGAGGTTTTCCCTCTTTCTCCACTTTATGAGAGATTGCATATCATTATGTACATGGGTACCTAACATGGCCTAGTAGTCGGGACCCATCTTGGATTTTATCCTAGATTTCATAAGCTTAAGGGCATTCCCCTAAGTTGCACTTAAGGGAGGGTGTTGGGGTAAAAGCATAGATCTGTGTCACCATTTGTGATACAAAAATCTGTTTTGGTCAAATCTCATTTCTCTATCAAAACTCAGTTTAAAAAAAAAACTAAAAATACACTTTTATAGATTTCAGATTCAATATCATCATTATATAAATTTTTGAGTGTTTTGATTAGTTATAATATGTTATAATCTCAAAATATTATAAGTCGATATTTCAACATTTCAGAAGATGCTCTCTCAAAAAATGATAAAAAATAGTAAATCATATCAAAAAAATAAAATATATTTATTTATCACTAGAGGAGAGAATCTTCTTCATGAATATGTAATTTATTTTCAAGAACGTATAGATTTGATAGGGAAGTTTTGACGGGAGGAAAAAACTGTTTGATTCTGACAAGGTCGAACTTGAGTACTTATAACAAAGAAAATATACATAAAAAATAATTATTTATTTTTTTGTGCACTAGCTATACATGTCATCTATAAAATATTTTCAAATTAGAACAAAAAAAGGTGATTTGCACATACTTGTTTGACAGGAACTACATCCTATATTTTTTACAGTTAAAAAAGGGACTTCAAAATAAAATAAAATGAATAAATTCTTAGTCAAAAAAATTATAAAAATTATAGGCATAAAATTCATACAATTCTACACATTTCATTAGTTTACATCATCTTCACATTTTAAACACAAATACCATTTTTTTTGTCATTAATGTTGAACTGTCACATTCTGATATCGCATTTCTTTATAAAAGGTGACACAGTTTTGTGCTTTTACCCATTGGTGTAAATAAGTATTTACTATTTACACTTATTTAAGTTTACTTAGGTTAATGCATTGTTTTATTATTTTATTTTGTGAGACACTGAGGAGTTTACACACCTTTTTGAGTTGTCATGTTGACAACATAGAAGTATGCAACTCTAATTTAGCACATGGTGTCTACAACACTGGAGTTTTTATCATTCATTGAGTTGTCATGTAGACAACATAGTTATTTGCACTCCCTTTTAGCACATGTTGTCTACACCACTAATTTGCGTGATACACCATTGTAGGCTTATCCTCAAATCATCACACTTACTTCTGTGCTTAATGGAGGATAACCCATCTTTGGTGGACATGTGCTTGGTTGTATGAATTATCATGTTGTCAACTTTTATGCATTCTAGAAGCTCTCCAGAGGCCTTTACATATAGGCACTCCTAGTGTACTTCTATATGGCATATTGAATGAATATATCATCATTCTAATCATACTCTCTCTCTTTGGTCTATTGGTGTGCTTGTGTTTGAGTTCCTTCATCTTGGGTGAATTCTACCCTAAGGAAAATTCTTACAATTATATTGTTGATATAAGGGTTTAAGGTGAAATATATTAGATTGAATAATTTTTTGAAAAGGTAAAATTTCAAAGATCCTGATTCACCCCCCCTCTTAGTATCTTACTTTCCCATTAGACTTCCAATACTTTAAGTTAAAAATCTCTATTGCTTTAATCCTCATTTCCTTTTAGATATCTAAAGATTCTTTTCACAACAGTCATATGTGTCTCTTTAGGACAAGAAGAAAGTATTGCCACAATACAAATGACATGAGCAATATTAGGTCTTCTATGTACCACATAACGTATCTTATCGGTCATTGATCTATACAATGTGTCAATTATCTCAATAGAATCATCTTCCTTTGACAATTTGCATCCAGGTATGATCAGTGTACCAATGGGTCTTGAGTCTCCCATCCCAAAAGTTCTTAGGATCTCCTTAATATACTTTGAGTGTTTAATGTATATCCCACCCTTGGTCTATTGAACTTATAAGACAATAAAGAATTTGATCTCTCCAATCATTGACATTTCAAATTCCTTTCTCATTTAATCAAAAAAAGGTCTACACATTAGTTTATTTCCCCCAAATATGATATCATCAACAAATATTTCAGCTAGTAATATCTTTTTTCCATATTCTTTTTTCAAGTAAAAATTAATGTTCTCACTAGTTTTAATGAAATCCTTGTTAGATATGAGTTGAGTCTTTCATACCATGCTCAAGGTGTCTATTTCAAATCATATAGTTCCTTGTGCATTTAGCATGCCATGTTCTTCTTATATTTGTCTATAAATCCTTTAGGTTGTTCAATGTATACTTCTTCTTCCAGTTTTCCGTTCAAAAATGTAGAATTTACATCCATTTGATATACATTGAATCCTTTATAAGTAGCATAAGCAAGTAGAATTGCCACATTGTCTAGTCTAGAAATAGGGGCAAATGTCTCACCATAATCATTGCCTTCCTCTTAAGGATTTTTGTTTTGGAAGCTACAATTGGAACAATTTTTATGTTGTCATTGATGTCAAACCTTATTGGTAAGACAATTTCTATCTGAGTAAAGTGCTATATCAAGATGATTGATGAAGAGGATTTATGAAGAAGGACAAAACAAAAGGACCTAGAGGAAAGGTTGAGTCACGAGGAACTACAATGGCCACTTGATTAGTTGGACTTTGAAAAGATAATATGAGTATTTAATCATAACCTAAGTGGAGAAGACAGTTGTACTAAAGCCTAGAAGAAATGATCAATAGAAGACCAAATGCATAGGCTTGACTGAGCAAAAGAGTAGAAGATTAAGGAACTAGATGTTTATGACAAGCGATGCTAGAGTATCCAGAGAAATAGTATAAGCTGAGTAAATTATAGTGTTGACTGAGCATCAATATCAACAAACTATCAAAAAGTATATTTAACAACACAATTAATATTGACAGAGTAATTCAGTGATGACCAAGTGTTAGAACTCAGTGTTGGTCAAGGGACAATATTTGGTAGATTATGAGGAAATCTAGATTTCTAGCTGACACAATTGAATTCTTGGAATATCAAAAGCATGTTGAAGAAAAGGATGGATGACTTGGAGCATTTAATTCAAGGGAAACATTGTTTGAGCATTTCTATGGATGAATTCAAGGAGAAGTTTAGAGAAGTTTCTAGAAGAGAAAAGAGGAGATGGAATGATGGAAGGATTCAATGAATTTGACCAAACCCTAAGATATATGATGATGTTTAAGTAGAAAAAGGTTAGAAATACCTATTTAAGGAGGTATAAGGGCTAAAATAAAAGAGGTTAGTAGATCTAGTGAAGACCTTACCAAGGTTGAAGCAATTTTGATTTTAATCATTGGAAAAATTGAGCAGAAGGCTGAACAATAAAGTATTGAGGTAAAGAGTGATTGCTTGAGAGATTGCCAAATGAATCAGTGATGGAGATATTAATGGAGGCTAGTCAATGAGTAGGAAATTGGGCTGAATTTTGATATGTATTTGCAAAGTGAGTTGTATTTGTCAAATCAATCTACTACTACTTTCTAACCATTGTATCAGTATTGAAATCCTTTAATCAAGGTTGGCCTAATAGTCATATGCAAATCCTTTAATCAAGCTGACATTCTAATGGAATTTTCTTAATCCCTCTAACAAGGCCACTCCTAAAAGGGTGATTAAATCCTTTAACAAGGTCACATTTAACAATGTGTTTTATAACCTTTAATAGGGTTGGGTCCTAACAGAGCTCACTTTAGAAGAGTGAAAATTGGTGACATGTTTTTGGTGGTTTTTCCCAAATTGGGTTTCCATGTAAATCCTAGTATCATACTTGTGTAGATTTTATCTAAGATGTTTTGCTGTTAATGTTTTACATTCTACAAGTTTGTTACTATTTGGATAGTGGACTACAAGTTTATGATGTTGATTATTTGCTATAAACACTAAGTTATTAAATATTTAGATCTGAAGTATTTGAACTGATTAAAAGATCAATTGGTACAGGATAATTTATTCACCCCCTCTCATTTATTCTAAATTATTTTAACAATTTATATCAGAGCATTGGTGCTTGTAGAGAAAAGTTTGAAGCTACCTTAACCTAAAGATCAATATGTACAGAAAGGAGGTGCCAAGGTTGAACAAGGAGAACTTCCTTGGATGACAGAGTTTGATGAAGTTTCATCTAACAAGAATTGGAGAAGAAGCAATACATTATGTGGAAAATGCATACGTGGAGATACCAAGACCTTTGACAGCTCAAAAGATGAAAGAAAAGCAAGAACACAATCAAGCTATGTTTGGAGATTACATTAGCCCTAAGATACACCAAGTTTGATGACATAAAAGAGTGCACCACTACTAAGAAAATATGGGATACAATGCAGACTATCTATAAAGGAGATACAAATGATTTGAGAGAAAAATTAGAAAGTTGACAAACAATTTTGATGAGATGGGAATGATAGATGGTGAGATCATTTATCAATATTGTGGATGGGTCAAGGAAGTGGTAAATGCTATAAGAGGATCAAATGGTAAGATTGCTGATGAAATTGTGATAGCAAAGTATTGAAAGCCCTACTTCTTGTTTATGTTATTAAAGTATTTTCAATACAAGAACTAAGATGTACACCTAGTAACAATCTAATTTTGAAGGACTAGTTGGTAGGATTACTGCTTTTGAATTGTCAAACTTTAAAAAATTTACTCCTACTACTATTGAATATTATTCAAATCTCAATTGGTTCTGAGTAAGAAAGGAAAAGGAAATTGTGTGAATAGTGATAGTGATATCTTTGATAATGATCTTGATGAGCTTGAAGAATTGATAACTAGAAGACTTCCAAGCAGCAGAGGAAAATACAAATGTAAACTTTTGATAATATGTTTTTCATGTAACAAAGTTGGTCATTTTGTTGTAATATGTCTTGACAAAGAAGACAAGGATGAAAGAAGGAAAAGAAAGTACAAAGGAAAAAGAGATGGCATATATAATAGAAGAAATAAGGACTACAAAGATAAAGGTAAGAAATCTTGTTATATTTTTGAAGAAGAAACTAATGAGTCTGATAGTAATGATGAATAATTTATCTATGTTACTATGAAAGAAGATTCTGATGAAGATGAGAAAACTACATGAATTTCATATTTGTGTAAAGGTGATGGATGGATAATTAATAGAGGCTTCTCACATCACATGACTGGTGACAAGAATAAGTTTGAAACCATGGAACAATACAAAGGTAGTTGCGTTAAGTTTGGTAATGATGCACTATGTCTTGTGAAAGGTAAAGGATCAACACAATTGACTGATAAGATCAAATGTGACAATGTCTATTGGGTTAAAGGACTTGACTATAATTTTTTGAGTGTTTCACTATTGAAAAAATCAAGGTATAGAGTTGAATCTCATCACAAGAAGGCCAAGATTATTTGATGATACTAGTGAATTGATTGGAAGTGGAGGATACAATAGAGGTAACTTGTTCTATTTGGATTTATCTGATGAGACATGCTTGTTTTCACAATATGATGATATATTGTTATGGCATAAGAGGTTGTGTCATGTGAACTTTGATAATATGGTAAGTATTAGTAAGATGAAAAGAGTGAGATGATTACCATGATTGAAGAAACCTAATAATGCTATGTGTAAACAATATCAATTGGGAAAAATGACAAAGTCTAGTTTCAATAGAAAGATATATTCATCTAATGATATTTTTGAATTGGTTCATACTGACCGTTGTGGACCTATTGGAGTGCAAATCTACTATGGAGATAAATATTTCATTATATTTGTTGATGACTAATCTAGGATGATGATAATAATGTTTCTAAAAGAAAAATCTAATGCTTTTCAAATGTTTAAATGGTATTTGGCAAAAGTTGAAAAGGAAATAGGTAAAATTATGAAGTGCTTGAGATCTGGTAGAGGAGGAGAGTTTATCTCTAACAAATTCAACTTATTCTATAATAATAGAGGAATCAAAAGGAAGATTTCAGTACCTAGGACCTCTCCCTAAAATGGAATAGTTGAAAGGCGAAATGGATCAATCATGGATTACGATAGAACACTAATGATGGAGAAGAATGTGTCACAAAAATACTGGAGAGAAGCTATTTGTACATGAGTCTATACTTTGAACTAAGTACAAGTGAAGAATGGTACAAACATTACACCCTTTGAGTTATGGTATGGGTATGCACCTAATGTGAAATATTTTAAAGTATTTGGAAGAAAATGTTATATATTGAAGGAAAATAGAAATGGAAAACTTGATACTACAAGTGATGAAGGCATATTCCTAGGATATTCTACTAAGAGCAAAGCTTATACGTGTTTGAACTCTAACACTAACAACATTGTGGAAATTGCAGTTGTGAAAGTTGATGAATATGCTGAAAATAAAGAAGTTGAATGGAATACATAACCTGAAGACTACAACACATTCATATATGTCAATGAATATGTTCCCTACACCTTATTTTAGTCAGAGAACAAAGCTACCAAGAAACAACAATTAGTAAATGCCAAGTTGCATTAGCAAGTTGTTGAGCAATTGACTGTAGTTGTTGAGCATTAGCAAAATGATGTCAAGATACATGAAGAAGTTGCTAAACACTAGAAGCCAATGTTGAGAAAGAAAAACAAGAATAAGAAATAAGAAATGAACTTGAAATTATTTTTCAAGATGAACCTGAACAAGCAGAAATAAGAAAAGAACATACACTAGAAATGTATGTGAGAAGACACCATACACATGAATAAATCATTGGAAACAAAGACTTTGGAGTTATGACAACGAAAAGACTTGGAAGTGATACATGTTTACTTTATGAGTTTGAGTCCAAATCTATAAAGGACGCTTTGGACAATGAAAATTGGATTGAAGAAATGAACGAAGAAATTGAAAAAATAGAGAAGAACAAAACTTTGCCATTGGTACCTAGACTAAAGCACAAGAATGTTATTGGAACCAAGTAAGTATTTAGGAACAAACTAAATGAAAAAGGAGAACTCACAAGGAAAAAGATAGATTGGTATGCAAAGGATATGCACAAGAAGAAGGTATTGACTATGGAGAAACATTTTCCCTAGTTGCAAGATTGGAAGGAGTTAGAGCATTAATTGCATTTTTTTCTTGTAAAGGATTTAAAGTATAAAAAATGGATGTCAAATTTGCATTTCTGAATGGAATACTAGAAGAAGATGTTTACATTGAACAACCAGAAGGATTTGTTGATCCCATCAAAGAGATATGGTATGTAAACTGCACAAAGCATTGCATGGATTGAAACAAACTCCGAGAGCATGGTATGAAAGGTTGCACAATTATTTGGTAAAAATTAGTTTTGCAAGAACTAAAGATGACAATAATCTGTACTTGAAAAATGAAGGTGGTAAAGAGATACTGTTGGTTAAAATATTTGTTGATGATATCATATTTGGAGGACAAGATGCATTATGAAAATAATTTGCAAAGAAAATGGAGAAGTCTTTAAAATGTCTATGTTTGGAGAAATCAAATTCTTTGTTGGATTACAAGTATATCAGATGAAGCAAGGCATCTACATTTCTCAATCAAAATAAATCAAGGAGATACTAATTTTTTTTGGGATGATTCTACTTATGTGAATCAGACATTGTATAGATCAATGATTGGGAAACCACAATATATTGTTCACAATAGACCTAATATTGCAGTAGAAGTTGGAATTGTTTCAAGATTTTTTGAAAATCCTACAGAGAATTGTATGATGGCAGTGAAAAGAAAACTTGAGACATCTGAAAGGAACAAATGACTATAGCCTATACTACAAGAAGAAAGGTAAGTTTGAAATAAAAGTGTACATAGATGGTGATTTGGCAGATAATATTGATGACAGAAAAAGTACAAGTAGTGAAGCTTTCTTTCTAGGAAAGAGACTAGTTTCATGGACAAGCAAGAAGTAGAACTATGTTCCACAATCAACAACAGAAGCTGAATATGTAGCAACAATAGTGAATTGTTCTAACATTGTCTAGATCAAGCAATTGTTGAAAGGGATGAATGAAAATATCATTGACCCTATTGTTATCTATTGTAATAACACAAGTGCTATAAATATATCAAAGAACCCTATAATGCACACAAAGACTAAACATATTGCTATCAAGTATGATTACTTGAGAGAGTTAGTTAAAGATTATTGGTGTAAATAAGTATTTACTTATTACACTTACTTAAGTTTACTTAGGTTAATGCATTATTTAATTATTTTGCATTATTTTATTATTTATTTTAGGTGAGACACTTAGGATTTTTCGTACTCTCATGAGTTACGCAACTCTAATTATGCACATGGTGTCTACAATACTGGAGTTCGCATCATTCATTGAGTTGTCATGTTCTCAACATAGTTATCCAAACTCCTAATTTAGCACATGTTGTCTACACCACTTATTTACATGCTACACCATTGTAGGCTTATCCTCACATCATCGCACTTAATTATGTGCTTAATGGAGGATAACCCATATCTGGTGGACATGTGCCTAGTTGTATGACTTATCATGTTGCTAACTTCTATGCATTCTAGAAGCTCTCCTGAGGTCTTTATATATAGGCACTCCTAATGTACTCTCAAGCTAGCATATTGAATGAATATCATCATTTTGGTCATACTGTCTCTATTTTGGTCTATTGTGTGTTTGTGTTTGAGTTCCTTGGTCTTGGGTGAATTATGGCCTAAGCCAAATTCTTACATGGTATCAAAGCTAAGAGAGATTCTATACACATAGTCATTTGAGACCGTTCATGCTTCAACACCTCGACACAAATCTGAAGGATCTACAAAAATTTGGAGCATGTAGAGCTAGATTTGACCTCACCGTTCATCTAGAGCGTCAATTCAGTGAAGATCGACTATAAATTTGCCTATGCTAGGTGAAAGTTAATCGTAAGGCAAATTTTTTTTGCAAATTGAAACCTAGAGGCCCCCTCGATTTGCAGTTCAGGTATAACTATTTTCGAATCTAATTAATTGGTTTTTTAGATTTGAATTAATTCTCTCTACATTTTTGGGTATTTTTTGAATTTTTAATTTTTGAAATAGTTGCCCAGTCAGGGATTTTTTCTTGTAGAATCGGGCTATCAGATCCTGGCTCTACAATTTTGCATTTATTTATTGTAGGGTATTATTATTTAAATAACAGGCCTCAACCTCTGCAAATTTGCACTAATTAAATCGAGCCACCAAATTTGACAGGCCATACCAATTTTCCAAGCAATATTTGGCCACACATCCTTCATCAAACTGGTGACTGCCCTCCTACGTATTACCCGAGTGACCTTGGCTTTGGATAATAGAACATAGGTTCATACATTTAAATAGCCCCCAGACCTTTATCCCTTTGACTGTGGGATGATTCCTAATAAAAATTGGCACTAATTAAACTTTCCATCCAGTGGAAAGTACATTTCGATAATCACAGTGCGAATCCCAATGAAAAAGGTAGAATATTCTGTCGGCACTGTCAAATCTATCCAGTGCATTAAAGTTCCTACGCACACAAAGGAACTCGGCACTGTAAAAGTGATATCGGGCAACTGCGAAATAGGTTTTCAGTGACTATTGAAGTCTCGCCCACCGCCACGTGGCGATGCAACATAGACACCCATCTACATGCAGACTGCTGGAAACATGGCATCCACTCATTTTTCCACATAGACTTTACTAGCATCCCATCAATGTCAGCAAGGATGCCAAATCAATGCCATTGTACAGCCAACACAGGCGACACATGTACCAAAGATTACGTGACACATGTCAAACTTTCTATGTCAGCATTTGATAAGTTAGCTGCCACCTACACACATAATCTAGTACATGCAAGTAGACTGTACAGTATGGATTTTTGCCACCTCACTCGTCCATATAGGTCGTACAATGCTGATGTCATCAGAGAGGTAGGAGGACGCTGACGTTATCAATTCACTAGCCTAGATTTGATGACCATCTAACCATCATACTAGGCCAAATTTGAACTACTACAATGGTCATATGACCATCAAATTTAACTCCATCATTCGCTAATGCAACCCCTCTCCAAATTGATTTTGGTTTTTGTAGTTCAACTTCGGGAGGCCATAACTTGAACATTTGGACCCCAAATGAGGTGCAATTTTTTTTGAAATTGGGTAGAATTTCCTAGATTTTTCAGTGGTGTAACTCTTTTTTAGTTTTGGTGCAAGGATTTATTATAATTTTCATTTTTTGGTGACTATACCTACATAATCCTGCATTTTGCAACTTCAAACACTCCGTACGGGCACATTTGGAGTCAAAAATAGGTTTCATTGTTTTTGAAAGTGTGTTATTTTTCATCTACATTCTAGATCCATAGTCATATTGTAGGGTTGTGTGGAGAAAATTGTCACTTTCAACAATAAGGCATTTCTTTGCTTTGTATTGCTTCATAATTGTAGCACATTGTAAAGTTCTAGATTTATAATCTATTTAGAGGTTGTATCAAGAAAAATTAGAAATCCACAAAGGCCAAAATTAGCAAGTGACCCATTCTAATCGAACTACTGATAAAGTGCCTAAAACATCTATTTTGGGGGGGTTTCTTGATTTAGTGAAAATGGGGGGTGTTCTTGGTGTTGTGTTCTCTCTTTTTTGCACTTTTCTTTCATTTTTTACATTATGGGTAACTTTAAGTTTCCAAAATTAACTCCTCATAACTATGCTTCATGGTCCATAAAAATGTGGTATCACTTAATGGATAATGGAGTTTCAGATGGTACTTTTCCTAAACTTGCAGGTGATAAAGTTTCAAATAGTGATATTTCAGCTTAGGTAGTAATGGATAGGAAAGCCCTAGGTGATATATGTTTGGGGGTTGATGATAAGATCATGTATCAAATCAAGAAGTGTTCTACATCCAAGGAAGCTTGGGATACCCTCAAAAGCCTTTATGGTAAAGTGTCTGAAGAGGATGTTTTCAAAATAGAAGATGAGCTTGTTTCCTTAGATCCTAAGTCATATGACTCAATACAAGATTTCATTATCAAGGTGAATGAACTGAGGAAAAAACTTACTGATTGTAGGAGTTCTATCAATGATGACAAATTGATCTATCTCATTCATAATAAGTTGCCATCAGAATATTCCACATTTATATCTTCTTTTTACATGTCAAAGACTACCTTAGGATCTACCTACAAGAAAGTCACTTTTGATGAATATGCTAAACTGTTGGATGATGAAGAAAAGAAGTTGAAATCAATGGGGATTCTCAAATCACCTTAGTCTAAAGCATTGGTGGCCAATGAGGGTTCTCAACATTCAGCTAGACAATCTTCAAATAAAGGAAAGGGTAAGAAGAAATGGAAGAGAAAATAAGAGGATGCAAAAAAGACAACACCACAATCCAATCAACAAGGCAAGTCCTCGAATTCAAACAAGAAGGGGGACAACAATACAGAGAAGAAGAAGTGCACTTATTGCGAGAAGTCGGGTCATGAAGAGCATGAGTGTTATCTTAAAAAGATTGATGAGTTGACCAACATCACGAAGAAACATAATGTTCCATTGCCTAATGCTTACAAGGAGAAAGGGTCTTCTTCAAATTCAAAAGGCAAAGGGCAAGCACTCATGGCTAATTCAAACTCTTTAAAGGAATGGATATTTGACTCAAGTGCCTCATATCACATGGGTTCTTCAAAGGAGGATTTTTCTTCAATGAAGTAGTCCAAGGTATGAAACATCTTCATGGAAGATGATAGCACAATCAAAGTTGAAGGAAAAGGAAATGTGGAAATGGAAAATGGGGAGTTTCAAGAAGTTATCTATGTTCCAAACCTAAGTTCAAATCTCCTATCAATCTACCAAATCAGTCACCTCAAAGATGACATAGAGTTGAGTTCCTTCCAAACTTAGTAAAGGTGCACAATCTTAAGGATGATTCCTTGGTTGCAGTGGGGAATGCGAATCATAACAAGAGGTTATACTCTTTCTCTCATTTTGTGCCCAAGTCTTCTTCAAAGGCCTTGTTAACTCAATCAAATTCAAACATGCAATTATGGCATGAGCAGTATGGTCATCTTGACTTCTGCTACCTTCAACAACTTTGCACATACAAAATGGTCAGAGGTCTACCTCAAATCAACTTTTCTAAGGGTGAATGTTCAATAGATTTAGTGGATATGCATCTAGAAGGGAAGTTACAGAGAGGGAAGTCTTCAAGAGCACTAGGTGTTCTATAGATGGTTCACATGGTATTAGCAGGTCCTTTTGCATTCAGCCAGGGTTACTATATACTTACCTTTGTTGATGACTTTTCAAGGTTCACTTGGGTCTATTTTCTTCATAACAAGAATGAAGTGTTGGAAAAGTTTATAGACTTCAAGACTCATGTAGAATGGCTATCTAGAAAGGCCATCAAAGTACTCTAAATGGACAATAGAAGCATATAAGTGAACAGAAGACCAAACTTTTGTAGACTCGAAGGCATTGATCTTTAGACTCCACCAGCATTCAGTCTGCATAAGATAGATGTTGCAGCATTGAGGATCCAAAATCTTAAGTCTATGGAAAGTTGTATGATATAGGCCAAGTCTCTAGATCTATCATTAGAAGTGAAAGAAATCTCTAGTGCCACTCACATTCTTAATCATTCTCCTCATCTAGCCTTAGATGGAAATACTCCCTTTGAGGCATAGTGCGGTAGAAAACCTATTGTGACACACTTCAGAGTCTTTGGTTGTCCTGCATGGGCAAACATATCTTCTAGGGGATGCAAGGCACAGTCACCTTGGCCTTGTACCTTCATTGGTTATGAAGACAATGTGAAGGCATACAAACTTCTAGATCTAGAGACACATCAAATATTTGTGGAGAAGGATATTTACTTTGAGGAAATTTCACCGAGCTTGTCCTCTACTCCTCTCTGCACATCATACAGTGTGGAAACTGATAGTGACACCATCAATAGTGCTTCAATACATTTAGACACATGGAGTTCTATCAATAGTTGCAGTGAGAGGTCACTTCATCAATTTAGTCCGCATGCGTACATAACCACAGTGATAGGTACAGAATAGTAGGATACATCTAGTGTTGCAAGTATAGGTTCAGTGATAGATTTGGGGGACAATAGTGATGATTTGACTCTTCTTCTTGATGTAGAAGCAACTTCTTCAGTTGTCATGAGGGTTCCATCTGACTCACTTGTTCATTCTCTACATGATCAATCATCACAGGTTGAAGTGATTGTGGATACTTATGATCAGCAGTTGTAGGGTTCTTCATTAGTTGTAGAGTCAAACAGTTCTTTGAGACAGGTTCTACAACTAGTTGAGCAGGTTTCAGAGACATGACTAATTCATGGGATTCTTTCCACACACAGTGGAAGTGTCTCATTTATACCCTTGGCATTGTTTCTTCCTAAGGGAAGGAACACCATTCTGCAGTCTTGGATCAGCTTCTTCATCGGAGTAGTCACTGTTCAACATTCTCTTTTGTTGGGGGGGGGGAGGAGCTTATCTTGTCTCTCTTCCTCTTCTCATCATTCTCTTATGTATATACTAGATATATGTCACAATGAGGGGGTCTTGATTACTCCCTCCATCCATGCATCCTTAATCATCTCTCTTTTTGGGGGAGGGTTTTTCCCACGAGGTTTTCCCTCTTTCTCTACTTTATGAGAGATTGCATATCATTATGTACATGGGTACCTAACATGGCCTAGTAGCTAGGACCCACCCTACATTGCATCCTAGTTTTCGTAAGCTTAAGGGCATTCCCCTAAGTTGCACTTAAGGAGGGGTGTTGGTGTAAATAAGTATTTATTTATTACACTTACTTAAGTTTAATTAGATTAATGCATTATTTAATTATTTTTCATTATTTAATTATTTATTTTAGGTGAGACACTTAGGAGTTTGTGTACTCTCATGAGTTATGCAACTCTAATTATGCACATGGTATCTACAACACTGGAGTTTGCATCATTCACTGAGCTGTCATGTTGACAACACAATTATCCACACTCCTAATTTAGCACATGTTGTCTACACCACTGATTTGCATGCTATACCATTGTAGGCTTATCCTCACATCACCACACTTAATTTCATGCTTAATGGAGGATAACCCATATTTGGTGGACATGTGCCTGGTTGTATGAATTATCATGTTGCTGACTTCTATGCATTCTAGAAGCTCTCCTGCAGCCTTTATATATAGGAACTCCTAGTGTACTCTCAAGTTGGCATATTAAATGAATATCATCATTCTGATCATGCTCTCTCTATTTTGGTCTATTGTTTGCTTGTGTTTGAGTTCCTTTGTCTTGGGTGAATTCTAGCCTAAGCCAGAATCTTACAACGATAAATAAGTGAGATTGGAATATGTGAACACCAAGGATAAAATAGCTAATATTTTCACTAAGGATTACATAAGGATGCACATGAATATCTAAGAGCTAAACTGGGGGTGATTCCCCTAGCTAAGGCTATTTAATCTAAGATAGAGCTTTGCATCAAATGTGTTGTTCATAATATCTTACGAGTTGATGTAGAAAGCCATACTTTAGGAGATGCCTAAAGTAACAAAGAAAGAAGAACATAATGTTGTATCAGTATTAGAATAGATGACAGATGGTGAATAAGATTCAGAAGTACTAACATGAAGATATCTATATGGTATAGATGCATGAGAAAGATGAAGTGTCTTTGGCATTGCTGTCAAAGAGGGAGAATACATATTAACCATGACAAATCAATGCAAGGTGTTGCTAGCAATACAAAGGAAGCTAATTAATTTCATGATTTGATATGATAGAGGGAGTCTATATGTTGCATATCAAAGTTGCATGGATGTGAATCAGAATGAAACTAAA
This sequence comes from Cupressus sempervirens, assembly GCA_028749045.1. Lineage (NCBI taxonomy): Eukaryota > Viridiplantae > Streptophyta > Pinopsida > Cupressales > Cupressaceae > Cupressus > Cupressus sempervirens. Next base: position 648,934,530 of record CM053791.1, on the reverse strand, counting down.
GGGGAGATTATTGGACACTAAGATGGGTTTGATATTGAACACAGGGAGATGCTCAAAGGAAATTACATATTTTGGATTGCATGGTAACTAGAGGTTTTATCATCAATGCATGGAAAAGATGAAGTATCTTTGGCATTATTGTCAAAGACGAAGATAATATATAGTTACTACATGAAGAGGGAGAATATATTATGTAGCAAAGAGGGAGAATACATATTAACCATGACAAATCAATGCAATGTGTTGCCAAAAATACAAAGGATGCTGATTAATTTTATGATCTGATATGGTAGAGGGAGTTTATGTGTTGCATATCAAAGTTTCATGGATGTGAATCAAAATGAAACTAAAAGGGAGATTATTGGACTCTAAGATGGGTCTGATCCTGAACATAGGGAGATGCTCAAAGACAATTACATATTTTGGATTGCATGGTAACTAGAGGTGTTACCATTAATGCCAAGAGGGAGATTGTTGGAAACTACAAATGGACCAATTTTTATGTTGTCATTGACATCAAACCTTATTGATAAGACAATTGCTATTTGAGTAAAGTGCCATATCACGATGATTGATGAAGAGGATTTAAGGACATAAAAAAGGACCTAGAGGAAAGGTTGAGTCATGAGGATCTACAATGAGAGTTGGACTTTGATGAGATAATATGATTGTTTAATCATAACCTAACTGGAGAAGGAAGTTGTACTGAAGCCTAGAAGAAGTGATCAATAGAAGACCAAATGTATAGGCTTGGTTGAGAAAATGAGTAGAAGATTAAGGAACTAGAAATTTATGCCAAGTGATGCTAGAGTTAATCAAGTGATCGTATAAGCTGAATAAAATATAATATCGAATAAGCATCACTATCAACCAAGTATTAGAAAGTATGTTGAACATAACTATTATTATCGACCGAGTAATTTAGTGATGACTGAGTGTCAGGACCCAGTATTGGCTGAGGGACAACATTTGATAGATTATGAGAAAATCTTGATTTCTAGCTGACACAATTGAATCCTTGGAGTATAGAAAGCATGTTGAAGATAAGGATGGATGACCTAGAGCATTTAATTCAAGGGAAACCATGTTTGAGAATTTCTATGCATGAATTCAAGGAGAAGTTTGGAGAAGTTTCTAGAAGAAAAAAGAGGTGACAAAATGATGGAAGGATTCAATGAATCTAACCAATTCGTAAGATTTACAGTGATGTTTAAGGAAAAAGATTAGAATTGCCTATTTAAGGAGGTACACATGTTAAACTAAAAGAGGTTAACAGAGTTGATGAAGAACTTAACAAGGTTGAAGTAGTTTTTGATTCTATTAATTGGAAAACTTGAGTAGAACGTTGAACAATAAAGTGTTTACGTAAAGAGTATTTGCTTGAAGGATGGCCAAGCTAGTCAATGAGTTAGTTGTTGAACTGAATTATGAAGATGTTAATGGAGGCCAATCAATGAGTTAGCTATTAGACTGAATTATGATCTATATTTGCAAAGTGAGTTGTATTTGTCAGATCAATCTACTATTACTTTCTAGCCATTGTATTAGTATTAAAATCCTTTAACCAAGGTTGACATAACAGTCATATGTAAATCCTTTAATCAAGGTGACATTCTAATGGAATGCTTTAAGCCCTCTAACAAGGCCACTCCTAATAGGGTGATTAAGTCCTTTAACAAGGTCACATTTAACAATGTGTTTTGTAACCTTTAATAGGGTTGGCTCCTAATAAAGCTCACTTCATAAGATTCAAAAATCGGTGACATGTTACTGGTGGTTTTTCCCAAATTGGGTTTCCATATTGAATTTTGTTGTCATGCTTGTGTGGATGTTATTTGAGATGTTTTACTGTTACTATTTTACATTATGCAAGTTTGTTAGTATTAGGATAGTGTTTGCAAGTGTTTGCAAGTTTTTGTTGTTGATTATTTTCTATAGAGATTGAGCTACTAAATGTTTAGGTTTGAAGCATTTGGAGTGATTAAAAGTTCAATTAGTACATCTAGACCTGAGGATAACTTATTCACCCCCACTCCCAATTATTCTAAATCATTCTAACAATCATTTATAGACTAGTCTTTCTTTGTTCCTTGTCACCTCTCCATTCTCATTTAGCTTATTCTTGAAAAATCCATTTCTACTACTAATGATTTTTTTATCCTTCGGTCTCAGTACTAATGACCAAGTGTTGTTCTTTCAATTTGATCAATTCGTTTCTTTATTACATTCATCCATTTGTCACTATCTAGTGCACCCTTGACTAATCTTGGGTGAAATTCAAAAATTAAACATGTATTGTCTCTAAACTGACTTCCTATCATAACTCTTGCATCTTTATTCCCAATTATTTGGTTCGATGAATTGTTCCTTCTAATATACTTTGCTAAGATAGGCTCAATTCTCTATTGCTCAACATTTTCATCACTTTGTGGGGGGTTCAACCATCTCCTTAGTTTCAACTTGTTGTAGCTCAGGTAAAGTTTCAACTCAATTGTAGCTCATACAATTAACATTTACTTCTTCATTTCATTTTCTGTCTTTACCAGCCATTTCTTTTCTAAACACCACATCCTTCAGATGATTTGACAACTTACATGAATTTGTAAATCAATAGTCTTGACATCAATGACAAATGAACAATTGATCTAATTCTCCTACATACCTTTCATAGCTCGGTGAACTAACCTTTCCACACTATCAGCATCGAGATCAATGATATCAGTTGGGATAACAAATATAAGTCATAAATTGTGATTATAATTAATATAAAATCTGATTTTTAAATTCGAGTTGTTTGGACTATTTAATATAAATAATATTTATATATTTTTCTATTAATGTTTCAAGTTATGTACTAGAGATAATTCAATTAATATATTACCAAAATGTATAGGTGAGTTAGAAGTCAAAAATAATTCTTGAATCACCTATAAGTTAAAGATTTCACATGGACTTCCTACCATTCAAATATTATGAAAATATTATTATAAATTATAGATAATGTTTAAATTGTCAAAAATTTAAAATTTAAAAGTAGTAATAAAATGTTATTATAATTAAAATAAAATGGAACTCTTAAAAGTTATTTTAACTATTTCATTTTGATATACCATTTTTACATAATTCATAAAGATGAGTTGGACCAGAAATATATTAATTTTAATGATTTTCTATTTATTATGAATATTCAGATTGCGTTTAATAATATAATATTAATTTTTTATATAAAAATAAATTAAACTTTTTTAACCAATCAAACTTAATTAATATTTTTAATAATTTAATATTTTAGTATTTTATGAAGTTAGATGCAAATTATATAAATTACCAATTTACAAACACATTTAAAACACATCTATAGATTTTTTGAGAGCGTAACACTTTTTGTAGGAACTTAGTTGCTTTGCATGATCATAACTTATTGCATATTATATTAGAACTATAGTAGTTAATGCTTAATTTGCTTTTTTGTTAATTTCTTTTCTAATCAACTTTTAAAATAAAGTTCAACTTATTAGAGTTAAAATCGTGTCCTAGTACACATAATTAAATTATAATTAAACCTAACTATAGTTTACAATAAATATTTAATCAAATCTATTTACATTTTATTCATTTTTACAAAGTTTCACTACCCCATACTAATATTTAATAAAATTAGCCTTAATCAAATTTAATTAGATTAATCTAAATTATCTATACACAATAGGGGAAGAAACCTAGTAGTAGTCAGATGGTCCAGTGATCTCGAGGGTTTCGTGATAGATACCCCAGTTACCACTTTCAATAAGCCCCAAAAATGATAACACATGTACTAATAGTCCATAACAATTACAAATGTACTTGTAGTTGATCATTTTTTAGCTTTCTTGGTTGCTGATTAGTCCATTTGTGTCAAAAATGCTATTTTTTTGGTGAGCAGCTATTGTGGGTGAACATAACAGGTCAAGGAGTGTAAAAGGACACTTTTTGACCATTCCGTACTTCATGACCTCTATAGAGAGCTATGTAAATGCCCAAACACTGAAAACTTAGCTTTAAACTAGAGTCGGCTACATAGGTAAGATGAAAACATTGGCATTACTGAACTTACAATTTAGGAAATTTAGATGCGCAAAATTAGCCTAAACAAGTATTGAATCTCTTCCCTTTAACATTTATTCAAAGTTCCCTCACCCATCAAACATAAACCTAATTATGTCTTAATCAGCAGACGGCTTAAACATCACACAGTAAGCTTCATTTCCAAGACTAAAAATGCGGTGATAAAATCAATTAATACATATGTTTCAGATTAACAGCCACATGATCAGATACAACCTTTCCAAAGAGACACTAAATCTTTAATGCAGACTGAGAAAAGTTCAAATTAGTTAACATCAACGTTCCCATTTTCAACCAGACAATGGAGAAGAGTCTGAGAAGGTGCAGACGTAGAAGAGACAAGATCTCATTTGTTTTATAGCTGATGCATACAATTGCACGCTCAAATCACACAACCAGCATTTTCTGTGCCTTGGAATGAGACGTACTGATTCCAAAAACCTCATTAATAAAACCAAAACTTTGTAGACGTCATCTCAGCACAGAACTTTCTGGGCTTACAGAATACAGAGCCTGTGAAATAAAGACAAAAAATTCCAGTTGTAATTTTGCTCATAAACATTTCGTTGATCACTGAGCCTCTTTTGTTGGCTTGTTTGAAGGAGATCAGAATAAGAACAAAATATTAGTTTAGATGGACCAGAGTTATTAGCGCTTTTGTGAAACTCTGCGTCTTGTTATCTGAGTGAGTGCCGAAGCACACAAAACTAAGTGTTGCTAAGTTTTAGATTGTTTTGAAACTGGGTAAATGGTTTCTTAAGTGACTCCATGTTTTCCTGCTTTGTTTTACCAACGCTGAATTTTATGTGCTTTCTTCTATGGTTGTGCTTCTTTTTCTCTTGTCCAAAAATTAGTTGGAGAAAAAGTTCATTAAATGATTTTTATATATAGCATTCTTTGGCTCTTGTATGTCTGATTAAGACTTGTTACTCTAAAAATAGTCTAATTTGTTTGTACGTATTGCAATAAGTTCATTTTGTTGAAGTCATTGGATCAATTTTTTTATGATAGTCAATAATACGATTTCAACCTTATTTCTTATATCATATATCATATTTTTATAGATTTTGAATCTTCATATCTTATTTCATTGACATGACAATTTAGAAAGACACTATCATCATTAGTGGTAGTCGTATTCAATCAGTTCAACCACAACTCTTTGATTTATTAGTCCCTGTCGTAAGGCAGGAGACTGTAGTTTTCGAATCACTTTTTTGAATTAGTTCACTTTTCGTACATCGTGCTTGTTTCATATATCCTATGGTTTGAAAGATTTTTTCTATTAGAGTAAATTTTATTATATTTACTTTCTTTTTTTGATTGGCTGAAAGCATTATTCCTGGCAGTATTTTTCTTTTTAAGTTGAAAACAAAAGGAAAATAAGAGAAGTGCTTAGAAATGTGGCTTGTTGCATGAAGCTACATGCTCAGAAATGTGGCTTCTTGCATGTCATAGATTGTATTAAAACTTAGCATATGTATTTAACAAGTGTTCTTCTATTATTGTTTGTTTTGTGCGGTTTAGAGATCAATTTAATGTTGGAGCTGCCCTTCTCTTGATTTCATCTCAGCCCATTGTACTCACATTTCAGTTAGGTAAAGAATTGTTCCTTGCATTTCTATTGAATATGATTTGCGCTTCCATCTTTTCAATGCTTGGAAATTGTCATTATTATATCCAAAATGTTTGATATGATCAAGGCTTACAATTTTCATGCCTCTTATGTTTTTTTTTTTGGATTTTCTTGTGCATCTGAGAATTTATTACATTCATACTAGAAAGTAGATATTGGAAAAGAACCTGTACTATTTTCTTATATTGGAAAGAAGGCACTAGGAAAGAAGTTACATGCTCTTCATTTGAATGTTTTCCTCATGGTAGAAGCCAATGGCAAAGTGGAGAAGCTTAATAACTCTAATCTGGTAGCCAGTTTGGGAAAGTTGTAACTCTAATCTGGTAGTCAATTTGGAAAAGCTAAAGTGATCATTGTTGTGAAGCCATTTTGAACATTAGAATTGTATTTAACCAAACATTTTAATTCTTGGTATTTAATAACATCTCTAGATGGAGTTCCTTTTAGCCATTGAACATGGTAGGAAGAATATCTGGTACAAGATTTTCTTTCATCACAAAGATTCACAATATCACCTTGACCCTCTTCTTTTTATATATATGGTTGCTACTGAATATCAATAATAGTTAGATTTCAAGAGGAAATAGTTGACATTTAAGCCAGTTTGATCGAATAGATCTACTAAATACATTTTTGTAAAGTTATTGATTTGTTATATCAATGTCTTCTTTAGTTGCTTTCTAGATTGAATCTACGCTAAACCATGCACTAGTGGTAGTAATTATAGCCCTTGTATCATGCTTCTAATTATGTTGAGCACTTTATGTATCCAATCATGCAATGGTCAATCCAAAAATCACAGTGGATTAGATTATCGAGATAATGATTTACTATGGAAAACATGGGTTTGGATAAAGATTCTCTAGATGCTCTCCCGATAGCTAAATATAGATCAAAAAATATGAATGATTCTCTAAAATGTGTAGTGTGTCTCTCTCCATTTGAGGAGAATGATAAAATTAGGGGTTTTCCTAACTATTGTCATCATTGTCATACATAGTGCATAAATATATGGTTACAATCCCGCACTAGTTGTCATATGTGAAACCAAATGGTCTCATCGAGTCAATCACCTACTATAATGAGTTCAAACAGAGGGAGAGAAGTCAGTTCATCAATGGAGAAAATGTGACTATTGTTTGCTTGCATCTGGTTTGAGGGAAGAGGGTAGAGAAGTTCTAGTGCAGTGTAGTAGTCAAGCAAAGTGTAGAGAAGCGCAGAGTAAGTGCATTAATGCTAGTGAGCAAGGCTTTGAATCATCAAGGAATGCTTGTTGGAAGATGAGCGGTATACATTGCTATTGAAATTGGACCTCCATCTTAATAGTATCTTTATTTTTTTCTCCAAAACTCCATATAGAGAATAGGGCTCTAAGTAGGCATGTGTCTCTTCCCCAGAGTCTCTCGTGGCTTGTTGCAAGCTATCTCATGTGTCATTTGCATGAGGATTCCTCATTTACATTTACTTCATCCCCACAAATCACTCGTGAAATCTATATAGCTCCTCCTTTTCTTCATAATAATTCACCATTTTATGTTGAAAGAAAACTTCTTTACTCAATTTATAGTGCAATGAAACTGATAGCCAAAAACAATTTTTACTTCTCATTATTGACATAAATATCACTTTCCTTCTAAAGTTTTGGTGAACATTTCTATCACTTTATAGATAAATTGAGCTTTACTTTATAGCATAGTGATAAATGCACATTTCTATATTTTACTCAACATCTTTTAATATTCTCTGAAAGTAGAGATTGCATCTATTGCTAGGGCTTATATTATTTTCTTATTTTAAAAATAAGCCAAAAATAAATTTGAATAGATATCATTAATTTCATTTACGTTTATTATCTATTTTAATAGTCCCCATTCCTCTCATATACAGGCACACAATTTTAAACTTAGCTAGTGGCTGGAAGTTTTGAGATAACATTTGAGGAGGGGTCAACAACAATGCTCCTCTATTGCTTGAGAGGTCAGCAAAGCTTTGCTAGCAATCTTCCACCTCACAACACAAATAAGCTTCTAGACAAAATATATATTGACAAAACACATGAGGCCCTTTCATAGTGGAGAACATGGCTAGGCAGTGTAGATTGGGATTGGCTGATATTTCAATTTGGGACACCAAAGCTCACAAATTTAGTGCTTAACTTTTATTCTTTCTGTGGTTCATGGTGTCCCTTCCCTTATGATTTTTGCATCTTGTTGTACATTAAATATAATAATTGTATGCCAGTTTTTAATCCTAAAGTTTATAGTAATTATTTCATTGAAAAGATATTTATCTTAAGTTTTATTATTTTCTTGATTGGTGGTTGGAATTTTTTCCAAGGTTTAATATTTTTTCATTTAAAACTTTAAAAATGAGCTTTAATGACCAATTAAAAAACTAGCAATATTTTTTTAATCGATATAGTTCTAATTTAATTTAATCAATAGAATATTTTTATTCATTCTGATATTTCTTTTTTTAATAATTTCATTTAATTTCTATGACTCAATAAATTTCTCCACTTTAGTACCTTTTAACTCATAGGTATTTTCTATATTAAAATTTTGAAAATTGATTTTAATTTGAATTTGAATTTTAAACTTTGAAAGAAAGGGTTAACTTTAGGTATTTCACATTCAAAGTAAATTACATGTTTAAATATTTTCTTACTATGTAGATCATAAATTACATGTTTAAATATTTTCTTACTACGTAGATCACAATTTAATGAACTAATCTATCCTAGATAATTGAATATTTAATTTGTATATTATTTCTTTTTTTTTCTATATTTAAATTTTAAAAAATTGATTTTTTTTAATTTAAAAAAGATTAGGTTAAATTTTAAGTTTATATATTTAAATTGATTGATTATATCATTCCATGGCTTATTAAGATGTATTAATTTGATTGTTATTTATTAATAGAAATTTTATCCTTTTATTTAAAATTTAACAATTAATTTTAATTTAATTTCTCTACTTTAATTTTTTTTCAAATATTGGTATTAAGTCTAGTATGTTTTATTTATATATTTAAATAATTCAAATAGAAAACATAAAAAATTTAAATACCTTTTTAATTAAATTTTAAAACAATTAAAAAATAATAAATACAAATAATTTTAAATAGAATGTGATATATTAAATTATTTAAAAAATCTAAACTTAAATATAATAATTATAACAAATAAAATATAGACGCTAAAACTATTGTCACACCATCCCATGGAAACATCTAATTTGTAAAGTTCATGAATGATCACTCATGGGATCTTGCGAAATGAACTTTTTAACACCCCTCATAAAATGCACTACTTAACACCTCTCAACTAGTTATGTTCATGAATGATGATTCACATTAATTTGAAAAATCACCTCAAAAAATTGAAAAATCACCTCATTTTGATAATTTATTTTCTTATACCTTTCACAAAAGGCAGGGACTCTTGCTCCAATAGAGCTCTTGTTTCCTAAATTTTGATACACCAAAGTACTGCTTAAATTGTGCTACCTTGAATTCAATTTTTTAGTTTTTTCTTTTACTTCTCCTTTTGATTTTATCTCTTTTAGTTAAGTTATACACATAGAAGGGTTATGAGAGAAGTAGTCACCCTGATGAATATGTTCATGTTAATTCTAACTGTCACTCATCCTTGAAATTTATGCTCATGGTATGATACTTATAATGTATCTTGTGATTAGGATGATTGGCTTCAAACATCGTCATGGTTGCTAGTGAAAGGTATCAACATTCCTAATCCTTGTATACATTTTTTTGAAAGGTATTCCACAAATTGAGTCATTAGATACTAGGTAAAGATTTATTCTAGAGACTTTAAACTACCACAAATGATGAGAGACCTAAAAGGGGGTACCTATTAGGCCAAGAGGCAAAAATGGGGAACGTTTGGGTTAAACACAACACCATTTTACCTTTCCTTGTAAAAAACACTTTAGAATACACATTGACTAGTATAACTTACTTTTCTAGACTATTCAACCTTTCCAACTATTGATCTGCAAGATGCGTTGACTAGCATAACACAACTTGCTAGATTATTCAACTTTGTTTTCACATAAATCTCTCTTTGGATGAGTAGAACTAGCACACAAAAAACTTGTTGGACTATTTCAAATCTCCTCGTCTCTTCCCATGGATCACACGCATAACACAACTAGTTGTGTTGGATCATTTCTATTTTTTTATGAATCACCTAGCATAACACAACATGCAACACACAAAATCCATGTTTTTCATTTTCTCTATTACATCACACACTAAGGCTTGGTTCTAGATCTAGTGAAGTTCCTTTTCTTATGCTAGGATACAACCAGACAACTTAAACATCACACAGTATGACTTGATTTTCTAGGCTAAAAGTGTTAAATAGTCAAAATTGACTTATATTTTCCAAGCTTAATTTTTTCATTGGTGTTTGATATTTAAGGGTGATCAGATGCACCTTATCCAAATCAATGTCCAACTTTTCTAAGGAGCTCTTTTTGTGACTTCTAACAATCTTCTAGTTTTTTTTGTAGGGTAGAGTTATACTAATCTATATTACCATGCATGAATTCCATGAATAAAAATTCAAGAAAGTATTTTAATGATGATAATAACACTATTTCTCATTCTTATTTATCAAAAGAGGTCATCCTAACGAAAGGAGGGCAAGAAGAACTAGGTCCAAAAGCACACCCAACAATCTAAACCAACCTTGTAGAGTTAACACAATGACAACAAACACACAAAGAGTACAACACCAAGAGAGAGAGAGAACAAAACACTTTTATTGATTCATCAAAATATCAACATACAAGCCCATCTATAAGGCCTTTTGGGTTATGGCCAGATACAATATACACTCAAGATCTAAGATCCTACTTCAAATTTGTACTTTCAGACACATATGCAATAGATTTTTTTAGTCCTCTAAAATCTCTAAGTTTTCTCTCCTTTCAAAAATATGTTCTAACTCTAAGCCTAAACACCCTATCTGTACTTGCCAAAATGACTTACAAAAGATTCTAAAACATTAAAAAATAGAAAGGCAGATCCAAAGATGGTCTACACATATTCCAAGACAAGATCTAATCATAAAATTCACGATCATAATTAATCACGCAAGTCAACTCCCATTAAGAATCCAAACACATAAATCTCATCCAAAATGCTAACACTCGACATCAATAGGAACACTCGGCACATGAAGGATCACTCAACACATGAAGGATAACTCAGCACACACTGTGGAACTTGGCACACACTACAGAGTGAGATGGGATAACATGCTAACTCTGAATGTTAACATGTCGTGGGATAAGTTCAACTCGGCTTATACTACAAAATTATCGGCACTCAAAAATTGTTGCAACTCAGCAACAACTAGTAGAATGAACACAAATGAGCAAGATAACACATCAACCTAGGATGCTCTTGCATCAGACAACTAGGGTAGAAAGAAATGATTCTCCTAAATCATTGAGATGTCACAACTTGAATTGAATCCAAATTAGATTGAGAAATCCATGTATCATCTTCAACTCGTCTATTTTTCCACTTCACCAAATATTCATAGTATTATTTTCCTCATGTGCTTTTACCATCTCTCTAGTCCAATATCTGTTCAACCTCTTTAATCTGCTTCTTAGGATAATCATCAGGTACAACAACTTCATCATCTAACTCATGATACTTATACAGATCAACAACATTGAATATAGGAGATATATCCATGTCATCAGGTAACTCAACTTCATAAGCATTTCTATTGTCAAACTTCTTCAAGATCTTACAAGGTCCAAACTTCTTCATCTTTAGCTTACTGTATTTTCCAACAAGAAATCTTCCTTTCTTCAAATGAACCATCACCTCATCACCAACTTCAAAAACATAATGTCTTCTAGTCTTAATAGAATTCTCCTTGTACTTATTACTTTATTCCAACTTCAGCTTTACTTCCTTATGCAAAGACTCCATAAAATCAGTAAATTCTTCTCCTACAGCACTTCTCTTGTCTTCACTAGCAACATCCCTTAACTTTGATACTCCTATAGGCTTCATTCTAGTAAAAATATCAAAAGGTGTCTTCCCTATACTCCTATTCACAAAATTATTATATGCAAACTTAGCTTGTGCCAATACCATCTCCCAATTATGTGATTCATCTCCAACTAAGCATCTCAGCAAATTACCCAAGCTTCTATTCACAACTTCTATGCATCCATCAGCTTGTGGATGGAATGTAGAAAAAAATTTCAACTTAGTACCCATCTTCTTCCACAAAGTTCTCCAAAAATAACTAACAAACTTACTATCTCTATCAGAAATAATACTTCTTAGTAATCCATGTAATCTAACAATCTCTTTGAAAAAAATTTCAGCAACATGCTCAGCATTTGATGTCTTCTTACATGGTATAAAATGAGCCATTTTAGAAAATCAATCCACAACAACAAATATAGAATCATACCCCTTTATTGTTTTAGGAAATCCAAGAAAAAAATCCATATTAATGTCACTCCAAGGTTTCTCAAGAATAAAAATAGGTGTATACAATCCAATATTCTAACTTTCTCCTTTTGCAACTTGAAAAACTCCACAAATCTTCACAAATTTCTAAACATCCTTATACATATGTGGCCAATAATACTTTTCCTTTAGAAAACTCAATGTCTTATCAATTCCAAAATGTCAAGCCAATCCACCACTATGTTTTTCCTTAATTAGATTCAACCTCATAGAACTTCTAGGAAACAAAACTAAATACCTTTGAACAACATACCTTCTTAAATGAAGTATTCATCATACTTACTAATGTGATCCATTAGATTTTCTTCTCCACACTCTCTCCACACCTTAGAAAAATTAGGATCAGCATCATACAACTCTTTCATGTCATCAAAACCAAGAACTTCAACCTTCATCTCAGCTAACAAAGAACGTCTTTTGCTAAATGCATCAACAACTCTATCATCAACGAAGTCTCCTAGATCCTCAATATTGGACTTCACAAAAAAGCATGTAATTTCTACCAAGAAGTCATCCCAATACTTAGCTATAACTAAGAGACAATAAATATCCTAATGTATTGAGTGACAAATGACCATGATTGAAAAATTACAAGAAACATTAGGAGAAATAATTATAGATGCAATCTCAATAGGAGGAGAAGTAGGAGCTAGAGTTGGAGGTACTAGATCTTTTTGGAATGGAGGAACATGTGGATCTCTATACATCTCCCATACATAGATCCAAATATCATGATGATGTGTTACCTTCATTTCATCAAGTGAATATATAACCTCCATATCCTTATGTGAAATAATTGCATGGAAAAGGATACCCATAGAGACATCATTGTAAGGAAGTCCTTCCACATATAAATATTGCATTTTACTCATTAAGAAAAGTGAGAACTAATTCACTCCATTCCTTATAGTTTTGTGTTGTCAATTTAATCAAATCATCCTCATCCATGTACTAATAAATGCACCCCAAAAAATTATGCAATAAATTAAACACCCCCCCCCCCCCAACTAGAAGAGCCAACTAAGGAAGATCAAACCATACAAAGTATAAATGAAGAAGATAAAGAGATAGAACATACCCATAATGCTCAAGTAGATCAATCTACTAAGGTGAAGTTAGACCACCAGTTTCATGACCTCCCACTAAGGGAATAAAGGAGACAATACAACCAAGTTTCATAGGAACTGAGGAACATAGACAAGAGAAAAAAGAGGTAGAAGTCACTCCCATGACATCTCAAAGACTGAGTGCGCATGTCTCATCTCATAGTTTACAGATAGCATTGCCGAGTTCCAATACTCCTAATTCCAAAGGAAAGAAGTTGAAGAAAAATGTTAAACACTCATCCCAGGGAATCAAAGGTAAACTAGTTACCTTAAATGAGGATATTGTTATACCTGACTGGGATAAGCCTACTTTAACAAAAGAACAAATGATAATTTTGAGTGAAATATTTTCAAGAAAAGCTAAGCAAGTTGAGCTCAGAAGGGAGCATCAGAAGAAAAAAGTTTTGTTTTCAAGATAAAATATATTCTTTTGGATTCCATTGTTACTAGTGATTTAAATGAACATGCCCCCATGCTTGACCAATTGGTACATATTATAGATAAAATAAATTAGCCAAATATTGATGTTCAACAGAAGCTAATGGAGAGAGATGAGAAAAAATATGATAATAAAGTTATGGAGAGAGTCTCAATTGTGATAGTTGTGAAAATGGTAGAGCTATCCAACAAAGTTACTAATGTCAAGAAGATAGTATCTGACATTAATTATTTATTTGGAAAACTTTGTTATGTACTAGCATTTATCAAGGAGGTAAGAGAACATATGAATAAGATTGATGAAGACATGCAGCAAAGCACAAGTACCTCGACCTCTAATGCTAGTACTAGTTCTTTTCACTTTTCCAAGCTAATATTTTTGTAGGCCAAACAATCTGAATTATTGCATGAAGAAGGCAAGATACAAGCCAAACTACTAACAATCCAAGCTTTGATAACTCCACATTTGGCACTCATACAAAAGCACATTAAGATTGCTAAAGATTTAATTTAGAGCAATCAACAATTATTTATTGGAGATAATATGGTTCATCTTACAGTCACACTGGAAATTTAATGTCACATTCTTGATGAATTGATGCAGAATTGAGAGAATACAATGGATATGGTTCTTAACTCCCATAGATCATTTTTGGAGAAATATGGAGTAGTTTCTAGATTCTAGCTACATGTCAGAACATCTATGGCAAAAGCAAGGTGGAATTAGTGTGATGCATGATCAAAAGTATGGTGTTGTAAATATCTATATAAAGCATCAGATCATGTTTGTCCATTTTGAAATTTTGCTGATGTATATATAAGTTTTGGAGTCATAAGAAGTTAGAATTGTGAGAACATTTCTAGATTATAGTCTAAGGGGGAGTACTTTTGTATTGATATGTTATGTTTGACCATGACAAAGTGTTTTTGGCACTAATGTCAAAAGGGAAGATTGTTGATCCCTAAGTTATGTTGTCTATTAGTGTCAAATATTTAGTCATACATTTGGCAATGTTGGTCAGTCATCACTACAACCAAGCCATCTTATATAGGCCAAATATTGCAATTAGACTTGTATATATTTCATGTATGAACCAAGCAGTAGTGATTGTCGAGAAAGTCTACGGTTGTTGAGTACTCCAATACATGTTAAGTTATCTAGAAGATAGTTCAGGTTGAGCATATACATGTCGAGTCACATAGTATAAGTTGAGCAAGTAAATTTCGAGTGACAACATGTAGAACAATTATGACTAAGCATTAGAAAGTTCAAGTGTCGAATAAACAAGTTGTGACATAATTGTTTGGAATGGCTCAAACATTGAGGTAAACCAATTTTGCTAATATGGAGATGTATGTTTTTATTCAAGGATTCAATTACAGAGGTGATCACACATTTTGTTATGGATCATTTATCCCTATATAAGGTGATCAACCAATCAAAAAATAAGGTCTAAGTGGAAAAAGTGAACAATTTGGATCATTGATTTTGATCTAGAAATTTCTAAAAATGGTTATAAAAGGAGGATCCAAACCCTAATTTCATAAGGTGTGTGAGAGAGGTTGAAATTTTGGATGCTAGAGGTGAAGTGTGAAGGAAAAACAAATATAGCGATCAAACAAAGCAGTGAAGGGAAAAATATAGATATATAAATTTGGAGATCAGATTAGAGATTGTAAAGAGAAGATATGTTATCATCATTTACAAACCAAAGGATTAGGTACTAATACATTCTAGCAAGTGTTTTGTGGTAAATATCTTAATAAAGTAGTCCTAATAGACCTTTGTAAATATCTTAACATAGCACTTACATAGTTGTAAGTTTTAAATCCTTTAATCAAGGTAGACTCTATAAGTCTTGTAAGGTCTTAACAGGGAAGACCCCTCATAAGATAGATCATTAGAAGTGATCAAAATTGTAGCCCTAACATGTGAACTTTATTGCTCCGGTAGTGAAGATTTGTGGGTGTCATCCCCACCCTAGTTTTACCTTCACCTTGGAGAGTTTCTGGGTAACCAAAATCTCTGTGTTGTGTGTTGATCATTTTAATGCATATTTCATTGATGTGATTAGTTTTCAGATCTTATACATCATTGTAGTAATTTTTTTATGTGATTTATGATATTTTTGAGATAAGGGTTTAAGGTGAAACATATTAGATTGAATAATTGTTTGAAAAGGTAAAATTTTAAAGATCCCGATTCACCCCTCCTCTTAGTATCTTGCTTTTCCATTAGAATTCCAATACTTTTAGTTAAAAATCTCCATTTCTTTAATCCTCAGTTCCTTTTAGATATCTAAAGATTCTTTTCACAACAGTCATATGTGTCTCTTTATGATAAGAAGAAAGTATTGCCACAATACTAAAAACATGAGCAATATTCGGTCTACTAAGTACCACATACTATATCTTACAGGTTGTTGATCTATACAATGTGTCAATTATCTCAATAGAATAATCTTCCTTTGACAATTTGCATCCAGACATCATTAGTGTACCAATGAGTCTTGAGTCCCCCATCCCAAAAGTTCTTAGGATCTCCTTAATATACTTTGAGTGTGTAATGTATATCCCATCCTTGGTCTATTGAACATGTAAGACAATGAAGAATTTGATCTCTTCAATCATTGACATTTCAAATTCCTTTCTCATTTAATCAAAAAATGGTCTACACATTAGTTTATTTTCCCCAAATATGATATCATCAAAAAATATTTCATCTAGTTAATACCTTTTCTTCATATTCTTTTTCAAGTAAAAATTAATGTTCTCACTAGTTGTAATGAAATCCTCATTAGACATGAGTTGAGTCTTTCATACCATGCTTGAGGTGTCTATTTCAAATCATATAGTTCCTTGTGCATTTGGCATGCCATGTTCTTCTTGTATTTGTCAATAAATCCTTTAGGTTGTTCAATGTATACCTCTTCTTCTAGTATTCCACTCAGAAATGTAGAATTTACATCCATTTGATATACATCCTTTAAAAGTAGTATAAGCAAGTAGAATTGTCACACCGTCTAGTCTAGAAATAGGGGCAAATGTCTCACCATAACCATTGCCTTCCTCTTGAGGATATTTTTTTTGGAAGCTACAATTGGAACAATTTTTATGTTGTCATTGATGTCAAACCTTATTGGCAAGACAATTTCTATTTGAGTAAAGTGCCATATCAAGATGATTGATGAAGAGAATTTAATAAGAAGGACATAACAAAAGGACCTAGAGGAAAGGTTGAGTCACAAGGAACTACAATAGCCACTTGATTAGTTGGACTTTGACAAGATAATATGAGTGTTTAATCATAACCTAAGTGGAGAAGATAGTTGTACCGAAGCCTAGAAGAAATGATCAATAGAAGACAAAATGCATAGGCTTGACTGAGAAAAAGAGCATAAGATTAAGGAACTAGATGTTTATGATGAGTGATGCTAGATTTTATAGAGCAATAGTATAAGCTAAGTAAATTATAATGTTGACCGAGCATCAATATCAACCAACAATCAAAAAGTATGTTGAACAACACAATTAGTATTGACAAAGTAATTTAGTGATGACCAAGTGTTAGAAGCGAGTGTTGGCTGAGGGACAATATTTGATAGATTATGAAGAAATATTAATTTCTAGCTAACACAATTGAATTCTTGGAATATCAAAAGCATGTTGAAGATAAGGATGGATGACCTAGAATATTTAATTCAAGGGAAACATTGTTTGAGCATTTCTATGGATAAATTCAATGAGAAGTTTAGAGAAGTTTCTAGAAGAAAAAAGAGGAGATGAAATGATGGAAGGATTTAATGAATCTGACCAAACCCTAAGATATATGATAATGTTTAAGTAGAAAAATATTAGAATTACCTATTTAAGGAGGTACAAGGGCTAAAATAAAAGAGGTTAGTAGAGCTAGTGAAGACCTTAACAAGGTTGAAGCAGTTTTGATTTTGTTCATTGGAAAACTTGAGAAGAAGGTTGAACAATAAAGTATTGAGGTAAAGAGTGATTGCTTGAGAGATTGCCAAATGAATCACTGATGGAGATGTTAATGGAGGCCAGAAAATGAGTAAGCTATTGGACCAAATTGTGATATGTAATTGCAAAGTGAGTTACATTTGTTAGATCAATCTACTATTACTTTCTAACCATTGTATCAATATTGAAATCCTTTAATCAAGGTTGACCAAATTGTCATATATAAATCCTTTAATCAAGTTGACATTCTAATGGAATGTTCTTAAGCCCTCTAACAAGGTCACTCCTAAAAGGGTGATTAGATCCTTTAACAAGGTCACATTTAACAATGTGTTTTATAATCTTTAACAGGGTTGGGTCCTAGTAGAGCTCATTTTAGAAGAGTGAAAATTGGTGACATGTTATTGGTGGTTTTTCCAAATTGGTTTTCCACGTTAAATCCTAGTATCATACTTGTGTGGATGTTATCTAATATGTTTTACTGAACTAATGTTTTACATTCTGCAAGTTTGTTACTATTAGGATAGTGGACTACAAGTTTATGATGTTGATTATTTTCTATAGAGATTGATCTACTAAATGTTTAGATCTGAAGCATTTGAAGTGATTAAAAGTTCAATTGGTACATCTAGACATGAGGATAATTTATTCGCGCCCTCTCAGTTATTCTAAATTATGTTAGCAATTTCTATCAGAGCATTCGTGCTTGTAAAGAAAAGTTTGAAGGTACCTTAAGTTAAAGATCAATATGTATAGAAATGAGGTGCCAAGGTTGAACAAGGAGAACTTCCCTAGATGATCGAGTTTGATGAAGTTTAGTTTGATAGGAATTTGAGAAGAAGCAATGCATTATGTGGAAAATGCATATATGGAGATACCAAGACCTCTGATAGCTTAGCAAATGAAAGAGGAGCAAGAACACAATTAGGCTACATTTGGAGATTACATTAGCCCTAAGATACACCAAGTTTGATGACATAAAAGAGTGCACCAGTACTAAGAAAACATGGGATACATTGTAGACTATCTATGGATGAGATACAAATGATTGAGAGAAAAATTAGAAATTTGAGAGACAATTTTGATGAGATGGGAATGATAGAAGGAGAGACCATTTCTCAATATTGTGGATGAGTCAAAGAAGTAGTAAATGCTATAAGAGGATCAAATGGTAAGATTGATGATGAAATGGTGATAGAAAAGTATTGAAAACCCTACTTCTTATTTATGTTATTAAAGTCTTTGCACTATAAGAACTAAGATGTACACCTAGTAAAAATCTAATTTTTGAAGGACTAGTTGGTATGATTATTGCTTTTGAATTGTCAAACTTTAAAATTTTTACTCCTACTACTATTGAATATGTATTCAAATCTCAATTGGTTTTGTGTATGAAAGGAAAAATAAAGTGTGTGAATAGTGATAGTGATATCTCTGATAATGATCTTGATGAGCTTGAAGTATTTATGGCTAGAAGACTTCCAAGTGGTAGAGGAAAATACAAACATAAAATTTTGATAATATGTTTTTCATGTAATAGAGTTGGTCATATTGTTGTAATATGTCTTGATAAAGAAGACAAGGATGAAAGAAGGGAAAGAAAATACAAAGGCAAAAGAGATGACATATATAATAGAAGAAATAAGGACTACAAAGATAAAGGTAAGAAATATTGTTATATTGTGGAAGAAGAAACAGCCGAGTCTGATAGTAATGATGAATAATTTATTTATGTTGCTATGAAAGAAGATTCTGATGAAGATGAGAAAACTACATTAATTTCATATGTGAGTAAAGGTGATGGATGGATAATTGATAGTAGCTTCTCACATTACATGACTAGTCACAAAATTAAGTTTGAAACCATGAAACAATATAAAGATAGTTGTGTTAAGTTTGGTAATGATACACCCTATCTTGTGAGAGGTAAAGGATCTTGAAACAATTGATCGATGAGATCAAATGTGACAATGTCTATTGGGTTGAAGGACTTAACTATAATTTTTTGAGTGTTTCACTATTGAACAAATCAAAGTATAAAGTTGAATTTCATCAAAAGAAGGCCAAGATTATTTGATGATACTGGTGAACTAATTGGAAGTGTAGAATGGACAAGAGGTAACTTGTTCTATTTGGATTTATCTGATGAGAAATGCTTGTTTTCACAATATGATGATATATTGTTATGGCATAAGAGGTTGTGTCATGTGAACTTTGATAATATGGTAAGTATTAGTAAGATGAAAAGAGTGAGATGATTACCACGATTGAAGAAACCTCATAATGCTATGTGTAAATAATGTCAACTGGGGAAAATGACAAAGTCTAGTTTCAAGAGAAAGACATATTCATCTAATGATATTTTTGAATTGGTTCATACTGACCTTTGTGGACCTATTGGAGTGCAAAGCTACTATGGAGATAAATATTTCATTCTATTTGTTGATGACTAATCTAGGATGATGATATTAATGTTTCTAAAAGAAAAATTTGATGCTTTTCAAATGTTTAAGTGGTATTTGGCAAGAGTTGAAAAGGAAATAGGTTAAATTATTAATTTCTTGAGATCTGATAGAGGAGGAGAGTTTATCTCTAACAAATTCAACATATTCTGCAATGATAGAGGAATCAAAAGGAAGATGTCAATACCTAGGACCCCTCCCCAAAATGAAATAGTTGAAAGGCGAAATGGATCAATCATGGATTATGATAAAACACTAGTGATTGAGAAGAATGTGTCACAAAAATACTAGAGAGAAGTTGTAAGTACACGAGTCTATACTTTGAACCGAGTACAAGTCAAGAATGATACAAACATTAAACCCTTTGAGTTATAGTATGTGTATGCACCTAATGTGAAATATTTTAAAGTCTTTGAAAGAAAATGTTATATATTGAAGGAAAATAGAAATGGAAAACTTGATACTACAAGTGATGAAGGCATATTCCTAGGATATTCTACTAAGAGAAAAGCTTATACATGTTTGAACTCTAACACTAACAACATTGTGCAGAGTGCAAATGTGAAAGTTGATGAATATGCTGAAAATAAAGAAGTTGAATGTAATACATAACCTGGAGACTACAACACATGCATAGATGTCAATGAATGTGTTCCCTACACCTTATTTTAGTCAAAGAACAAAGCTACCAAGAAACAACAATCAATAAATGTTGAGTTACATCAGCAAGCTACTAAGCAACTAACTGTAGGTGTTGAGCATTAGCAAAATGATGTCAAGATACATGAAGAAGTTGTTGAACACCAGAAGCCAATACCAAGCAAGAAAAACAAGAGAAAGAAATACAAAACGAACTTGAAATTACTTTTTAAAATGAACCTGAACAAGAAGAAAGAAGAAAAGAACCTACACTAAAAACTTATATGAGAAGACACCATACATGTGAACAAATCATTTGAAACAAAGACTTTGGAGTTATGACAAGGAAAAGACTTGGAAGTGATACATGTTTACTTTATGAGTTTGAGCCCAAATTAGTAAAGGATGCTTTGGACAAGGAAGATTGGATTCAAGAAATGAATGAAGAAATTGAAAAAATAAAGAAGAACAAAACCTAGCCATTGGTATCTAGATTAACGAACAAGAATGTTATTGGAACCAAGTGAGTATTCAGGAACAAACTGAATGAAAAAGAAGAACTCACGAGGAACAAAGCTAGATTGGTATGCAAAGGATATGCAAAAGAAGAAGGTATTGACTATGGAGAAATATTTTCCCCAGTTGCAAGATTGGTAGGAATTAGAGCATTAATTGCATATTTTTCTTATAAAGGATTTATAGTATATCAAATAGATGTCAAATCTGCATTTCTAAATGGAATACTGGAAGAAGAGATTTACATTGAACAACTACAAGGATTTGTTGATCCCATCAAAGAGATATGTTATGTAAACTACACAAAGCATTGGATGTATTCAAACAAGCTCCTACAGCATGGTATGAAAGGCTACACAATTATTTGGTAAGAATTGGTTTTGCAAGAACTAATGATAACAATAATCTGTACTTGAAAAATGAAGGTGGTAAAGAGATACTATTGGTTACAATATTTGTTGATGATATCATATTTGGAGGACAAGATGCATTATGCAAATCATCTGCAGAGGAAATGGAGAAGGAATTTAAAATGTCTATGTTTGGAGAAATCAAATTCTTTGTTGGATTACAAGTATATCAGATGAAGCAAGGTATCTACATTACTCAATCAGAATAAATCAAGGAGATATTGAAAAGTTTTGGGATAATTCTATTTATGTGAACCAAACATCATATAGATCAATGATTGGGAAACTACAATATGTTGTTCACAATAGACATAATATTGCACTAACAGTTGGAATTGTTTCAAGATTTTTTTAAAATCCTACAGAGAATTGTATGATGACAGTGAAAAAAATACTGAGGCATCTGAAAGGAACAAATGACTATAGCCTATACTATAAGAAGAATGTCAAGTTTGAAATAAAAGTGTATATAGATGGTGATTCAAACGACAATGTTGATGACAAAAAAAGTACAAGTGGTGATGCTTTCTTTCTAGGAAAGGGACTAGTTTCATGGACAAGCAAGAAGAAGAACTATATTCCACAATTAAAAACAGAAGCTGGATATGTAGTAGCAGTAGTGAATTGTTCTAACATTGTGTAGATCAAGCAATTGTGGAAAGGGATGAAGGAAGATATCATTGATCCTATTGTTATTTATTATTATAACACAAGTGCTATAAATATATTGAAGAACCCTGTAATGCACACAAAGACCAAACATATTGCTATCAAACATGATTACTTGAAAGAGTTAGTTAAAGATAAAGAAGTGAGATTGGAATATGTGAACACCAAAGAGAAAATAGCTAATATTTTCACTAAGGCTTTACATAAGGATGCACATGAATATCTAAGAGCTAAACTAGGGGTGATTCCCCTAGCTAAGGCTACTTAATCTAAAATAGAGTTTTGCATCAAATGTGTTGTTCATAATATCTTACGAGTTGATGCAAAAAGTCATACTTTAGAAGCTACCTAAAGTAATGAAGAAAGAAGAACATAATGTTGTATTAGTCATAAGAATAGATGACATATGGTGAATAAGATTTAGAAGTCCTAACATGAAGATATCTACATGGTATAGATGCATGAGAAAGATGAAGTGACTTTGGCATTGCTGTCAAAGAGGGAGATAATATACAATTACTATATGAAGAGGGAGAATATATTATGTAGGAAAGATGGAGAATACATATTAATCAGGACAAATCAATGCAAGGTGTTGCCAACAATACAAAGGAAGTTGATTAATTTCATGATCTGATATGATAGAGGGAGTCTATGTGTTGCATATCAAAGTTGCATGGATGTGAATTAGAATGAAACTAAAAGGGAGATTATTGGACACTAAGATGGATCTGATACTAAAAATAGGGAGATTCTCAAAGGAAATTACATATTTTGGATTGCATGGTAACTAGAGGTGCTACCATCAATGCATGGGAAAGATGAAGTGTCTTTGGCATTTCTATCAAAGAGAGATATAATATACAATTACTATATGAAGAGGGAGAATATATTATGTAGCAAAGAGGGAGAAAACATATTAACCATGACAAATCAATGCAAGGTGTTGCTAGCAATACAAAGGAGGCTAATTAATTTCATGATTTGATATGATAGAGGGAGTCTATGTGTTGCATATCAAAGTTGCATGGATGTGAATTACAATGAAACTAAAAGGGAGATTATTGGATACTAACAAGTGTCTGATATAGAACATAGGGAGATACTCAAAGGAAATTACATATTTTGGATTGCATGATAACTAGAGGTGTTACCATCAATGCCAAGAGGGAGATTGTTGGAAAATACAATTGGACCAATTGTTATGTTGTCATTGATGTCAAACCTTATTGATAAGACAATTCCTATTTGAGTAAAGTGCCATATTGTGATGATTGATGAAGAGGATTTAAGGACATAAAAAAAAGAACCTAGAGGAAAGGTTGAGTCATGAGGAACAACAATGGGAATTTGATTAGTTGGACTTTGATAAGATAATATGATTGTTTAATCATAACTTAAGTGGAGAAGGCAGTTATATTGAGGCTTAGAAGAAGTGATCAATAGAAGACCAAATGTATAGGCTTGACTGAGAAAATGAGTAGAAGATTAAGGAACTAGAAGTTTGTGCCAAGTAATGCTAGAGTTGACTAAATGATCATATAACCCGAGTAAAATATAAACTCGACCTAGCATCACTATCGACCAAGTATCATAAAGTATGTTGAACATAACTGTTAGTATTGGCCAAGTAATTTAGTGATGACTGAGTGTCAGGACCCAGTATTGGGTAAGGGACAACATTTGACAAATTATGAGGAAATCTTGATTTCTAGTTGACACAATTGAATCCTTGGAGTATAGAAAGCATGTTGAAGATAAGGATGGATGACCTAGAGCATTTAACTCAAGGGAAACCATGTTTGAGCATTTCTATGCATGAATTCAAGGAGAAGTTTCTAGAAGAGAAAAGAGGAGACAAAATCATGGAAGGATTCAATGAATCTAACCAAACCCTAAGATCTATGGTGATGTTCAAGGAAAAAGATTAGAATTGCCTATTTAAGGAGGTACATGGGCTAAACTAAAAGAGGTTAGTAGATTTGGTGAAGACCTTAACAAGGTTGAAGTAGTTGTTGATTCTATTAATTGGAAAACTTGAGTAGAAGGTTGAACATTAAAGTGTTTAGGTAAAGAGTGTTTGCTTGAAGGATTGCCAAGCAAATCGATGACGAAGATGTTAATGGAGGCCAGTCAATGAGTCAAATGTTGGACCAAATTATGATCTATCTTTGCAAAGTGAGTTGTATTTTTCAGATCAATCTATTATTACTTTCTAACCATTGTATCAATATTAAAATCCTTTAATCAAGGTTGATGTAACAGTCATATGTAAATCATTTAATCAAGGTGACATTTTAATGGAATGTTCTTAAGCCCTTTAAAAATGCCACTCCTAATAGGGTTAACAAGGTCACATTTAACAATGTGTTTTGTAACCTTTAATAGGGTTGGCTCCTAACAAAGCTCACTTTATAAGATTGAAAAATCGGTGACATGTTACAGGTGGTTTTTCCCAAATTTGGTTTCGATGTTGAATCCTAGTGTCATACTTTTGTGGATTTTATTTGAGATGTGTTACTATTAATGTTTTACATTATACAAGTTTGTTAGTATCAAGACAGTGGATTGCAAGTTTATGTTGTTGATTATTTTCTATAGAGACTGAGGTACTAAATGTTTAGATCTAAAGCATTTGGAGTGATTAAAAGTTCAATTAGTACATATGGACCTGAGGATAACTCATTCACCCCCCCTCCCAGTTATTCTAAATCATTCTAACAATCATTTATAGACTAGTCTTTCTTTGTTCCTTGTCATCTCTCCATTCTCATTTAGCTTATTCTTGAAAAATCCATTTCTACTACCAATGACTTTTTTTATCCTTCAGTCTTAGTACCAATGACCAAGTGTTGTTCTTTTCAATTTGATCAATTCGTTCCTTCATTACATTCATCCATTTTTCACCATCTATTACACCCTTGACTAATCTTGGGTCAAATTCAAAAATCAAACATGTATTGTCTCTTAATTGACTTTCTATCATAACTCTTGCATCTTCATTCCCAATTATTTGGTTCGGTGAATGGTTCCTTCTAACATACTTTGCTAAGACAAGCTTAGTTGTCTATTGCTCAACATTTTCTTCACTCAGTGGGGGTTCAACGGACTTCTTAGTTTTAGCTTGTTGTAGCTCGAGTAAAGTTTCAACTCAATTGTAGCTCATGCAATTAACATTTACTTCTTCATTTCATTTTTTGTCTTTACGAACCATTTCTTTTCTAAACACCACATCCTTTATATGATTTGACAACTTACATAAATTTGTAAGTCAATAGTTTTGACATTAATGACAAATGAACAACTGATCTAACTCTCCTACATACCTTTCATAGCTCAGTGAACTAACCTTTCCACACTATCAGCAGAGTGATATGAGTTGGGATTACAAATATTAGTCATAAATTAAAATTATAATTAATATAAAATCTAATTTTTAAATTCTAGTTGTTTGAACTATTTAATATAAATAATATTTATATAATTTTCTATTAATGTTTCAAGTTATGTACTGGAGATAATTCAATTAATATATTACCAAAATTTGCAGGTGAGTTAGAAGTCAAAAATAATTCTTGAATCACCTATAAGTTGAAGATTTCACATGGACTACCTACCATTCAAATATTATGAAAACATTATTATAAATTATTGATAATGTTTAAATTGTCAAAAATTTAAAAGTAAAAATTAGTCATAAAATGTTATTATAATTAAAATAAAATGAAATTCTTACAAGTTATTTTATCTATTTCATATTGATATAACATTTTTACATAATTCATAAAGATGAGTTCGAACAAAAATATTTTAATTTTAATGATTTTCTATTTATTATAAATATTTAAATTACCTTTAATAATATAATACTAGTTTTTATATCAAAATAAATTAAATTTTTTTAACCAATCAAACTTAATTAATATTTTTTATAATTTAATATTTTAGTATTTTATAAAGCTAGGTGCAATTTATATAAATTACCAATTTACAAACACATTTATAAAACACCTATAGATTTTTTGAGAGTGTAACACTTTTTGTAGGAACTTAGTTGCTTTGCACGATCATAACATATTGTATATTATATTAGAATTATAGTAGTTAATGCTTAATTTTATTTTTTTGTTAATTTCATTTCTAATCAACTTTTAAAATAAAATTCAACTTATTAGAGTTGAAATCATGTCCTAGTACACATAATTAGATTTTATTTAATATTATAGTTAAACCTAACTATAGTTTACAATGAATATTAATCAAATCTATTTACATTTTATTCATTTCTACAAAGTTTCACTACCCCATACTAATATTTAATAAAATTAGCCTTAACCAATTTTAATTAGATTGGTCTAAATTATCTATACACAATAGGGGAAGAGATCTAGTAGTAGTCAATGGTCCAGTCATCTTGAGGGTTTCGTGATAGATACCCCCAATTACCACTTTTGAGAAGCCCCAAGAATGATAGCGCATGTACTAATAGTCCATAACAATTACACATGTACTTGTAGTTGATCATTTTTTAGCTTTCTTGGTTGTTGGTTTGTACATTTGTGTCAAAACTACTATTTTTCTGGTGAGCGGCTAATGTGGGTGAACAAAACAGATCGAAGGAGTGTAAAATGACACTTTTCGACCACTTCATACTCCATGACCTCTATAGACAGATAAATGCCAAAACTCTGAAACCTTAGCTTTAAACTCTTTAGTCAATTACACAGGGACGCAGAAAACATTGGCATTATTGGACTTACAATTAAAGAAATTTAGATGCGGCAAAATTAGCCTAAACAAGTATTAGATCTATTCCCTTTAACATTTATTCAAAGTTCCCTCATCCATCAAACATAAACCTAGTTATGTCTTAATCAACAATAGATGACTTAAACAACACACAATAAGCTTGATTTCCAAGACTAAAAGTGCTCTCACCGTAATGATAAAATCAATAAATACATATGTTTCAAATGAACAGCCACAGAGACGCCAAATCTTTAATGCAAAATGAGAAAAGTTCAAATTAGTTAACATCAACGTTCCCATTTTCAACCAGACAATGGAGAAAAGTCTGAGAAGGTGTAGACGTAGAAGATGCATACAATTGCACGCTCAAATCACACAACCAGCATTTTCTGTGCCTTGGAATATCATAGGAATGAAATGCACTGATTCCACAAACCTCATTGATAAAAACCAAAACTTCGTAGACGTCATCTCAGCACAGAACTTTCTGGGCTTACAGAATACAGAGCCTGTGAAATAAAGACAAAAAAGACCAGTTGTAATTTTGCTCATAAACATTTCATTGATCACTGAGCCTCTTTTGTTGGCTTGTTTGAAGGAGATCAGAATAAGAACAAAATATTACTTTAGATGGACCACAGTTATTAGCGCTTTTGTGAAAGTCTGCATCTTGTTATCTGAGTGAGTGCCGAAGCACACAAAACTAAGTGTTGCTAAGCTTTAGATTGTTTTAAAACTACGTAAAAATGGTTTTTTATCCACTAACTTAGGTGGAGAAGTGAACTCCATGTTTTGTTGCTTTGTTTTACCAACGCTGAATTTTATGTGCTTTTTTCTATGGGGTAAGTGCATCAAGTTATGGTGTCAAAAGAGGTATAAGTGGACACATTTTTCCTAATATCAACAATTTCTGAACTTTAACAAGAATTTGAAGATAATTATGTTCAAAATTTTAAGATATGACAAAAACAAAAGTCGTAGTCCTTTGAATCTAGTTTCTAAACTACTATTTTTTTTCAAAATAGTTTAGTGTTAGGTCCTAAAAAAAGGGAGCCACAAAAAGTAGTATTGTTTATTCCAAAAAAACATAACATAGTACAAAGTGTGACCGCTCTAAAATTTTGACTTTTTAAAAAAAATTCTTTAATTGCTCTGGTGAAAAGTTACTTAACACTATGTAGTTTATCCTGGATTTTTCGAGTAATTTTATAATATGTACTCTTTTTTTTTAATGAATTTTTTAACTAGACACATCCCAAAAATGTGAAATATTTGTGTACTCCCCCTAGAAATAATTGAAAACTAATCTAAAATCAAAACTTTTTTATTCAAAGTGTGTAGATTGGAGTCTAGTTTCTAACAAACTAAGTTGTTGCAAAAATTGATGAACAAGCTAAAATCTATAGCCCAATTAGTACATGGTGGTTTTTGACAAAAATGAACATACATTCAAAAAAAATTATAGATGAAAGGTTTGAAATAGTTCAAATTAAAAATAAATTATATGGTTAGATAGCTAATACAAAGACCTATAATGCCATGTAACCTGATCTTATCGATACCCAACCACGAGAAATCTTGAAGGAGAGCACACAAGAAAAATCAATCATTTTTTGTATGTTTGCTGGAAAACACGTCTCAGACCTATTTATAAACTCCAAACCTTTGGGTTGGATCTCCAAGGCAAAACCAAGCCTTAGGCTTGGTTTTAATGCAAAGCTTTCAATACCGTGCACGCACCATTAGAACCGTTTGAATTCTCAGTAGCGCATGCACATTATAGGGCGCACCCACTATTGAGGCCTAAATTGTAATGCAAGAGCAAGAGAGAGCTGGGGGGATGGCTATGTGTGTGTGTGAGAGAGAGAGAAAGAGATAGAGAGAAAGTACAGGATGGGAGAGGAGAGAGAGTACGGGATGGGAGAGAGGGAGTGAGAAAGAGTAGGGATGGCAAAGAGAGTACGAGATGGGAGAGTGGGATGACAAAGAGTAGGGATGGTAGAGAGAGTACGAGATGGGAGAGAGAGGAAGCGTGAGAGAGTAGGGGTGGCAGAGAGAGTACATGATGGGAGAGAGAGGAAGTGTGAGAGAGAGTAGGGGTGGCAAAGAGAGAGTACGAGATGGGGGAGAGAGAGAGTACGTGGTGGGAGACGGAGTGGGAGAGGGAGAGCGAGAGAGAGGAGTATGGGAGTGCATGTGTGTGAAAGAGAGAGAGTAGGGAATGGGAGAGGGGGGAGACAGAGTAGGTTGAGAGAGAGTAGGCAATGGGAGAGGGGGAGAAAGCGGGGATGGAGATAGAGAGAGAGTAGGGGATGGGAGAGAAAGAGAGTAGGCAATGGCAGAGGGAGTGGGGGAGGGAGAGAGAGAGGGGGGATGGGATGTGTGTAAGAGAGAAAGTAGGGGATGGGAGAGAGAAAATAGAGAGGGAGAAAGAGTACTTGAGAGAGAGATAGTAGGCAGTGCAAGAGGGAGTGGGAGAGGGAGAGAGAGGGGGGATGAGAATGTGTGTGAAAAATCTAGAGAGTAGGGGATGGGAGAGGAGAGAGAGAGGGGGGATGGGAGTGTCTATGTCTGTGAAAGAGAGAGAGTAGGGGATGGGGGAGAGAGAGTAGGCAGTGGGAGAGGGAGTGGGAGAGGGAGAGAGAGGGGGGAATGGGAATGTGTGTAAGAGAGATAGAGTAGGGGATGGGAGAGAGTGTGAGAGTGTGAGAGAGAGTAGGTGGTGGCAAAGAGAGCGTGTATGGGATTGGAGAGAGAGAGAGTAGAGAGGAAGAGAGAGAACTTGAGAGAGATAGATAGTAAGCGATAGGAGAGGGAGTGGGAGAGGGAGAGGGAGAGAGAGATAGGGGGATGGGAGAGAAGAGAGTGGGGGGATAAGAGTGTGTGTGTCTATGAAAGAGAGAGAGTAGGTGATGGGAGAGGGGAGAGAGAGAGTAGGGTATGGAGGATAAAGAGTAGGTGGTGGGAGAGGGAGAGAGTGAGAGTAAAGGATGGGAGAGAGTAGGGAGAGGGAGGTAGAGAGAGGGGGATGGGAGTGTCTATGACAGATCTAGAGAGTAGGGGATGGGAGAGAAGAGAGAGAGAGGGGGATGGGAGTGTGTGTGTGTCTTTGAAAGAGAAAGAGTAGGGGATGGGAGAGAGTGTGAGAGTGTGAGGGAGAGTAGGGGGTGGCAGAGAGAGAGTATGGGATGGGAGAGATAGAGTGAAAGGATGGGAGAGAGTGAGAGAAAGAGTAGGGGGTGGTAGAGAGAGAGTACTATATGGGAGAGAGTGAGAGAGAGAGTAGGGGGTGGTAGAGAGAGAGAGAGATCATGGGATGGGAGAGACATAATGAAAGGATGGGAGAGAGTGTGAGAGAGAGGGTAGGGGATTGGAGAGAGTGTGAGGGAGAGTTGGGAATGGGAGAGAGTAAGAGTAGGGAATGTGAGAGAGAGAGAGAGAGTAGATAGGGAGAGAGAGAACTTGAGAGAGAGAGAGAGTAAGAGTAGGGAATGTGAGAGAGAGAGAGTAGATAGGGAGAGAGAGAACTTGAGAGAGAGAGAGATAGTAGGCGGTGTGAGAGGAAGTGGGAGAGGAGGAGAGAGAGGGATGGGAGTGTGTGTGAGAGATCTAGAGAGTAAGGGATGGGAGAGGGGGATGAGAGTGTGTATCTATAAAAGAGAGAGTTTAGGTGATGGGGGAGAGAGAGAGAGAGAGAGAGAGAGAGAGCAGTGGATGGGAGAGAGAGACTAGGTGGTGGGCGAGGGAGTGGGAGAGGGAGAGAGGGGGGGATGGGAGTGTGTGTAAGAGAGAGTAGGGGATGGGAGAAAGTGTGAGAGAGAGTAAGAGGTGGCAGAGAGAGAGAATGGGATGGGAGAGAGTGTGAGTAGGGGATGGGAGAGAGTGAGAGAGAGAGAGTAGGGGATGATGGGAGAGAGTGAGAGAGAGAGTAGGGAGAGGGAGATAAAGAGAGGGGGATAGGAGTGTGTGTGAAAAATCTAGAGAGTAGGGGATGGGAGATAAGAGAGGGGGGGGATGGGAGTGTGTGTGTGTCCGTGAAAGAGAGAGAGTAGGGGATGGGAGAGAGTGTGAGAGTGTGAGAGAGAGTACGGGATGGGAGACGCAGAGTGAAAGGATGGGAAAGAGTGAGAGAGAGAGAGTAGGAGGTGGCAGAGAGAGAGAGAGTACGAGATGAGAGAGATAGAGTGAAAGGATGGGAGAGAGTGTGAGAGAGAGTAGGGGATGGGAGAGAGTGTGAGAGAGAGTTGGGGATTGGAGAGAGAGAGAGTAAGAGTAGGGGATGGGAGAGAGAGAGAGAGAGAGTAGAGAGGGAGAGAGAGAACTTGAGAGAGAGATAGTAAGCGATGGGAGAGGGAGTGGGAAAGGGGGAGAGAGAGGGGGGATGGGAGTGTGTGAGAGATCTAGAGAGTAGGGGATGGGAGAGGGGAGAGAGAGAGGGAGATGGGAGTGTGTATATGTAAAAGAGAGAGTTTAGGGAGAGACTAGCAAATGTGAGAGAGTGTGAGAGAGAGTAGGGGATGGGAGAGAGCAGGGGGGTGGGGGAGAGAGAGAGATAGTAGGAAGTGGGAGAGGGAGGATGGGAGTGTGTGTGAGAGATCTAAAGAGTAGGGGATGAGAGAGGAGAGAGGGTGAGAGAGGGAGAGAGAGTAGGCAGTGGGAGAGGGAGAGAAAGAGAGAGAGTAGGGGATGAGAGAGGGGAGAGAGAGAGTGTAGGGGATGGGAGACAGAGTAGGGAGAGAGAGAGTAGGGGATGGGAGAGGGGATAGAGAGTATGGAGAGAGAGAGTAGGGAGGATAGAGAGTAGGGAGGATGGAGAGTGATGTGTTTTCACATAGTGCATACACACTATGTGAAATCACCTAAAAATGGTCAAAAAAAAACTTTGGAGCCCATTTCATCCATTCTCTACTTTTGGTATATTGTGCACTCTATTATTCTGACAGAAATCATGGGTTTCAACATAGCAAACACTATTTCAACACATTTTGAAGCTAGCAAACACCAAATTCAATGATTAGATACGCGATTTGAAGACTTTTTGAATATTCCTTGTATAGAAAAGGTTAGTGCAATCCATTTTAAATATTGTTTTTTGATATATAAATATAAATTTGATTATAATTTGACATGTTGTTTAATATATAGTGAATTCATTGAAAATTGTATGTTTGAATGAAATGTTATTTCGAAATGGTTAGAAATTTGACAAGTTGTTTGACATATATCGTGTATTCATTCAAATAATTATAATTTTTATATGTATTTGAATAATTTGTAATTTACACATTTTAAGTAATTCATATGTTTGAATAATTTGACATGTAGAAATCATCATCATGCCAAGGAAGAAACCAAAAACTCAAACAAATGAAAATAGGGAGAGAGATTTGAAAATTAAAAGAGATAAAATGAAATTATTATATGAACAAAGAAAATTGCAAAGCAATAATGAAGAATTGACTTTCAAATAGGATCAAGAACCACTGGTACAAAGAAACAAAGAGGAAGAATTGGAAAGACAAAGAGAACGAATGAGACTGTTACACTCAAGAAGACAATTGAATTGTGAAGCTACACCATCTTCCAATGTTGGAGTCATATCATCTGCTACACCATCTTCCAATGTTGAAGTCATATCGTCCTCTGATTTTGAAGAGACATTTATTTGTAGATCCGACGATATACACACTCCATCATGTCATGTTGAAGGCACAACATCAACATATCAAGTAGGTGATATTCCATTTTTTGCATCTTATTGCCAAGGCACATCATCTTTAGTTCAAGGTACGCAATACACTCAACCTTATGTTGATGTTCAAAATGTTGAGAGAATTGAAGAGATTATAACACCTTCTAGAATTCATTTTAGAAGACCAAAATATTTGATTGATATTGATAGTAACATTTTGAAATCAATGCCTAACAAGATTAACAAGCGTACTTGTCAAAGAAAAGTTAATTGTATGTGGAGATTATTTTTTGAAGAATTAAATATTATAGGTCAATGCCAATTATTTGTTGAGATGATGAGGAATTTGAAATTTAGGCCTATCATGAAGATTCTTGGGATAAGAACGATGGATGATTCAAATGAAAAAAGCATTGTAAAGAATCTAATGAGTGTTTATGACAAAGTGGGTTCTAAATCATGCACCAAAGATAGTAATATCACAAGACAAGCACTTACATTGACAATAGTAAGTAGCCAAATGAAGAAAGCTTGACTCATGAGAAAGACAAGAAAAATATAAAAAATTGGTAGAGGTACTCTAAGGAGAGCCATGCTAAGGTGTGAGAGATTGGAAGATCCAACAAAAAATGAGTTATGGACATTTAGCGGTAGACTACCGTGAAAGGATAAAGAAATTAGTGAAGCTTTGAAATAATTGATCGAAGATTTTTGGAAAAATAACACACATGTTTTCCCTAATCAAAGAGATGTTGTAAGAAGGAGGATTGGTAGCCAAAATAGTGACCCACATGCGAAACATTTTTTGGACTCAACTTAGACACAATTTTTTGCAAAATTTATTAGTATGTATCCTCAAATTCGAATAAGTCAATTTTTTTTTTGAGATGGGTAAACCTTTTTATGTGAAAATAAATCACACATGCACAACTTGTTGTTGTATGATACATATTGAATTTTCTAACCATTTTGATGTTTTTAGGCATATATGCGTATTTTTGCATTCTCAATTTGTTTTGTAGTATTGTGACATGAATGAGCCACCAAGATCTTCAAGGGAATTCATATCCAATATTTTATCTGAAATAGGGGAGGGCCAACAATTTTACAAGACATCATGCTTGGATGGTACATGCTTATTTTGTGGTTCTTTGCAACTTTTATGACCTTGTCAACATATGGATAGTACACATGCAATTGGAAATGAAATAGTAGATTACAAAAAATTTAAGATGGTGACATATGCTCTAAAATATAGGAAACATGGTAAAAGATGTGATTTAGTCATTGAAAATATTCTAGTGTATGAGTTCATGAAGATTTTTTGTGAAAAGATTATTTACGAGTATGCAAAGCATACCCATAGAGCTTGATGGCTGGATTTGCAATTCAAGTTGTGCAAGGATATGTTTCCACTTGATACCATTGTTTCGATTGTAGATTTCGCAGAGAACTACACACTACAACCACAAAATGAGGTGCAAGCAAAGTATTATACTACTCAACAGATTTCCATATTTGTTCACATAACATTCATGCATTCATCTACAAGTACAGAGGATGATAGGAAGATTTTGAGGGAGTACCATTTTTACATCAGTGATGATCGATCACATTCTACGGAGTTCGTACATGGTTGTTTTTAACTATTTTATGAAGATTTGGCTAACAAGGGCATAACATATCGTCAACACATTATTTGGTTAGACAATTGTGCATATCAATTCAAGAATGCACGAATGTTCTATTGGCTGAGCAGGATGCATAAGTTGTGTAGAATTCAATATATGTGAAATTTCATAGAGGTTGATCATGAAAAGGGAGAGCACAATGGTGTAGGTGCATGCATCAAAAGAGCCCTAGCTCATGAATAACTAAAGTACAAAGATGGAGCAATATTGATAGATGAAAAATCCATCATCCAATGGTGTAACACTACAATGGGTCCAGGTAAGGAAGGTGAGTCTACAGCTTGTAGATTTTTTTGGTTGATAGATAATACTAACATTGCACCATATCAGGATTGTTGCACACTAACAAGATCTAGTGAGTTGCACTCTTTTAAAAACTTTGATGCAGGTTCATGGAGTATCCACACACAAAAAATGGCATGCTATTGTCCATCATGTGCAGAGACAAATTGAGATGACTACGAGTCAACTAAATGGGTGGCAAATGGGATATATAGGTTTTGGACCCAATTGACACCTATTGTCCCCCACAAGCATTGTAAATGGTAGAGATGGATTCATCTATTGACTTTGACCACTTGTCAGATTAGTGAAACCTTGTTGTGTGTGTGTGTGTGTGTGTGTGTGTGTGTGTGTGTGTGTGTATCTTTTTAATTTCAATATGTAACTTTAGAACTTTCACCTAAGTTTTTTCTAAATTAATGACTGCATTTTGTACATTTGTCACTGCAGGCCATGTTTTTTCTATTATTGCACCTGGAGACAATGAAGAAGGGACATAATATTATTTGTGTTGTTGTGTCCAATTCAAAAAAAAATTGGATGACTCGGTTATAGATGTGAAGGTTTAGAGTATCATGTTGGTGCGGTGGTTGTAATCGGCACATGACTTAGACAATATTCTATGAAGAACCCTAACTTTTGGTTATTTGAGGATTGGAAAATAGAGAGGAAGATTCTTCATTATTCAAACCTTGTTATCGCATCAAATGTCCACTTGATAAAATATGGTGGAAAACCACATAATAAGATTCTTTGGAAAGTTTGCTAGTCAGACCACGAGGCAATACTTGAGACATTAAAATGTCGAGCAGATCAAGTTGGCTCATTAGATTGAATAGGGAGAGAGGGAGAGAGAGAAAGAGTGATCAATTGGATCCAAATACAATGTTGTAACCTCTTCCCCAAGACTATCCACATGACTAAGGTGGGCTGTATTGTTATGATGTGTAAGTGATGAGATTTAGTTTAAATCATAGATTTTATGTTTTGATTTGTTTAGAATCTAGATACATTATTTGAATTTATATTAGATTCTTTAATAGGATCCATTTTTATATTAGTCGTTTGAATAAGTGAAAGTTTAGAATTTTTTGTTTAGATCAAAATGTAATGAAAGAACATGAAAATTGTTGGAATGTGAATGCTTTTTTATGTAAAGTCATGATTGTGTGCATGTAACTAGAAACTTCAAACTGGCAAAAGCAAGGATACAATGTGAGAAGTTTTCAATACTCATCAAGAAAGGGTTATCATACAACTTAGAAAGTAAGGATTTTTACAAATGGATAATTCTTAATCACAAGCCAAATTCAATTTTTATCATTCTCTAATTTTAGTGGATTAATCTTATCTTAGATTTTTTACTGTGATAATTCTTCATTTGTAGGTCACCAAAGAAAAAGGCTAATAAAGTCAAAACACTAGTGATAAAGGGTGAGATGCCAAAATCATCTATGAAATGGTATTATCAATTCACATCCTCAATATTTATTAGTTCTTTTTGTTGAAGTACCATTGTGTGTTAATCATCTTATGCCTAGAATTGCAAAGGATCACAATCATCAAAAAGTAAGAAGGGAAATAGGTTTCGATCTAATGATAGGTTTGTAAAATTTTAAGATTTAATTCTGTGTATTTTTTTCTCATGTTGTACATGATAGGTTTGTTCAAGTGACATATGATGAGGTTGTCTCTACAACGTAATGATTGAGTTGAAGTGATTTATGAAGTAAAGGGCTATTTAATGTGCTATTTAAATCATGCATATTTGATGGCCATTTCCCTTTATTTTGTAGTCCTTTTTCACAACACTATTTATAACATGGTGTTAGTTGTTCAAGTTAATGAATGATCACAATATCCATGACTATACAACAAGTTTGTGTGTTTGATGCAGAGCCCTCCTATATTCCCCTAGGAATCACAACTCAACTCTGGGATTCTCTTGTATTCTTGGAACCTACCCAAGGAATAAAACTCTACTAGGGTTCAAGAGGAGGTATTTGACTTGGTAACATATTCCTACAACCATGTCTAAGAGGTTATAACCCAAATCTTCAGTTTGTCTTCTAAACACTCACATTGTTCACCATGCACCTAGTGTACCCTAGTGCCTCCAACATACCAAAACTTGTCCTTGGCTTCATACCATGACCCCAACACCTTTGATCATCTCAAAACATCTCATCTAACATTTTCCAACTCCTTTAAAACTCTCAGCAACTCATCTCTTACACTTTCTCAATTTTGCCTCTTCTAGGCTTGTTCCAACTAGCCCTTGCCAGTCACTAATTTGTTGTTTTCCCCAAACTTTCCCACAGAAATTCCTAAACTATTGGGTGATTAAAATAAAATTTTCCTCACTCTAAAATTTAATCCAAAACCAACTACACTTGTTTTTTAAAATATCACTCAAAACTGGCTATTTCAGTCTGCCAACTAGGCCTAGTTTGAGGCCATTTACAAAGAAACTCACAATCCCTTGACTCCTGAAACTCCCATGACCCAAAATAGTCTTATGAAATAACTCAAATGCAAGGATTCTTCTATTTTTTTGGTCTCATGATCAACTTTACGATGGTTTTTACAAAACCCTCCTTTCTAGCCCCTTTACCCTAGGGCTTTCTAGAAATCTTACTTTGCAACATCTCTAGAACCCCAAAATGGTTCAAACACCTTCACTTTGGTTATATTAGATGACTTCCAACATAAAATGCAACTCTTTTTTTGGAGAAAACACTAAATCCACCTGTGGAGCAGTCACATACCCCTTTTTATGCACTCTTTCTCACTCAACCCCATACCCTTGGGCATCAAAAACTCAACTCTAGGTTCTTCCCTGAACATGAATGATTAAAGTACATATTTTACAATATTCCTAACCCATTACACAAGCTCCATTAATCACATAAAGTAGAATGGGTCAGATTCACAAAATGACTCTCAAACCCCTCTTAAATTGTCACCTGCAACAGATTTTAGGACAATCAATATGAAAAATACAAAATGATTGATTAAAACTTCATACAAATGCTAAATGAAAGTTAAAAAATTTCCCTATCACCTACAAAAATAATTAGATCAAAAAGGTACTACGAAAATGAAATTATAGCAGTTATAAGTTTAGATTTTTTATTAAAATTTCAGGGAAAACTATGCATTCATTGCTCAAACTTCAAAGCTCTTACATTATCAATCAATTTCAGCCATCCAAACTTTTCTCCCACATGTGGGAATGAGGTTTTAAACTCATTTAAACTCTCAAAACCAAATGAAACCTCTCTAACTACCCCTCTAACCACCTTTGTGCATTAATCACCTTATTTTGTTGTCAAATTGACACTTTTAGTTGTCAATTGAGAAGCTTTTGATCTTCCTTGCTACATGACTATCCAATTACATTAATATGATCATTTGAGACCTTATTAAACAAAAAAAATTTATAAAAAAACTCATATCTACCCTTTGAACCCTTTACGTGACTCCATTAAGCCCATTTTGATTTACAAAATATTGCACTTTTAGTGCCTTTTTTATCTTTTAGAGGCTTTGATAGCCTTATTAAATTATTCAAGACCTTTATAGGTCTTTTCTATCCAACCCTAACCTAGGATCAATCCAAATCCATTCCTAGTGACCCCTAGGTACCTTGTAGGCTCAATAATGTCATTAAGGCTTACATTAAAGCTTTCATTACAATATGATCAATCTATAATCAAAACAAAATCACATGTCCATGATTAAACTCATTACAAGTTTTAATGACCTTAGAAGGCCATTTTTCTTCCAATACACCTAAGGATCCATCAATGTCCCAACTGCTCATCTTGCCTACTACTTGTGACCTTGGTTCTCCTGCACCAGTGTTGGCCAACAATTGGAAAATTTGTGTTATCGATTGAGCTACTAGATCTTGTCATTTTCATTTTTTTCCTTAACAAAATTCTTACACTTAGCATAGCTACTATCTTTCAAAAGTTCTTCCTTATCCTTATAAATATTGGATTTAAGTGTAGTTTCAATATTTGGTAGCTTATTACCAAGAGTAGTCATCTCATAGAAAAAAAGTCTTCCAACCTAAGCTTCTCTTGAAACTTGTTTTATAGTTCTTAATTTCAAAATAGATATGACTTTTTCATTGTAACATGTAGGCAAAGATCTCATAATTTTAATCATGTTCATCATCATTGCTTAATGGTGTAGGGGCACCAAGGTCATTCTATGCAGATACATTCATTGAAGACACCAATGAATAAAGTTCAATTTTTCTTGTCATTTGCACTATTTCTTTGAATGATTTCATTGTATCTTCATTGACTAAAAAATTCAACTCTTGTATGGATGAATTAAGACTTTCATACAATCATTTCATGGTTGTTTAAGGTGATCTTGAAGCATTAAAAGTCTCATTGTATTGATATTTACACTAACAATGTAGTAACAATCCCAAAAAATTAACTGTTTCGAAGGGTTTTATGATGATTTGATCCATTCTTTGGGTATTTTCTTTGTGTTTCCTGGGTTATGGATCTATTATAACATGTTTCAAATTCTACTAACCGATTTGAGTGCAGGAAGAAATATTTAAGGGGTGATCATTGTGACAAATAGTGGGAAAAAGAGAGGAAAATGCTGCTACAAGTACACCAGTAGAACATTTACCTTATTGAGGGTATGATTTTATGTTTGGATGAGTTAGGTAATGTCCTAAATATGGTGTTTAGTCTTTGAATGAGTCTTAGAAGTGATTGGAAGTGGGAGAACAATAAAACCCTTGTTTTGCACCATTTAATGAGAGGGTTTGTTGGAAAGCGTGCCTAGAAGAGTCAACTTGGAAAAAGGACTATGTAATCCTTAGTTTGGCATCAAAATACCATACTGTAGAAAGTTTGGAAGTCTGGAGCTAAGTTTAAAGCACACTTGCTTTGTAAAAGTGGCCTAATTAGGCCTAATTCTGAGACAAACTGCCTTGCTCCGTACAATATTTACAAAGGAGTGATATCTTGTTTTTAGATATGTTATACAACTTTGAAAAGGGTATATGAAACAAGTGTTTATTTTCTTGGTGTTTTGGAAAGTTTGTGAGATAAGTCCAAAAAATAGTGTTTGCTGACCTAATAAAGAGAGCAGCCTAGTCAAGGGGGTAACTTGGTTTGTGCATGAACTTAAGTTTTTGTAACAAGGCATGTCCTGGTCATGTAGCATATAACACTTTCTACCTTATATATAGAATGATTCTTTCTCTCAACAACTCCATTCTACCATATATTATAAGGAATATTTCAATCTCTTTTGATTCCTTCCCTCGTATTCCCTTTGTACTGGATCAAGAACAACCTCAAATATAGTATCACTCATTAGAAAAGATGCTGTTGTAAAATTCCCCAAAAAATATCCTTTACATGCATCATAATGATCTATTTTTATCTCTAGAATACATGTCACTATCTCTTGAAATTTAAGTTATCCATGATGAATAAGGCCCATCCTCCTATTCCATATCTCTCTAAGACAATGCTAATGGATCAGCATTAATTCATACAACTAGACACTTAGCAAAGGGCCACACTATCTTTTCACCTCTTTAGACACCCTTTAACCACTTCTTAGAGATTCCAAAAGATCAAACTCTGACTCTGTTCCAACACCAACTAACACCCACTTTGAGTCACAAACCTAATTGGCTAGATTAGGCTAGGTTACAAAGGAAGTATGAGTACTACCAATCCATACATACCAACCATACCAAAATTTCACTACTACCAATCTGTACGGTATGAGTACTACCAATCCATACATACCAACCATACCAAAATTTCACTACTACCAATCTGTACAGGCAGTACAAAATTGAAACAATAAAGAAAAAGGTAGAAAATCTAAGTTTTATTCAATGTTTGCTGCTCATTGGTCAAGTTGATCACATATAAGTATGGATATCTAGTATGGTTGGATAGCTTTGTGAATCATCTTTTTGTTGCACTTGGAATGAGGTTCTAATTCACTCTACAACTCAAGATATTCCCATTTTACTAACTGTTGTCCCCATTTTGTGCCATTACCTAGGGTTTCAACTATTTTCCCTCATATCTTGAGATTCCACCATGAGAAATTAATGACCCTTGGTGGAATCTGAGTTAGGAAATTTTTTTTTATGTTCCTTTTGGTTTTAGGTCAAAAGAATGAGGTTGGAGAGAAAAACTTGATGCCCTAGGCATGCAAGATCCATGTGCATGCTAGAAATTCGTAGCAACATCTTCCATAACTCGCTATAGAGAAGGTTTCGAGGCTTGAAAATTAGTATGTGATCATCTTACATGATCCCCCTCATGTTCCAATTTCTGGTTTGAATTTTTTCTCAAGGGGTAGGGTACTTCCTTTGTTAATTGATGCCTAATTGCCTACATTCCTAAGCGAGCCTTAAAAAACTTAGTTGCTGCATACTTCTCTTGAGATCCCAAGGCTTTAGTATGTTGTATAAAACCCAAAAGGGTATCCAAATCCATGATTCTTTTCTTTGGATTGTGAGGAGATGTTTGTGATTTTCCACGTTCAAGGCTACAAGCCTAATCTTGAGTTTGTGAAGCAACTAGCCAATGAAAGTTGCATAATTTGAATATAATGTTGGATTCATGTTAGTTTGGACCTAAATAGACCCTTTCCATGCTTGAAAGTCACCCCTAGTCATTATTTGTATTTGTGGGGTTTTGTGTCAAATATGCCTATGGGCCACTTTTTAGGCATAAAAATGAGCAATACAGGTGATTTTTCAAGGCAAAAAAGAATTTTACGTTTCTTACAAGGTTATAAATTTCCTTAGCATCATTAGGTTAAGTTTTAGGCATATAAGAGTTAAGATGTCAAAAATTGCAAAAAATAGCAAAAGTTTTCAAAGCAAAATTGAAAAAATGCTGACAACTTTGTAAGAGTTTGGAAATTGGTAAGGGGATGAGCATTTGGAAATAACTTATTTTACTGTTTCTGAACCTTTTCTAATTCATAGAATTGGAATCAAGTGAAAAATGTAAAAATTGCACTTTTTGTGCAAAGTTGCATTGTTGAAAGTTGTAAAAATTGCTCAAATTTGCAACTTAGTGGAAAAAGGGTCGTGGGATCAAACTGTTTGCTCCATTAGCTCCAGGTGGTTGGGTAAACCCTATCCCCAACCTTTTCCTATCCTCTTCAATTCTTGAACATTCTCGGGCATGCTGAATCAAAACGTCCCTAAGGGTCATTAAATGCCACAGGGTTGCGATCTTTGACAGGGCATATCTCAGAGCTCGTGTGAGGTATGGATGTGATTCTAGTTCCTACAGGACTGTGTTGCAGAGAATTACAATAATCTATCTCACCTTTTGGAGATCACACTTTGTTTTCATTTTACGATGCCATCTCGGGTGATGTTGAAACTTGTAGTGTTGGTCAGTACAAAGTTGCCAACTGCCAAATCTCTCTCACCTTTCGTCGTGGGATCAAACTGTCTACTTTGTTAGCTCTAGGTGGCCAGGTAAACCCTTTCCCCAACCTCGTCATGTCCCCTTTAGTGCTCAAACGTTCTTGGGCACGCTGAACCAGAACATCCCTAAGGGTCACTAAATGCCATAGGGCTGTGATCTTTGACGGGGCATATCTCAAAGCTCGTACGAGGTATGGATGCAATTCTAGTTCCTATAGGACCATGTTACAAAGACCTAAAATAACCTCTCTCACTTTTTAGAGATTACAT
Organism: Cupressus sempervirens; assembly: GCA_028749045.1. Lineage (NCBI taxonomy): Eukaryota > Viridiplantae > Streptophyta > Pinopsida > Cupressales > Cupressaceae > Cupressus > Cupressus sempervirens. The sequence goes on along the minus strand of CM053791.1, from coordinate 648,891,904 downwards.
TCCATTTTAATTTTACAATGCCATCTCAGGTGATGTTGAAACTTATAGTGTTAGCCAGTACAAAGTTGCCAACTACCAAATCTCTCTCACCTTTTGTCATGGGATCAAACTGTCTACTCCATTAGCTCCGAGTGGCCAAGTAAACCTTATCCCCAACCTCATCCTATCCCCTTTAGCGCTTGAACATTCTCGGGCATGCCGAACCAAAATGTCCCTAAGGGTCACTAAATGCCATAGGGTTGTGATCTTTGACGGGGCATATCTCAAAGCTTGTGTGAGGTATGGATGTGGTTCTAGTTCCTACAAGACCATGTTGTGGAGACCTCCAATAACCTCTCTCACTTTTTGGAGATCACACTCCATTTTCATTTTACGATGCCATCTCAGGTGATGCTAAAACTTGCAGTTTTGGCCAGTACAAAGTTGCCAACTGCCAAATCTCTCTCACCTTTCATCGTGGGATCAAAATATTTGCTCCATTAGCTCTGTGTGGCTGGGTAAACCCTATTCCCAACCTCGTCCTGTCCCCTTTAGTGCTCAAACATTCTTGGGCATGTCGAACCGGAATGTCCCTAAGGGTCACTAAATGCCATAGGGCTGCCATCTTTGAAGGGGAATATCTTGGAGCTCTTGCGAGGTATGGATGTGATTCTAGTTCTTATAGGACCTTGTTGCAGAGACCTACAATAACCTCTCTCTCTTTTTGGAGATCACACTCTTTTTTCATTTTATGACTCCATCTCGAGTGATGCTGAAACTTGTAGTGTTGGCCAGCACAAAGTTGCCAACTGCCAAATCTCTCTCACCTTGCATCGTGGGATCAAACTATCTACTCTGTTAGCTCCAGGTGGCTGGGTAAACCCTATCCCCAACCTCGTCCTATCCCCTTCAGTGCTCAAACATTCTTGGGCATGCTGAACCAGAACGTCCCTAAGGGTCACTAAATGCCATAGGACTGCGATCTTTGATGGGGAATATCTCAGAGCTCGTACGAGGTATGGATGTGATTCTAGTTTCTACAGGACTGTGTTGCAGAGACCTAAAATAACCTCTCTCACTTTTTGGATATCACACTCCATTTTCATTTTACGATGCCATCTCAGGTGGTGTTGAAACTTGCTATGTTGGCTAGTACAAAGTTCCCAACTACCAAATCTCTGTAACCTTTTGTTGTGGGATAGAACTATCTGCTCCATTAGCTCTAGGTGGCTGGGTAAACATGGCTAAATCAATTTGGCCGGGTAAACATGCCAAATCTCTCTCACCTTTCATATGTCTTTCTTGATGTGTTCCTAGATTCTAAATATTAATTTGAATTAGTTGATGTGGCTGTAATGATATGTAGGTAACACTTTACAAAGTGTTTAATGGTTATCTAATTTCAACTTATTATATGATATAGCTGACCTATATGCATATAAAGGTCCTATTGCTGGTATTGCCATTGTAGCTAATGAAGATCTACCATAAGACAAGGAGCTATAAGACCTCCCTCAACCACTAGTACAAGAAATTGAATGCATTCTAGATAAGAGGATAGCCAAACAAACCAAGAGGTCTACTTACTATGAATACCTAGTAAAATGGAAACACCATTTATTGGAGGATGCTACTTGGTTGACACTTAAAAACATTATGAAAACTATTTTCAATTTAGAAGAACTCCTAACTAAAGGGACTTAAGTTATTTGGTCTTAGGGAGTATGGTTTTAGTTGCGTGATCATATCTGTGGTGATTCTTACAAACTAAGTTGATTTTTTGAAGATCATTTGTGTTATTGCGATATTTTAAATTGGTTTGAGATAGTTTAGTTTTGATTTAAAGTGTTTAAGGCAAGTTTTCTAGAAACAATCTAGGAAAAGGCTTGTTAAGAGCTCATTGCACAAATGAAGCCTTAACTTGTATTTGAACCAATGGAATTCTCTAAGATTCTAGAAAATTCAAGGAGGGTATAATTATAGATTCCTAGAGCTCAGGAATTGTCTCGATGGAAAAACCATGTTTGCATTAGTCCCTAAGTTGAATAGCTTAGTGCATTTAGGTAGGATTGAGACCAAAAAGATTTAAAAATGTTGAATTGAATTGATGGGAGTAGTTTAGTGGTGGATTTGAATTATTTTTGGTTAGTAGAGGAGGTCTAAGGCCATGCACCAATTATCTAGTAATTACTTTGAAAACCAAACCTAGTGTGACCTTATTAGGTCTATTTACTTTAATGGGTTAGGTGCCACAGGAATGGAATTGGGAATCTAGGATTTGGAGTCTTAAATAAATTCCACAAGGGTGTCTGAATCTACCCATAAAATAGTTAGATTTCAACCTAAGAGGAATTTAAGTCCAGAAAATTAGAGTAGGAGACTTACAAGGAATTCTATGATAGTCAACATTTTGTACTATAGGACAATTGGAGGGTTAAACCAAGAGTTGATTCTCGATCAGTTCAACATAAGGAAGGTGTCCCAATAGAAACTTGGGGTTGGTGAAGCCATTGGTGAAGAGTTATAGTTATTGGCTTGGAATAGGGCTATTGTCCCTAAAGCAAAAAGATGCAAGATCTTGATTGGAGAATTACTCACCTTGGAGGAGTTCACAAATGGCCCTATCACTTTGGATAGGACACAAAAATGATATCCTAAAGGAGTAAGATATTAGGAAGGCCGCAAGGTTAGTTTGGTAGATAAGGAATAAGAAAGTGCTTAAACCTCACTTCTTGCTCAACATCTTTGCATTAGTGAGGGGGAGATAAAGAGGATAGATGGCTACATAGATATGGAAAAAATAGGAATATAAAGAAGGGGGGAATAAGAGAGAGTGAGATACAAGGATAGAGAGATAGAGATAGAGAAGTAGGGAAATATAATTATAAAGGGAGAAGGAGAGAGGGAGAGAAGGAAAGATGCATAGAGATAGAGGGAAACAAAAGAAGGTGTAGGTAGACATGAAGATTAAAGGAAATAAAAAGATAGTGATAAATGAATAGATATATAAGAAGCGGATGAATGTGAGATAAAATAGAGAGAGTTAGGGAGACGTAGAGAGACATCTAGATGGTGATATAGATTCATAGAGATCATCATATTAATACTTAGTGTTCTCTAATTCAAAAAATATTGAAGATATCATGCTAGAACTCTCTTATTGATTTTGTATTGACTTCATACTTAATTTGTCTTCTTTAGGTCAACCTTTTTAGGTTTAAGTGTATGTGCATACATTAATGATTATTAGCGATTGTAAAACTTGATCTTCTTCTTATGCAACAATATTTCTATGCTTAGATGAATACACTATTTACTTGATTATATATCTATAAAATTGATCTGTACAATGAAGAACATCCGTCTACAATCCAAGGTTTTAATTCAGCTAACAAATGGAGAGCTTCTCAAGCTACTGATTTCTTTCATGGAGTTCCTAATAAATCTCAAGGTTCTCATTTAGGTGACCAACTACCAAGAGGTCCATGAATAGACCCACTAATTTTCCACTTTTGGTGTTGGGAGGTCTTGGAACATCAAAACCCACTTTGTTACCCTGTGGAAAGAAGGTCATTACTGATCCAATAAGGGGAAGTCAGATTCTTGTTTGCCTTGGGTGAGTGGAGTTTGTAAGCTATTGGAAAGTTGTATTATCTGTGTTGTATTCATTTGGAAGTGAGTCATAATCCTTGTTTAGTCCTTGTGGAGTTAGGAGAATTTGTGTAGTAGGTTGATTTGTTTGATGCTTCCTTGTGCATACTCTGCATCATCCCCCATCTTAAGTCCTTTCTATGACATGCAAGGGAAATCTTACATAGTCCAATTCTAACTTTTTTAAATATTTAAATTGTTGATTAACACTCTTCTCTCATAGCAATTTCAGAGTTGACTCAATGCATGTTTGTGCAATAATTTGTTATATGTTGGTAATACAATATATTAATTTGATAATATTTAAGATTAACTTGAATAATTAAATTTACAATTTGTTTTACATATAAAGAATCATTTATAACCATTGCATTGTACTAAAATGAATCTAATCTACACATTAATCTAGGATACCTGCATGGTTGATTATTGTTTGCATGAATACAAAGTTGGTGTAGTTGAAAAATTTGACCTTGGCTAACACAAGATAACACAACTCTTGCAATCTAGTTATCCCTCCCAAGGTATTTTCCATACCACTAATCCTAATAGGAAAACTTAAGACATAAAATATATGGGTGAAATAGAGGGTAGGAGCATAGTTATAATATCACTTTGTGCATTGGGTTAATACTATAAAGGGTAGGATTGGTGCAATGTTGATTTTTAGGTAATACCATTATAGATCTTGCATTGTTACTATGCTTATTGGGGCCTGTATTATATTATCAGCTATTTTATCTAATGCTCAGTGTATTTTAAATTTGATTGCTTTGATTTGGAATAAACTGGTAGGAGATATTATTTTTGTTAAGGGAAGTGTTAGGTATATTACAGTAATAGATTTTTTTCCACGGCATTTGATCCTTTTGTGACTACCTTGAAAACAAGTCAAGCTATCAAGCAGCACCTCTTAAACTTTGTGAGATCGATCTTGACTGATAAAGTCTATTGCCAATCAATATTGTATCAAAAATTCAAACTAATTAGGTATTGAATTAAACTTTCTAAACAAATGATAGAGAAGGAAAACTTTAAACATGAACAAGATCATAAATCATATGACGATGACATATTGGAAATGATTAACTTATGCTTAAACAGTGATAAAGTTTATTGTTAATCAATATTCTATCAAAGTTTTGAACAGATTAGGTATTGAATTCAATGTCATACATGAACATATCTAATTTAATGTCATACATGAACAAACATATAATATAAAATGATAACCAATAATGTCATATATGAAAAAACACATCATATAATAACCAATAATGTCATAAGTTGAATGATGTCATACATCAAATATAAAATGTCATATATACATCAAATGTGTATCGAATATGTCCACTGGTGCCTATATATATACATGTCTATCAACTATATCTTTTTCTTCCAATGAGGGGAAGGAAAAAAATCTCTCAAGGTCTTCTGCCATTGTGTGGAGGGATACGATGGAGATGATGGGGTCCTCCTAACATGCTTGCTTGTCCTCTTGTTGAGGCTCTTCTCTAACTCAAGCTGATACAAAAAAAGTAGATATGAATCAATATTTATTATACATTGAAATCAAATATATGTACACACAAAATTAATTATTTTCTTACCACCATCAAATAATCACTCTATAAGTCCACCTTGAAGGCTCGTGGACGATTAGGCATGATGAGACCCTACAACAATTCAATCAATATAATCACTTATAAATAACATTAGAAATTTTGATACTAATTATTATAAACAACTAAAACCAAGAAAAAAATTCCATACCTCAATCAATGGCTGTGAGCTAGCCATAGTTGTGGCCACTCCATGATTGACGAACTATCAAAGATGAGGAGGAGTGTTTGATGTCATGAGTTGCATGTCACACAATACATGTTACATGTAACATGATACATGAAACAAATGTACTTGTACGTGTAGACACCTAAAAATCCTTTAGAAAATAAAGTATTTTTATTTTCTGAAAAAGTCCTGATGACGTCATCATTTATTAATTAATTATTAATTAATTTTTATTCCATTAAATCCCTTTATCTTAATTAAAAATATTTAATTAAGGAATCCCTCCCAAAAATGTTTAAATCTTATTTAAACATTATTTCCTTATTTATTAATTATTTAATTAATAAATTGACCAAAAATCCTTTAGAAAATAAAATATTTTTATTTTCTGAAAAAGTCCTAATGACATCATCATTTATTAATTAATTAATTAATTAATTTTTATGCCATTAAATCCCTTTATCTTAATTAAAAATATTTAATTAAAGAATCCCTCCCAAAAATGTTTAAATCTTATTTAAACATTATTTCCTTATTTATTAATTATTTAATTAATAAATTGACCAAAAATCCCAAAATAAATAATTAATTTATTTTTTCACCCAAAAGTTGGCCAATTTCCTTAAGACCAATAACCTCTTCCAAAATCTTCTAATCCTTCTTTAATTTCGATTAAAGGCTAATCTCATCATTTCCTACCCCTAATACCAACTCAAAATATTTAATCAAGATTAAATATTAATCCTCATGTTTATTAAAAATATTTTAATAAATATCTCCTTAATCGAAACCCTTGAAATAAATAAAACTTTATTTATTTCATAAAATCTTATCCTAGGAAGTTCTAGACTCTTCTAGAAGATGTCTTTAACCCTAATCCTAATCCCCTCCTAACCTTGTCACATTCCCTAAACATGGGTTAAGACTTGCTAACTCAAGCCAAAGTTAACAAATATCTCCTCCTTCACCCATCCTCATTAATTGCAATCCACTTGCCATCCACTTGCCTAGTCCTAAGCCATCTCTAACCCTTCCTCTAATCATTTTTACAACCCTAAGCAAGCTTAAAACCTCCCTAAACCCTCAAATTCAAATTTCATGGTATCTCTCACAAATATCTTCAACCAAAAAACTTTATAAAGCCCACAAAGTCATAAATGTTCTTACAAAGCACTTATGAAGGCTCTTTATGAAGATTTTATCCCTTGAGCCTCCTTTGTTGACTCATCCTTCCCCTTTCCTCCATCCTCTCACCATGTGACATGTGTCACTCTTTGATTGGTTGTAAGGAAGCACAATTCATGTGCTCTCCTCTCATGCAATCTAAGCCCTCCATGAGCTTTTTCCCATCCTTGCATCTTAGCCCTCAATCCCTCAAGCCTCTTGCCTATAAATTGGATCTTTCCCCTTTGCAAAATAACACAATCCATGAAGTAAAGTTATAATACTATTTTGAGAGCCAAATCCATACTAAGTCCATCTATCCATACCAAAAATCCACAATCATCCATTGAAGCCTTTGGAAGCATATTGAGCATACATCCTATCCATTTAGATAAAGCTACTCAACAAGACAGCTTCTTATTGAGAGAGTCCATTAATGGCTCATATTCTCAATTGAGAGCTCATCTTAGTCTATCTTGAAGTTTATGAATTTTGTTTAGTTTGTAGAAGCTTTATTTAAATTTGGTTTCTATTAGCATACTAACGTTACTCATATACATTTTGGCACGCCCGGTGGGACCCCGCATGGGTCATCTTCATTAGCTTTTTTAGTCAAGTTTTGTATGTCATTTGCTGATTTTGGCTAATTTTGCTTGTTTTTGTGATTGGTAGGATTGTATAAATTGGTTTTGTAGGTCCACATGAGCATGAAGAAGACAAAGGAACTCATAGTCTATCTCATAGTATTTGTAGATTTTTCAAGCTTATAGGTGGACAAAGCACTTGGAATTCTTCTTCCTCTTCTTGTCTATATTATTCTTATTCCATCTACTTCTTCTTCTTCTTGTGGGAGATCTTGGCCATTTTTTTTTTTTAAGGAAGCAAAATCATACGCACTTCTTTTTAGTGCTTAAAATGAACCCCCAAATCATACTTAAATCCATTAAAAAATTAAAAATTTGCAAAAAAGAAAAAATCTTTTAACAAGTGAAACTAAACCAATCTAATCATTTGCATCCTTGCAACATCAAGGTTTTAGATGCATTCATGCAAAGTTAGGAACACTTCATTTTTGGGAATTTAAAAAGAACTTCAAGTTTCCATTTCAAAAGGTTCAAAATCAACACTAAGTGCACACTAAAATCTAAATCAAACTCAAAGCATCAATCAAGGATAAAATGAACCTCATTTGCAAATATGTTAAAGTTCTTTTAAAAATCTCATGAAAACTAAGAGTCCTAAATGGTTTCCAAAATTGTCCTAAAAAGCTTTGTTATTTGTTCCAAACAAATGTCTTGTTGCAAAATCTTGAATGTTTCTTAGGTTTTTTATGCATCAAAACAATCTAGGAATATCATTTTTGGGCTTAAAACATGCAAACTAGAACACAAAATCTTGAATGAAAAGCAAAGTCCCAAGAGTCATTTTCACTTTTGAGTCCAAAAAAAATCTTGAATGATCTAAGGTTAAAACAAAGCACTTCAAAGTTCTTAAAACAACACACAAAATCTCAATCTTGAATGCTCAAAGGAAAAAATTTGAATGTTTAATCACTTGTCTTTGAATGCATGTTGCTAAAATCACTCTTGAGTGCCATGGATTAAAATCAAAGTTTGTTTTTTTATGAATGCATGATTAAAACAACAAATCCAATCTTGAATGCTATAGATCAAATAATCATCTTTTGGAGCATAAAAAGAATCTACATTTTTGTAATCTTTTAAGTTATAAAAACAAATAAAAATGCTTTGAGTGAGTTTGTCGTTGGAATCACCGTCTTTAATCACCCATCAATTTAACCATTGGTTGCAATCTCAGTGCCATCTATGGGTATGGGTCCACCTAAGAGGGTGTTAAGTGCTCCACGCAAATCAAACTCCACTCACTTGGTTTTTTAGTGGTTTTTCTAAGTTAAAAAATTCCTTGAATGCGCATTAATCTCGCTCACACTTCATTTGGGCATAAAAATTGGACAAATCTTGACGTGGAGGGCCTCTGGGTGTGCGCTTGAAATCAAATCTCACACACCTTTGTTTTGGGCTTAAAATAAACTCACACTAAATCTTGAATGCCTTAAAGAAAAATCAATCGATACTTGACGTGGAGGGCCTCTGGGCGTATGGTTTACCTTCTTGTTGACCCTAACTCTTCTTCTTGTTCGAATTCTTCCATCAATTTTATTTTTGTCGATGCTTCAAAGTTGGAATAAACATTGTATCTTAAACATGAGTGCTTCCAAAGTCTAGATCAGAAAACTTAAGCGTCAGTTGGTAAAAGAACAAGCGCATTTTTTAGCCCAAGATCATCCAAGTCTTCTCTCCCCTTGTCGTCTTTCGAGGCCATCTTGGGTGGATAAGATTAGGATCCAAAATCTTGTCTTAGCTTTTTAGGAGAGCTGCTTTGGGATTTCATCACCACTTGGGATGGCCTCAACTCCAGCGTTCTGGCAGAGTATAAAGATCAGGAGGTGAATCCAAAGACACCTCTCTTGGGATCAAAATTTTGTCACTCAGGCTAAGCCTCGAGGAACTTTATACCCTTGAGAAGTGAAAGAGGAGAAGTGGGTTACCACTCCTCTCGGCTGTGTGACATCTTTTTGGTTTCATCTACAGATTTTGGCCTCACGTACCTTGCGTATATCGAGGACTCCCTAGCTAAACCAAATTTCATCCTTGTAGAAAGCTTCCTAGGATGTTGGTGTGTTTGACGTGCTTGTTGAAAAATTTTTTCTGCTTGTTTGTTCATAGCTTTTGAATGAATGTTTGCCAATTTTGGTCGAAATCCCAGAAAAGTAGAAATCTCCTAGCTCAAGGCATACTTAGCGTAGTCACTGCCTTATCAGAAAATTATCCAAGCTCCCCCACTGCAACTGAATCTATCTAGTTCTTTGCCTTAGAACAATCCCAAATCCAAAGTCCATCCAAATCATCCCCCCAGCCAGCTAGCAACCCAATCCAAAATCACCCAAGCCTTTAAAGAGTTGTTGTCACTTTGCTAGATTTTGCTATCCAATTAATCCTACCAATCAACCAATCTCACCAAGGTTATCCCTTTGACAGAGCATTGTCTAGGGTAATCCAGCTTTGTCACTTGTATCCCTCATCACCTTGAGCTAAAGGTTGGGATCCACAAGTGGTCAATCTCATGGCATGCCATAGGATCACTAGTCTATCCTTAATTTGACACAATCACCATGAATCCTACACATAGGAAAGCAAAACTCTCACTTTTTGATAGCATACCCTTGAAGTCATCCACCCACAAGAAAGCCAAAAATCTCCAGCCAATCCTCCTTAGGTCTGTCATACAGCTTTGACTCTCCCTAGGAAATCTTTCATCAACCAATCCAAAATCTGTGCTTAATCCAAATCCAACCATGAACTTCCATGTTCATCCATATGCAAGACCCCATCCCCATCAAACTCATCATCAAAGCATGAAGTACCAATCCTATCATGATGTGTTTGGTCACATTGTCCTTGCTCCCGCCACCTCCTATTCCAATGATGATGAAAATCTTGTTGACTATGATGGGTATATTGAAAGCCTTAGAAACATTCCCCCAAGCATCCCCCAAAATCCAAGAGTTATTCCAAACTATCTATTCATGCCATCCGATATTCCAGCTTCCCCTCCATCACCCCATCAACCAAGCTTCCAATATTCCACCCCCATCACACTAGCTATTCCTGTTAATCCACCTCCACCTTTGACACACGAGTCTCCAAGGAATATCCTAGAGGAAATACAAGAAAAGTCACCTCCAAAAGTCGATAAGCCATGTCATCTAATCCAACCATGTGAAGTAGTTAGTTATGAAGCTTCCCCATCTATAATATCACCTCCATCTCCCATAGCTATCATCCCCATACCATCCATCAAATTGCTTAAAATCCTTCATCTTCCCGCAAGCATCAAAATCCCACCACCTATCAAATCCCTCCAAATCATATCCACATCGCCTCCAAGCATTTCCCAAATCTCTTGTAATGACCCTTATGCATCCATCTTCTACTCACCCATCTCCACTACTGAATCTCCCATCTATCCATCCACTGCCTTTGAAGAATCCATCCCTTCACCTCCTATCGCACCATCCACTCCAAACCAATCCTATCAAGATCTTTCCCAAAAGCATGTTGACATACCCCAAAGCATAAATGAAGATATCATCGTACCATGTCTTCCATCCATAGTGCAGTCACCATCTCCTCCATCTCCAAAACTTCAAGCCATATCTCCTCTACTACAAGATATCTTGTCATCCCACCAGCTACATCAAGATCCTATCCTTCCATCTCCCCCACTCCATGCTTCCATCTTACCACCTATCCAAGCTATTCCACCATCTATAATCTACCCTCTTGGTTCACTTACATTCATCCATGGTGGCCCTCTCTCAGCAGAAGAATTAAGAACAATATCTCCCCATTGCAATACACCTAATAAATCACTTCTACCATTTTCTGCAAACAAAAAGTTTCCTCAGCTTGTTCAAATGCTCAATTGATGGCATTATCAAGGTCAAGGTTTAGGACCACAAGAGAAAGGAATCAGAGAGCCTATTATTGCACAAAAAAATCTAGGATTTCATGGTCTTGGATATGTATCCAAAGGCTCACCATCTAAAGGTGTTGGTACACCACACCCCCAAACCAAGCCTATCTCCAAGCCCACCATGCCAGCCTCCCATCACTCCTTCAAGAAATCTTATGTCATTCCCCCTCCACCATCTTTGCAACCCAAAACAACCTACCATATCCCCCCTTCATCCGCTAAATCCATTTTGGGTCCCTATGTCCCAAAATCTACCATCCTCCATCCTCCTATCAGCCATCATAAAAATCCTATTCCATCCATTTCTATGCAAGATCAACAAAGGCACATATCAGGGCACATCATCCATCATCATCCCCCTACATGCTCTTTCATATCCTCTCCATATCACAAAGCTTCTCCTAACCATCTTCCCAAAGCTTACCACAACAATGTGAATGCCAACTTCAAAATGCATAAAGCTAAAAATCCACATCCTAGGCAATCATATGTCTATTCTAAAAGACATACTCCAAAAAGGAAAAATCCAATCAAAGAATGCAAAACAATGCAAAAGCCTATGAAAAGAAAATCCAAAACCATGTGGATCCCCAAGAAAAATGTTGAAACCAAATGCATAATGGCATCCACCATTGCTAATCCCCCATCTAGTGACTCATGTCCCCCATCTCCTAACTCCATCTTGGGTGCCTATATCCCCAAGCACGCTTCCACAAATCCTCCATCACTCCCGCATCTACCATCTATCCCCCATATGCTCTTTTCACACACGTTCCAACGTGTGCCAATGTTGCTCTTGCAAGCATCCCCATCTCATGCTCCTTTCCAACATTTTCATCCCTCCATCTCCTACCATCAATCCCATCTAATCCGATCTATTGCATAAATCACACATCCGGTGTACCAACAACTAGCAACAAAATTGAACATTCCAACAGCCAGTGAAAAATCCCAAAAAAGCCAAAATAGCTGAAGAAAGCCAAAATCATTCCAGCTAAGTCCAAAGTCAAAAAGTCAAAAAAGAAAAGAAAAATAAAGCGTCCACTGGTGAAAACTTGGCAATTCAAGCTCCTTGGACAAGTACCATGATGAAAACTTGGCAAACAAGCGTCATGCGTAATCCCGCCATCCCCAGCTTAGCCTATCACCCTCATGCTTTTGGTCATATCTTGACATCCAACTCCATCTTCCAATCTATCCACCTATCCTCCATCCTCTAGCTTCCATCTCACACCATCCACTAATCTTATGCAGCTTCAGCCAATCATCTCAGCTATCATCCATCTCCCTAGCCCCTTCAGCTTTTTCCATCCTAGCTTCAATCCTATCACATCCATCATAAGACCTCCTTCTGCATGTTATCTTCTGATTGGGAGCACTATATTCCTTGGAGATCTTGTCTTGTCCATCCTCCCTTGTCATTGGTATCTAGCTCTAGGCTATCCTCATGCAAACCCAATGTCATCTCTTTGTATCCATCATAATCCTAGCTATCTACCATCCTATCTAGCCATCTCATCCTGCTCCTCTAGCTATCCTTGGTCACAAAATCTCTCATGATCATGGGATACATCCTCCCTAAATCCATATCTTTTGCTATCACCCCACCCTTAGCTTTCGCATCTTGCATAACATCGAACCATCCCGCTATCCTATCATCTTGAGCTTTTGCCTGCTTGTAACTATCTTGGTCTGTTAGCTTGTACCATATCTTGATTAGCTCACTTGTAAATATCTTGGTCTGTCAGCTTGTACATCCTCTTTAGCTTAGTACCATTGCATCTATCCAGCGTTCGTGTCAGTTCATCCTTGATCAACATCTTGCACCCATCGCACATCTTGGTTAGCTATTCCAATGCATCCTTTAGCTAGATTTCCTATCACCAAAGTGTTATCTTTCTTAGTTCAGCTTGCCAAATGCATCACTCATCCAAATCCACTAGCTTAGGTGCTCTCTGATAGGTCCTTGTAGGATAAAGCTTTCCTCATGTCTGATCTTGGTCCGTTAGTACCTCGTCCTATCCATGTCGTTGGCAACCGGTTCTCTTTTGGATTTTCGCTTTCTTTTGATTTGGACTCTTCCCTATTGGGTCTTGAAATATCTTTTCCAAGCAATCTCCTTGTTCCCTCCTCAAGGTTGCTACGATCTTCCATATCATGGTATACTGTGAATGGGGCAATCAGAGCGTAAGTTCTTGATCATATCTTTTGCTTGTTTTCTTTTTTGCTTGTGGGTTACCCAGTGTCGTTTCTACATTGCTTCCTCTAGGATTCATGTGTGATACTGGGGCAATCCTTGCATGTTTGTTTTGAGTCAGTTTGTCAGTCCTCTAGATAGTTGGTGAAAAGGCCTTGATGTTCTTGGTAACCTTGGCAATTAACCAACAGTCCTATAGCAAATCTAGTGCTCAACTACATGGTGGTACTTCTCTTTGAAGTATCCCCCTCGCTCAAAAAGCTTCAATGGTTTTCCTTCATCTCCATTATCCCCCATCCATATCCAGCATCCGTCTCTCCTACCCCAGCTTATGCATCAGTACCTCTTTGAATCACTCCTCACCTTTAGCTTTAGTGATCCACAATCCTAGTCTTAGGGATCCACCAATCCAAATCAATCCACCAAGCCTCATCTTTCGAGATCCACAATCCTAGTCTTAGGGATTTCCGAAACCCATCTTCCGCCAATCTGACTCTTTGAAATCCTATTGCATCAGCTTTTTTAATCCCCTCATCCATCTCCCCATCCTGGATTCCTTTTATAGCGCTCTGCTCCTTCATCCTCTGCAATCCCTAAGATCTTAAGCTTGCTTCCTCTTGTGCCTCTGATTCTCCCTTTATCATTCTCCCGTAGTGAGAGTTTGAGCTAACCAAACCTCTTCTCTTAAGCAAATCTGAGTCTTCTTGCTCATCTTGAATTCTTGTACTTTTCAAGAAGTCGTCGAGCCTCGCTTTCTCTCCCCACCGCCTTCTTGAGGGGGCATCTCACAATCCATTCTCTCCTCTTCTGCTCTAGCCTTGGGCATCTCATTTTCTTATCTTTGATGCCATGCCACTTGCGGCATCACATCAAAGAGGGGCAAAATGTAGACACCTAAAAATCCTTTAGAAAATAAAGTATTTTTATTTTCTGAAAAAGTCCTGATGACATCATCATTAATTAATTAATTAATTAATTTTTATGCCATTAAATCCCTTTATCTTAATTAAAAATATTTAATTAAGGAATCCCTCCCAAAAATGTTTAAATCTTATTTAAACATTATTTCCTTATTTATTAATTATTTAATTAATAAATTGACCAAAAATCCTTTAGAAAATAAAGTATTTTTATTTTCTGAAAAAGTCCTGATGACATCATCATTAATTAAGTAATTAATTAATTTTTATGCCATTAAATCCCTTTATCTTAATTAAAAATATTTAATTAAGGAATCCCTCCCAAAAATGTTTAAATCTTATTTAAACATTATTTTCTTATTTATTAATTATTTAATTAATAAATTGACCAAAAATCCCAAAATAAATAATTTATTTATTTTTTTGCCCAAAAGTTGGCCAATTTCCTTAAGACCAATAACCTCTTCCAAAATCTTCTAATCCTTCTTTAATTTTGATTAAAGGCTAATCTCATCATTTCCTACCCCTAATCCCAACTCAAAATATTTAATCAAGATTAAATATTAATCCTCATGTTTATTAAAAATATTTTAATAAATATCTCCTCAACCGAAACCCTTGAAATAAATAAAACTTTATTTATTTCATAAAATCTTATCCTAGGAAGTTCTAGACTCTTCTAGAAAGTCTTCATCCTCATCCAGAAGCCTAGACTCTTCTAGAAGATGTCTTTAACCCTAATCCTAATCCCCTCCTAACCTTGTCACATTCCCTAAACATGGGTTAAGACTTGCTAACTCAAGCCAAAGTTAACAAATATCTCCTCCTTCACCCATCCTCATTAATTGCAATCCACTTGCCATCCACTTGCCTAGTCCTAAGCCATCTCTAACCCTTCCTCTAATCATTTTTACAACCCTAAGCAAGCTTAAAACCTCCCTAAACCCTCAAATTCAAATTTCATGGTATCTCTCACAAATATCTTCAACCACAAAACTTTATAAAGCCCACAAAGTCATAAATGTTCTTACAAAACACTTATGAAGGCTCTTTATGAAGATTTTATCCCTTGAGCCTCCTTTGTTGACTCATCCTTCCCCTTTCCTCCATCCTCTCACCATGTGACATGTGTCAATCCTTGATTGGTTGTAAGGAAGCACAATCCATGTGCTCTCCTCTCATGCAATCTAAGCCCTCCATGAGCTCTTTCCCATCCTTGCATCTTAGCCCTCAATCCCTCAAGCCTCTTGCCTATAAATTGGATCCTTCCCCTTTGCAAAATAACACAATCCATGAAGTAAAGTTATAATGCTATTTTGAGAGCCAAATCCATACTAAATCCATCTATCCACACCAAAAATCCACAATCATCCATTGAAGCCTTTGGAAGCATATTGAGCATACATCCTATCCATTTAGATAAAGCTACTCAACAAGATAGCTTCTTATTGAGAGAGTCCATTAATGGCTCATATTCTCAATTGAGAGCTCATCTTAGTCTACCTTGAATTTTATGAATTTTTTTTAGTTTGTAGAAGCTTTATTTAAATTTGGTTTCTATTAGCATACTAACGTTGCTCATATACAGTACGTAGCTCATATGATGTCTATGCTCCGAGTCCGTAGTAAATGTTGACGGTCCTGTAGAGAACTGATGCACATGCATAATTTTTTTGTCAATCCTTAATATGATTAATTAATAAATATATGTATTAATTTAAATGATTAAATCAATACATACCTTTGGATTCATGGACGGGACAAAAAATGGGGCTGGAGGATCGCTGCTAGGCCTGCCAACACTTTGACCCTGAATTTTGAACAATGTCAATAGATGTTAATTAATTAATCATTCACTATACATATGAAATGTGATCAAATTAGTAAATTATAATTATAATTTCCCTATTTTTCAATGCCAAATGTGTCATTTAGGAATTGATCAGTGACGAGCCCATCATCCTCACCATCTCCAACATGAGAGTCAAATGTGCATAAGGATTTGCATGAAGTGCACATGTGACTGCAATGTGCAGAAGGCTCCCCCTCAACTAATGGGCTTGTGGAATGCATGAGGGTTTGTGTCAAAGCATTAATGGTCCCTAGAGTGCTGGCCTCTACATGTTCCTTCACAGTTGAAGGAATAATCACATGCTCGCGTTGTGGCTTGACCACAGGTGTCCTAACTACATTAGGGTCATGACGTGCTTCCAGCCTCTCAAATGATGACCCCCCACCTCTACTCTGGGAGACAAACTCACAATATAATTTCTTCAAAAAATACATGGGGACCTCATGATTGTTGCAAGGAGGGGCATCAAAAACCATCCACCATCTATTCCAAAAATAATTTCTAATAGCATCGTGTATGCACCAATGGATGGGGAATCGTTTGGTACCAAACTAATGCACATATTCTACCTTTCGGTATTTTCTTTTTTTTAACATCTTCATATAACAATTTATTTGCATAAAACCTTTTTTGTTCATCCCTCTTAACCCACCAAATATCTAACTGACCACTAACTGAGGCTATCTGGGTCTTAATGGATTCGAGGGATGATGCCAGTTGAGCCCTCATTGGATTGGTTTGTCTAGATTCTTTCAATTGACCAATGAGTCCTTCTAATTTAGTTTTGCCTCTTTCTATTTCATTTATTATATTTTCTTATGTGCCAGGAAAAGGTCTTGCAATTAGTTTAGGTTGCAAAATTTTTTCTTCTTCTTGGGGAGGGTTTTGGTTTTGAGGTTCTTGAGGGTTTTGAGGTTCTTGTGGATTTTTCGGTTGATTATTGACATTTCTTGATAAAAAATCAATTGAAATCTAAATAAATAAAAAAATCTAAATAAAATTTGTAAAAATCGTACAAAACAATATAAAAAACCTACAAAATAATATGAAAAATGTATCAAACAATGCAAAATGAAGTTTAGATCACATACGGCATGGGCGTGGGTGTGCTTGTGATCTCAAATTTTGTCAGCAAGGAGGCATATCGACAAGGAAGGTGGTGAAAAGTGTTGTTTTATGCAACTTGCATATGTGCTACTGTTGGAAGAAGCTAAAAAACTAAGATAAAATAAATGGGCTGCGGGTATGCAACCCATTTATAAAATTTTACTTTTTAAAAGTGTGTACATGCTAGCCATAGCAACTATGCACTATAGCCATAACAAGTATGCACTATAGTGCATATGTGCTATTCAAAAATGGAAAAAAAAAGGTTCTCACCTTTTTGGCACCACAACTCAGTGCATATACCCATGGTTGTGCTTCTTTTTCTCTTGTCCAAAAATTGGTTGGAGAAAAAGTTCATTAAATGATTTTTTATATACAATATTGCATTCTTTGGCTCTTGTATGTCTAATTAAGATTTATTACTAAAAAATATAGTCTAATTTGTTTGAATGTATTGTAATTAGTTCATTTGTTTGAAGTCATTGGATGAAGGTATCCATTTTCTTAAGATGGTCAAATGATTCCAACCTTATTTCTTGGCTCATATATCATATCTTTATCGATTTTGAATCTTCATGGATATGACAATTAAGGAAGACACTATTATTATTAGTGGTAATCGTATTCAATTAAACTACAACTTTTTGGGTATATTTCTTAAATTTTGATATACCAAGGTAGCGCTTCAATGGTACTACCTCAACTTTAAATTTCTTTTTGTTTTGGACTTTTCTTTTACTTCTCATTTTGATTTTATCTCTTTTGGTTAGGTTATACACATAGAAGGGTTATGAGACTAGTGGTCACCCTAATCAAAATGTTTATGCTAATTCTATCACTCATCCTCAAAATCCATGCTTATGGTATTATAATTAAAGTGTATCTTGTGATTAGGATGATTGGCTTCAAACATCACCATGGTTCCTAGTGAAAGGTATCAACATTCCTGATACCTGTATATTTTTTTTTGAAAGGTATTCCACAAACTGACTCATCAGATACAAGGTAAAGTTCTATTCTAGAGACTCTAAACTAAAAAAAATGATGAAATACCTAAAAGGGGATACCCATTAGGTCAAGTGGCAAAAATAGGGAATGTGTGGTTGGAAACACAACACCATTTTACCTTTCCTTGGGAAATTTTTTTTAGGATGCATTGACTAGTATAACTTACTTTTCTAGACTATTCAACCTTTCCAACCGTTAATCTGCAAGATGCGTTGACTAGCATAACACAACTTTCAAGATTATTCAACTCTCTTTGCACATAAATCTCTCTTTGGATGAGTAGAATTAGCACACAAAAAACTTGTTGGACTCTTTCAAATCTCCTCATCTCTTCCCATGGATCACACACATAACATAACTTGTTTTGTTTGATAATTTGTGTTTTTTTATGAATCGCATAGTGTGCAACCAACAAAATCCATGTTTTTCATTATCTCTATTACATCACACACTAAGGCTTGGTTCTTGATCTAGTGAAGTTCATTTTCTTATGCTAGAATGCAACCAGACATGCAACCAGACAAGTTAAATATCACACACTATGACTTGATTTTCTAGGCTAAAAGTGTGAAATAGTCAAAATTGACTTATATTTTTCAAGCTTAATTTTTTCCTTAGTGTTTGATATTTAAGGGTGGTTAGATGCACCCCATCAAAATCAATGTCCAACTTCGCTACGAAGCTTTTTTTGTGACTTCTAACAATCTTTTAGTTTTCTTTTACGATAGAGTTGCTAATCTATATTACCATGCATGAATTCTATGAATAATAATTGGGGCAAGTGTTTTAATGATGATAATAGAACTATTTCTCATTCTTTTTTATCAAAAGAGGTCATCCTACTTTAAAGGGATTCAATGCTTACGCTGCAATGGACTTATAAATTTAGGGTCTACTAGGAAAGTGGATAATTTTCTCCAATGTCATATTTATGAAATGTCAATTAGATATTCATTCTCTTAGCTAAAGAAGATCAACAACAACTTTGGATATAATTTGGGATAAGGGGATTCAGTGTGGTCTCCATTCTTGGGTGGCAAGGATAGTCTTTCCAATCTTTTCTTTCTTTCCAAGGATCCACTTTCCATTTGACAACTGTGTATTTTATCTTTTCAAGAGGTGTGTATCCTTGAGGATTCTATCTTTTGAAGAGGTGTATATCCTTGATTGTAACCTTGTCCTTTCTTGAAAAGTGTATGTCTATTATAATATCTCACTTGTGATAGAAAGTGTGTCATCCTTAATGAAGAATCCCTTTACCTAGTAATGGAGAAATTGTGAATTCATTTTTTTCTTTTTCTCTTTGGGTCAAAGATGTTATCCATGTTCAATATCTTCTCTTGGATGTATATATCCTTGAGAAGATATCTCTTCCTCCTCTCCTTGTACATCCATCAAAAGGTTCCCTTTACACTTTAATAATGTTATCATTTTGCAACCATCTCTTCCTTTCTTCAAAAGAGATATGCCATATTTATTTTATATTTCATGCACATTTTATTTCTTAAAAGGACATCTCCTTGGTGTTGGAGCTATTTATCCTTGTTATTTTATTTCATTAAGATACCACAATAAGCTTCCCATATTTCAATCTTAAGGAAGAGGGCATGTGTTTGTCCTCCTTATTTCTCATCTTATAGGACTTCTTTACAAGCATAATTCTTCCTTTGGTTATCCTGATTAAAATGTTGTGCTATTTTTAAATGGGAATGATTCCTTATCTAGTTATCCTTAATCAAAGTTTATTGTCAAGATCATTTGACTTCCTTAGCAAATATTTTGAGATTTCCTTGAGTACTTGATAATTTTTACTTAGTTATCCTTGCACCAATATTTTTGGGATAGGCTAACTAGCATAACACAACTTGCTAGACTACTCATGTCTCTTTTCATATAAATCTCTCTTAGGATGAGTAGAAATAGCATAAAAAAAACGTTGGAATATTTCAAATCCTCCTTTCCTCTTCACATGGATCATACAAAAAAACACAACTTGTTGTGTTGGATAATTTGTGGGCTTTCATGAACAACTACTAGCATAGCACAACTTGTAACCCACAAAATTCATGTTCTATGTGTCTCTCTTACATGAGCCCACATAATGCAACACCTTTCTAATTGTTTAGATCATGGTTTCTTATCTTATCTTGATGTATGCTCTTACTATTTCCATGTCACAACTTGTGCTCTTACAATAACATATGGAGAATGATAATATGGGTTTTGACATTTTCATTACCAATATTGTTTTGACTAGTTGACTTGGACCCTTTTTCTTAATACTAATCCATTTTATGTATCTTTTGTCCTTTAATGAATGTATCATTTTTTGTTTTATTTTGTGTGTCCTTTCATTATTGTATAAGCTAGGACCTTCAGTTTTAGGGCCTCATTTGCTTGAACTAAGGATTTCTTATCTCTTTGTAATCTTTCCTTAGGTATCTCCCTCCTTTTCATTCTTTTTTTGTGAGTATGCATCTAAAATCATACTCCCTCTACATTATTGTAAATTGTATTTCTATATAATTTATTTCTCACATAGGAATTTGAGGGAGTATGACCTCCCATGATCTAGAATTATGTTCAATTCTACACATACTAGCTCAATATATAAAATCATCAGTACATTTTGGACCTCAAATACTTAATGCCAACTTTATTGGGAGGTCACACTTATTTGGAGGGATATTGAACCATGCCAAGATTACTCGAGGTGACATTGAGCTGGGATAGGGTAACCTATGGTGACCTTGTCCAATTAAATTGCCCAAACTTTAGAACACTTAATATTTAGCTTACAAAAGTAATACAACTTCTTCCATGTAGATATAATTAAAACTTAGAAACATGATTCAAGGGGAGATGTTTCAAAACAAGCTTGACCCCTCATTTGTATTTATATATAATCTCTATTGGTGGTGGGGGGAAGGATTGATAGGGTTTATATAAGAAAATAGGTGTGTGGGGTATTGGGTGAATATTGAAGAGGGGTAAAAAAAGAAGGAGCGTGCAAATTTCTACATATAAGTGAATTCTTTAGTATGTAATAGATGTGAATGATATGACCCAAGATGGCTAATTTAAGCCCATGATATTAATGCCAAATACTTCAAATTTAAAATTAAACTTGTTCTTTCTCTTTTTTCTTCAACAAGAGTAACACATCTTAGTGCTTTATCACATACCTATAAATTTTATCATCAAGTGAACTCATTTAATCTTGACAATTTTGAGAAAACTATTATTTTGACCTAGAATATATAGATAATAGAAAATGAGACTATGTAAGATGGTCCAAAAATAGGATTCAATAGTATTCCCTTAGATTTGATTCCCTATTGTACAATATAAATCCCAAATGAATTTTTTTTTTCAATTCAATCCCATTCTACCTAACCACCAAGACTTGGATCATTTGTCCAAATATTTTTACATTCACGGATTCATTTTCAAAAAAGATCAAGTATTGGCTCACTAGTGTTACACACTATTGTGTTCAAACTCTTGTGTTAGGAACTAATAATTCTACAAAGTATTTGAAGATCTTGGAGAAATTTTTTGGTTAGTTTGACTAATACATGAAAATTAATAACTCATACACAAAGGACACTCATTCATAGTTCATAGAATAGTTGCTAAAACTTCAATGCATCTATACTAGAGTGCTAATTGAGTTTCTATAATTAGATATTTTTAAAGACAGATAAGAAGTCACGTCCTTTGGAAAAAATGCCCAAGGAAACCTAATACCTAATTTTTCTACCATATACTCAATCATGAAACACACAAAAAATTACTATGAAAATAGAAATAAATATGACATATACAAATTATCATTCCCTAAATGGTTGCAATATAGATTAAATGAAAATTTTCCCAAAATCTTAGCATTCAAGTATATTTAAATTGAACTATTATAAAAATATAGCTACATGGTACAATAGTAATTTTGTTGGTTGAAAAATGGTGCATACTTGAATTTTGTAGTGGACAATTAATTATGTTGACTATGTTGGCTCTTAAAAGATAGTATCTTCTTGTACTAGATCATATGTTGTATTGTACAAGGCGTGGATCACATTAAAATATATTTCTAATGAATTCAAATAAATTTAAACCAATGCATAAATTATTAAAAATTAAATTAAGATATATAATAATAAAGTAATAGACATGTAACAAATAATGAATAGTCTACAAACACCAAAAATGATGAACTCAAATTTAACAACTAACACATCTTAAACCATGGAGCTAACATTAACAATTAAATGTTTTATGAGTTGATAATTCCAACATCTTTGATTTTTGAATAAATTTTAATGTTAATATTTTTCGTTAACATAGATTATTTTTTGATAGAAGTAGAAACAAGACCTGGTCATGGCCCCTAGTACAAGCAACACATTAGATGCACATTAACAAATAATTAACATTACTCAAAGCACATAAAGATGAAGGGCCCCACTATAACTTTCCTCTATCAAAAAATAACTTAAGAAAATATTTAAGCTTCAGACTACTAGTATGATCTTTTAACAAAAAACAAAATAAACTACGAGAGTTCATCATATCATAGTAGCCTAAACTATTAAGCCATATAGGGATAGATTTTTTAAACATATGTAAAGTATTAAGAGTATCAAATCCCCACGAGCTATCGAAGCAAAAATGAAACACCATAACAAAAACCAACTAGCTAACACTGAGCCTCTTAGATAGAAAAATGTTAGCTCACTCTTCATTAAGGATCTGGAAAAGCTCCTTAGCACCTTTTTCTTGAGTAGCATCCATACTAGAGATCCTTAGCGCACAAGGTGGTGGTGCTAGCATGCATGATTTTCAGGGTGAACTTACTGATATCCCTGAAACTTTTGTTCACTCTACCAATCTCATCTTTTAGCTAATCTACTATATTTTCAAGTTGGTCCACCTAAGATCTTAGAGAGTCAAGCACACCGCCAATATGAATCCCCACAAAAATATTCACACTTGCGACAAAATCATTAGAGGGGGAAGGCATGAGGAAATTGGAGTGACAATCTAGGGGAAAGTGGGGGATGAGGGGAAAATAGGTGATGGGGGATTGGTGGCCAAGGTAGGGACATACTTAGGGATTTGGGTATCCTTGGAAGAGAAATCAACTGAGTTCAAATTGGGGGTTTATTTAATGATAGTATTCTTAGAGGACTCCTCAATGGAAAAATTCCTAATAGCTTACTTCCCATTTTCCTTAGCAAGCCTAGAAGAGTGATGGGTATGGAAAATAGTCTCTTCATTACTTTCAATAAGGTTGAGGGTGGTCTTCTTGGTTCTTTTACCTGAACCCCTAGAAAGGTTTTCTAGCTCCTCCCTTTTTCTTTTAACACTTGAGGTTTACATACAATTAACCGAGGATACTGGGGTAGAGTACTTAACTTGACTAGAGGTTGAGGGAGTATAATTGGGTTGGTTAGAAATGAGAAGCATATTATGGCTAGGAGGGAAAATCACACAATGAAATATGAATAGACAAAAAATTAACCCTTGGTGAAGAATAATTGGCTTTTTCCCAAGGTTAATTGCCTCCAAAGATTCCATTATAGAATTTTCCAGAGAGTGCAATAAGAAGAATGGAATGAAAATGAGGTCCTTGTTACAACTATGGTTGGAAAAAGGGAGGTGATAGTAGTAGTAAATGTTATAAATTTTTTCAACGCTCCCCTCGAGATTTGTGACAAGAGCTTAACCACCTCCTGTGTACTATAAGTTGAGTTTGAAGAATGAAAATTCAGATCTTACAGCGAATCTAGCAAAGAAGACATATGAATTTGAAACATTAAAAGAAGATCATGAAGAACTTCATAAGTACAACACTATTGTGAAAGGTGAACTAATTAGTGCAAGTTATAGCTTGAAAAGCTTTATACTAGCAAAGAAAAGCTTGACGAATCAATGTCAATACAAAGACCTACCTATGATAAGATAGGTCTTGGTTATCTATTTAACATGTCTATGAAGAAACCCGAAAGTGGACCTGATCTAAAAGAAAAAGATAAATCTAATGATAAGATTGAATCCAGTCAATCTTCTGATAAATCCAAAGAAGTTGGACAAGAAAACGAAACTGTGAAATTGGATGAACCTAAGAAAGTAGAATATCCTAAGGAAACTAGGTATGAATTTGGAGGTAAGTGTTTTTCATGTAATTAAATAGGTCATATGAAAATAAATTGTACAAATAAGCCATTTAATCCTGTTACAAACTTTTATTGCCATAATTGTCATGGTATTGGTCATAAAGCAATTGCTTGTAAGAAACCTAAATATGATAATGATAAAAGAAATAGCAAAATGTCACGAAATACTAAACCTATAGATAGAAGAAGATCTAATGAGAGGATATCAAGAGAAAGAAGGCCTTTTGATGAAAGAAATAAAATCATGTGTTATAAGTGTAACAACTGTACACACATATCCTAGAATTGTTAAGAACCTATTAATCAACAGAATCCTAGAAGCAAAACCCCAGTATGTTAGTTATGTAACAAATTCAGACATACAAAAAAGTACTATAGAATGGACATAAGGAACAATGGAAGAAAATTCAGAAATGACAGAAGGAATCATGAAAAAAGCTTGAGGAACATAAGCAATAATGGAAGAAATTTTAGAAATGACAGGAGGAATCATGAAAGTAACTCGGGAACTAAGAAAGACAATGAAGATCAAACAAATGTAATTAGTGAACTTCAAGAAGAACTTGATGAGGCATTTGTAAAGGGATTAAATATTTATGAGGAAAAGTTAGATGATGCAGAGATAGGAAGATTGAAGTCAAGATTTGAAAACTTCATTTAGAGACCAAACTGTGAGTAGTGAGGTTGAGGGAAGATGTATCTAGATGAGTTTAGATTGTAGCCAAGCTTGCTTACAATTTGGAGCTTATTGGAAGAAGTTATGATGGAATTAAGAGTCATTGTTATGACAGAGAAAGTCTATTCTATGACAAAAGATGAAATCTATGTTTTCACAACAAATTTTGTGGAGCATTGATATGATGAAAGGAAGCTATGGTTAACATTGGATAGCATTTAAAGATTGTACAGATGCTTGATTTTAGAGCGAAACAAATAGCTTTTTCAGTTTGGAAAAGTACACAATTAATGCAAGATCAAGTTGGATAAATAGAGTACAAAATTTCTTATTTCCACATTGTGATTATCTTAGAGGCATAGAGCACCCATAAGAGAATTGACAAGGCAATTTCAAACTAAACCCTACTTTGAAAAAAGTATTTTATCATTTTTCGCATAGAATTTCTTCAATAAAATTCTATTTGATGTAATCATGGACATGTCAGTAGTTTAGAATGTTGAGAGACCTAAATTGAAGGTTGTTCCTTGAAACCCTTAAAGGAAAACCCTAATTCAACTTTATGCATTACTCCAAACAACGTAGTATATTTGGAAGATGTAGGAAGTTACTTGTCTAGTAAATTTAAAACTATCAGAGGAGAATTCATGAACAAAGATATGGAAATTGTGTTCAATCATAATATGACTATAAACATCAGATATGAGCATTTGAAGGATTTAGAATTAGTCAAATATTAATTTTACTACAAACTTAATATTGAAGAGTGGACTTCGATTATATTAAGCATAATTCATAATGAAATGATTTGGATGGGAGAAGATGTAGTTGACATCTCAGCCGACCTTATTCATGAGGTTACTGGTCTTTGAAAACAAGGCAGTGTTCCCATTGGCAAGAAACAAGTTAAGAAGAAGGTGGAACTTAACACTAAGGCAATTTATAATGGTAAGGCAATGGTGATTAGCACCATCAGATAATATAATGTGAGATTCTTGAGTAGAATCATTACATATTCTATTTGTGCAAGTTCTAAGAGTGATGAGTTGTTAGTAGGCTTTATCTATACAACTTATAAGATTTGCATTGAGAAGGAGAAAGTAAATTAAAGTGAGATTCTAAGAGTACAACTCGTTGAGAATTTGGACAAGATTAAGAGAATTGAGAATGGTGTATTAAGATTTCAGTCTCTAATTAATCATATTTTCTTTCATGTACTTAAGATATTTCCATTGTTATCAGTTACAAAGATTATGATCAATGAAATATGCACTATGGATAAGATAACACATGTATGCAGAAGGTATCTTGTAGAAAAAATCTTGGATAGTGGTAATTTAATCATGAGGACATTTCAAAATGAGATGAAATAGAGAGTCAGAATTGCACCTGCAATTGTTGACAAATTTAAGAATGATATATGTTTTATGGTGGATACAAACCTAACTTATATTGAAGCAGTAGAACCAAGGGAAACATTTCTTGATCTCTTAGGTTATGAGTTAAGTGATGATGTAGCTATTGGTTACATTGATTTAATGTTGAAATCTAAAATAGATCAAGCATCTTACAAATTTGGAACATATGAGGAGATTACTCAGTTAGATTACCAAGCATCATTAGAGAAAATGTCTCATAATAAGGTTGCAACTATAATAAAGAAAGCACTATTTGAGGTTGATATGTAAGAAGAAGAATCATAGGTAGTTAGACAAACAATCTTTGGATTGAAACAAACTGGTGAACAAGGTGTAATGTATGTGACACCTCTGTCAGTTGGCCAAGCATCTGATGTATCCATTCTAGAAACTCCTACTGAATAGAGAATCCCATATGTTGTTGTCTCAGCCGAGCAACCTAGTGGATCAAAAAGGCAATCAAAGAGAGTTAAGAAGCAAGCTACTAGACCATAGAAAGGAAAGAAGACATTGTTGACAATTAAAGATTCCAGTGATGAAGAAGAAGAAGAGAAACAAGAAGGCAATCAGCTAGAGAAAGTTATTATTTCCAAGTAGCCAACGGGTAAAACAAGGTAACCCTAGAAACCATAGATAGATAAAATTAGCAAAACTATTGTTAATGAAGGGAACTTTGTGTAGATGAACAAGTTCTATGATTTGTACAATGACATTAAGAAAGAACATGTTGATATCTCTACTGCGAGATATATGATTATTAATAATTTGAAATTCAAAGACATTAAAGGCTTTGTCAATCAGAAATTCTATGATAGACTTATAGTAAAGAAGGCACTAGTTTGGGAAGAAGATATGGAACTTCAAAAATTGATGATAAGAACTATGTGCAAGACTGAAGATGAAGAAGAAATAAAGAAATTGATGGGTAAACTAGCTTCCTATCTACAAAGTAAAATGAGGTGAATTATATTTATGGGTGGTGATAAGAATGTAATAAGAAGTGAAACTGTTGCAACTATCAATAAAATGATGATTGAGGTAGAGACAACTCCTACCACTACAGAGAAAACTTTAGAAGTATCAATAAGTGGTGATACTATGAAAATTGATCAAACAAGTGTTATAATTAACATTGATGATAATCCTTTCTTAAGTTCTGATCAGCCTTAGCCCCATTGTGAAGATATTCAGGATTAGTTGAGACTGATTGAAGAAGAGAAGAAACAATTAGAAGACGAAAAGAAGACGATTGAAGAAGCCAAGCTAAAACTGCTTGAAGAGGAGAAGAAGTAGAAAGAAGAAGAAAAGAGGAGAAAAGAAGAAAAAGAAAACGAGTTGGAAGAAGAAAAGAAAGAAGCAGAAAAAAAACAAGAAAGAAAGAAAATAAAGAGAGGAGAAGGAAGAAGAGAGAAAATCAAAGAAGGCAATAGATAAGAAACAAGAGGAAGATGAGGTGAAAGCATCTAGCTCATCCACTCCTATGTCTCTTGATAACCTTACAAGTGATGATGATGATTAATCTAACTTGATCTCATATTTAAACAAGTTAATTGAGAAGAACATAACAATCATTTACAAAGAGCATTAATAGAGGTGACTGACAGATTGCACAAAGAAGACCCTGAATAGAGATCCAAAGTAGTTGTAAAACCACTTAATGATGAGTTTATAAATTTTTTGAATGCTTCTAAGTCTAAGGCACAAATTTCACACGATGCTAATCTTTTTAGCACCATTTTTCAAAACATTTGGAATGATTTGCTGAGTCTTGATACTTGTATCAAGGAACTCTAAAGATGTCAACAAGTTGGCAAGGTACTATACATCAAATGTGCTTTATCTCATAAGTTAACCAAAAATTTGGATAGTAAGATTCAAGGGAAGCTAAGTGAGCTAGAAGCACTAACTAGTCAGATACAACAACCCTCTTGCAGAGTTGATGAGTTTGAAGGACAAGTTGCTAGTGTTCACATAAACATTAGAAAATTGCAACTTGAAAAAGAATAAGTTCTGAGAAGACTATCAAAATTTAGAGAGTCTATTTCTCTAAAGATATCAACCATTGAGAGACAGTTGGAGGAATGTGTCAAAGCAAAGGACATTTATTCCAATTTCACCTACTTTGACCTTAATGTAGTTGAGATTACATCATATGCCTTATGTGTAATGCTCACTACTGTCGAAGCAGAAAAGGACACATGCAAGAAAGGTATGAATAGTTTGAAGGAAAACTTTGATGATTGTATGAAGATCATAGCAGCTTGAGGTCACAAGACATAAATTTTGATAGTTTTTGGACATTCTGACCTTTGTCATTGATGTTGTTGGTGTTTTGAAACAAAATTGTTCCAAGTTACCCCGATGAGAACAAGATACATCTAAGGGAAACTAACTCCCATATTTAACATATCTTTTTAGACACTAGGCCAACTGTAAGGCTTGACCCTTCTTCTACTTTAGTCTCTGCAAAACCTAGGCAGGTGGACCTTAGATCCAATTTACATGGTACCAGTGCTAAAACATATTCATGAATCTAACAAAGAAAATAAAACACTTAATCTCCTATACTTATGCAATAACAAAGATGTGTAGTAGCAAATATCAACTCTATGAAATCCACAAGTTGAGTGAGGGCAATAATTTTTAGCTCTTCAACATGAAAGGGAAAAACATTTGATTAATGATGTTGATTTTAGCAATACCCCAAATATGCAACAGTAAGAGCTAGTGATCTTGTAGCTGATCAACGCTTTATCTATTGGGAAATTCCATGAATTAAATACATACATCTATGATATCAAGGACATATTTTATACACTCAGACATCAAATTTATCCTATCACTTTGTCAATCAGACATCAATGTTCATAAAGATCTCATTCTTATGAAATATCCTTCTCAAATTTCTAGCAACCCTGTCAAACACATCAAGCATTAACTTGGCCCTTTGTTCCAACAACAAAACATATCAGACATACAACCTTAAGGGGATGCAAATGGTTCTTAGTTCTTTGTCCCTAGACCACATAAGACTGCAAATTATAGAGATAGGAGACAAGAATCAAAATGAAACTAAAGAGATTCTACTAATTTGTATTCATTTCTTTGAAACTATACATTCAAATGCATGAAATTAAAACATAGAAACACCTAACAGATCAAAACTTTCTATATTATCTTTACTAATGCTATTCATACAAGAGAAATATCTACTAAAGAATTATGGTGGAATCACAGTTCTAGATCCAACAATGTGGTCTCATACTAAAAATTGCTAACCTGTAAAATGGATGAGAAAGAAGAAGATATAGACAAGGAATGAATTCATGGATCTGATCTAAAGATGACATGTGTCCACTTTAAATTCCATCCTCTGCTATTGTGAAACCTCTTTCATCTCTCTATCCATTTGATTTGATTTAGTTTTCATCATTATTTTGTAATGAACTTGAGAATATCTCATACAAATGATGGAAACCCTTGTGTCACCAAAATACCTGAGCTGCATCATGAAATTTTGGTAAAAATTTGGGTTTAACTAATTTGAAGGTGACCAAAATCAACCCCAACTACATTTTTACTTTCTTTTACACATATTCAAGTCATTACCCTACTAGAAATCACAACTGAACTTCGATACCTAAATGCAGTTGCAAGTTAGGAATCTGGGACAAAACCTCCAGTAACTTAAACAAATGACTTCTTGTGCAAAACAAATTCCAAAATTAGAGAGTTTGTCTTCTTTCACTTTTGACGATATATAATATGCCTATACTAGCCTATCGAAAACTCCCAAAATACTATTTTGGAAATCATGCCTTTGATATAAATCTCTAGTTTGCAACTTGTTTTTTCAAAAATTAAAAAAAAATTCTAAAGTTGACACTTTAGAATGTAACCTTTTTAGATTGAATTTTTTTTGAATCGGACCTTTTTGAGACAATAACATTTAAAACCAAAATTTTAAATCATTTTTGAATTTTGGCCCTACCCATGAATTTTGGGTCAACCCTATTTGACTGAGCTACCACATGGCATCACCTGATTGGCCCACCTATATAGTCACCATCCACATCATCACTATCTTAGTGTGGTGACCAAACTGCATGGCATCCAAACTAGGCCCACTACCACATGGCACCTAGGCACTTTATTGCTGTGTTTATCTTTTGAGCACTTCTGTGAAGCAGGGAAGTGCCAGCCATCGAATCTCACCACGTGGAAAAATTTGATGCATCCATCTCAAACTAGCCACATCAACTGTGACTAGGGCCCATTGACATGTGTCAACTAAGTGCTTTCCTGCATTACAGTCAACAAGGTGCTGATTGTGCATGCGAGGAAGTGCCTTTGCAATGCGTGTCACCTATGCCACATCAATACCTTGTTTTCCATGCCAAGCTAGGGGTTTCTTCCCATGTGTCACTTCCTAGTTTGTCTGTAGGTTGTCAGATGTTGTGATTTGACTGGTTAGAGTTCCACATTAGCAATGATGGTAGTGTCTTTGGCATTCAAAAATTTCTTCCTTCTAGTTGACATGTGTCACCCGTGCCACATCAGCACCTTGTTTTCCATGCCAAGTTGGGGCCTTCTTGCCATGTGTCACTTCTTGGTTCGTCTACAGGTTGCCACATGTCATGATTTGACTGGTTGAGGTTCCACATCAGTGATGATGTTACCATCTTTGGCATTCAAAATTATCTACCTTCTTGCTGACCACGGGCCCCACACCATGCAACTCTACCTTTTAAAAGGTTGCATCCTTTAAGACACTATGCAATGCATGTGTTTTTGCTTTTAAACACTTTAAAGTTTTCCTACACGGGCAATGTGGGACTAATTGCTCTAACTGTTCCTCCTTTGCTCATATTTTTCTCAGTATTCCTTGTGTATTAAACTCTAGAAAGGTATATGTGTCATTGTGGCCCTGTGATGCAGGCTTGTGAAATTTGAAACCGGTTGGCCCCCATTGGCTAAGATACAATTTTACTCCCACCACTGGAGCAGAATTTTGAACTAAGCAATGGCAATTTGTCTTTATCGCCAACAAGAAATGGCCTATGATCTCCATGAGGGTAGAAGCTCTGGCACTTGGTCATTTTGTGAGCTATGGAAAAGTGTTCACATTGTTGGGGGATCTATTCATGAGAATATACATGCCTAGCACCGACTACACCAGTGGCTATAGAACTCTCTCCTAACACTCCATTTCCTCATGCTGCCACTTTCTAATATTCTCATGCGGCTTCCTTTTTAGTATATGGCTTCTCCCACCTCCTTTTGGTGTGAAAGCTACCCCTACCTTGGTCATGGGGTGCTCTATCCTCTTCTGCAAATGCAACATCCTCTTTCAACTAAATACTGACGGCTCTTTTCAAATGGCTTCTCCCTTTGTTGATGTGGTCTTCTCTCCTTTTCCCATTTCCTACTCTTTCTTATCGTATCCATGCCCTAGTTTGTTGTTCTCATTTTCTTTGTAGATATGTATATGGAGACAATGCCAGAAAGGAAGACTGGGAATTATGTTATAAAACTTGACTACTACAAACCAAGAATTTGATAGACTGGCATTGCAAGAAATCAATATCGTGAAGCTTCCAAAAATGTGGGCATACTTGCAACTTGACCATCTCTCATCTTTGACCATGTGAGAATATATTTTCTTCTTTGGATACTTCCATTCTCTAAACCTTGTCACCATCATCCTTTTTCTTTGAAATTATAGATGGCTGGGGCATTGAGTGGGAAACGATTTTCAACAAGACTTTCAAGCCTACGTGAAAGTGTATGAGAAGTTTTTGATCGGTGCCTTCTTACAAGGCAATGATACATCCTGGAGTTAAGCATTGCCGATACAATCTCAACATTTCCTCCATATCTTGCAAAGAACCAATCTACCCAGGAATTTCACCCCAGATCATTTTATTTTAACACTTTTTTGTACCCCATTAAATGAAAATCTTAATATCATTGTGCAGTCGTGGTCGTCATGACATTCCATTTTTTCTTGCTATGCTCTATTTTTTTAGTTCACATCTATATAAGATAGGCACTAATATTTTCATCTCTCTCTCTATTATTAATTTGTAGATTGAAAATCATGGAGTTTTGATTATAGAGAAAGGATAGAAAATTCAAACATGTTTTTATCCCCACCATAAGATATGTTATATATCAACTATAATTGCAATCTATGAACATGTTTTTTTTAAAAAAATGCCTCAATATATAGCAAGACCCTTTGTGTGCCATGAGGTAGTAGTGATAAGATGCCTTTATTAATTGATTGATGAACACCTGGTTGATACCACCCAACTACATCTCCCAATTTCAGGCATGGCCATTGTCGAACTGCAATTGGAGGCAATTGATACCCAAACATGTGCAAAGGTGATTGTAATCTATCTTGCCCATGGCGTTCCTCTTATTCACTAAATTTGAGTGATATTATACTACAATACAACATTGTAATAGTTGGAAACACAAAAACATATTTTTGAGATTTTCAAAATTATAAAGAACTTGTATCAAACTTAGAAACAACCTGGCCCCAAAGTGGGTCTAGCTAAAAAAAAAATTCATTTCCGAACAACTAAACTGCAAAACTAACTCATTCACTCTCTAAAACTGATTTAAAACAAAATTTGATCACTGAAAAAAAATTCAACCATTTTACATGTGTATGCAAACTATCAACTTTGTGCTAGGAGGTCCTTTGATTGGTTTTAAAAATTGATCCAAACAGATAACTAGGCTCTGAAATTTGACACACTGATTCTCTGTTCTACACACTCTTACCCTGTTGAATCTCCTCTCATGAAAAATTCTTAGTCAAAAAATATTGAATTCCCTGCAAGAAAACATGATAAAACACAATAAATCATGTTCAAAGTCAGCTCTGAAAATAGAGAAAACTTACACTTAGGAAGATGAAAACTGGGGTGTAAGTTCACTATCATGAGGGGAGTATAAATCTACAATTTGGGCTCATGATGAATAATAGGACACATTTGGTGAGTGGTCAAAGTGGGCTACTCAGAATTTGCAAACTGAAAGCAATGTCAAAAAAGTGATTTTCACAAATGGAATGGACCTAGGAAAGTATGCAAACAGATTCGTCAAGATTTGAAAATCAGCACACTTAAAGTATTTTTAGAGTAGAACATAATGGTACAATGCATTCAATTTCACCTATCATGAATCTTAAGATATGACATCACGAATAGGGGTACTGATCAATTTGCATTTCATGACACCAATAAAAAGTTACAAATTGCATTTGGAATCACATTTGAAAACTGACCAAACGGATTCTTCATAAGCTCAAAATTGAAACATTGAAAGTCTTTGACCTCTAAAATGCAATGCAAAAGGAATTTTCTCATTTTCGTCATTTGGGTCAAAGTTATAACAAGTCAAATAGGGCTTCCCAGAATTTAGAACAATTCATATCAGCATGACAATAATATATGACCAACTTTGAGGGATTCAAAACCTAGTCAAACCAATTTGAAACGACTCAAAATCTAAAATACAGGTTCTCTGGTATGGGCACTAGACACTCCCAAAGAGGAAAATCATGAGACATTACTAGGTGTGAGATTTTCAATTGCAAACACAACCTCGTGTTGTTGTTTAACACTTAGGCAAAAATGCAAAATTGGACATTGCTCAAAATGGGACTTCACAAAGTGACTCGAAATGATAATTTATCTTTATGGGATGCATAGACGTACTGAATGCATGGTGTCAGAAAAATTAAATACCTCATGGGCCTCAAATGGATAGCTGAGTATGCATGCATGAAAATGCTCTTATGGAGCTTAATTTTTTTGAATGGTACTCAAAATCAGGGCTTCAATTTTGAGTCCCAACAGATGTCAAAGGGGGAGAAGTTGTAGAAGAAAATTGTAGTAATTTATGTATGAAGTAATCATATAAAAAGGGGGAGCATTTGTAATATGAAATATATGTAATAGATGATAAGCATTGTAAGTTCTGATAAGGTTTTTGTTACTTAGCCAACTTTCATTACTTTGTTGCCATCAATACCAAAGGGAGAGATTTTTGAAAATTGTCTATATGTAGTGATTTAATTTTTTTCATTAATGGTAATACATGATGTACATGTTGTAGAAAAGCTTGAAAATAAAGATACTTAGCATTTGGTACTCAGAAAATTGTCTAAGTATGAAATTGGTTTACAATACTATATCATTTTGATGTATAACTTGTTTATATGATGTTATCTTAGAGAAAGAGGTTAGATGGATTTAATATACATGTTGATGATGATGTGTATAACCTCAAACATCAATACAAATAGTATGGAAAAGAGTTATGTAAGATTTATAGAACAACAGAATTAAAGGTAAAGGAATTATTTTGGTTACAAAATAGTTGCTTGACCAATTAGAGCCAACATCCTAGATGTTTACTCTAAGTTGAAAAAGTATATTGTGGTCCTAGCCAACCTAGTAGAAATTTCTGAAAAGGCATGGTATTTATGCAAAGACATCTTCAAGATTATCATGAAGTGATTTTGTAAGTAAATGTGAAGTTTTGTATCATATGCAGAAGTGAATTTCGATAGCCTAATTTTGTGATCCAAGATTGAGCTGAGGTCAAAGATCAGTTGCAAGAAGGTATAGCATCCATTCTTCTATATTCAAGGGACTTTAATTACTTGTTTGGGCAATGAGCTCTTCTTGCACACATTGTACCACAACTCCTAACAGGGTCCATCCTCTAATAAGGAATATATATATATATATATATATGTCTTTGTGGGCATCATTCCCACAAGGGTTTTCCCTTGACTAGGGTTTCCATAGTTAACAAAATATGGTGTTATGAGTTCTCTCTATGCATGTTTACTTTTACTGTTCAACATTACTTGTTTACTTTCTCATGCATGGTTCAAAGTAATAAATAATATATATATATATATATATATATATATATATATATCTTTGTGGGCATCATTCCCACAAGGGTTTTCCCTTGACTAGGGTTTCCATAGTTAACAAAATATGGTGTTATGAGTTCTCTCTATGCATGTTTACTTTTACTGTTCAACATTACTTGTTTACTTTCTCATGCATGGTTCAAAGTAATAAATAATATCTAGTTGGTGACAAAAGTTTGTAGAATATTGATTCACCCCCCCTCTTAGTATACCTTATTTCTAAAAATCCTTAATTAATCTTAACCATTCAATCAAAGTAAATAACAACCATAACAAGATTTACATACACAATTACACCATATTTGTTAACTAGGGAAATCCTTGATCATAAGGAAAACCCCAGTGGGAATGATGCCCACAAAGATATACTGATATATATTCCTTGTTAGAGGATGGACCTTGTTATGAGTCTATAAACACATTCAGTACATAAGAGTCCATGTTAGGAGACTTTGAATCCCTATTAGGAGATCCCAACCCTATTAGGAGTTATAAAAGATAGAAGGACCCACTGTCCAAACAACTTATAGGGAAAGACCATTGAACTCACTATCCAACTGATCTCTTAACTATTCCTTGTAGAATAATTAGTCATACTATGCTTTAACCTCTTTCCTCTATCCTGTCAACTACACCAATCACTATTAGACCTTGTAGACCAGGTCACAAACCTTAGATACAAATAAAAAACCTCTTATCACTACATTAAACCCCAGCAATGAAGTTCTCTCCAACTTTTCTCTGCTCTGCTTATCTTCACATTTTGATCTTCGTGCTTCTTGTAATAATTCATACATAACAAAGGAAAATTTATTTCCTTTATACCAAATCCATAAAACAATTCTCTAAGTCGATTATCACACCTCAATTAATTATTATAGAACCTCATTAAGAACACATTACACTTAGTGATAGCATTAATTAGTCACCTTGTAACTTGAATATATTTCCATACATGTAATATTATGACAAGAGAGATTAGCCACATCATTATCAACATGTCTTCTACATGCCTTTAACCTTTCTTCTCAGACTAACAAATGTACTAAGTGATATAACAAGTTTACCAAAACATGCTTTTGTAACTCTATCTCAAAAGACTCTTCACCAGAACTTGCATAACTTTTTCCAGACTTAATGTCTTATGCTTCCAAGGTTAGTTGCATATACTAGACACTTAGTAGTATCTCCCTTTAAACTCACTTAGTGAAGATACTCAATGATTTATCTGTATCAACTTGATCTTTCTGTTGTTCTTATATCAGATACCACAGAAAACTGTTATGTTGACATCAATGACAAACATAGTCATGAATGTAACATATCATCATGATAATGATCGAATCATGTTTCTACAATACTCCCCCATAGAATTATCATTAGCATTCATGCTTCCAACAATCTCCCCCTTTGGCATTGATGGCAACATAGATGAAAAACATCTAGTTCCAAGAATACCAACTATAAATGATTGTTAACCTTTCTTTTCAAATCCTCTTCATCAATCATTCTCCCCCATTTATATAATCTCTCCCTTAAATCTACTCTATATCAATTTGTTTTTAATGTTGTAATCTCTCCCCCATTGACATCAATATCAAAGGTTTCAACAACCATCTATCATTGCATCCTATCAATCTCTGCAACAACTATCTCTCACCTGCTCAACTATCCAAAGACACTATTCAAAACAACATCCATCAAGAGTCTAGACAAACAATAGTGCTTTGTAACACTAGACTGATGCACTCTTGCATCATCTACTTTGATGTAGGTAGGGGCATAGCCCCTAGCATACCTTGCAAATACTCAAAAGTCTCTTTGGGAAGAGTCTTGGTGAAAATATCTACAATCTTCTTTTTAGTGATTACATGCTCCAATCCGATTTCCTTTTTAGCAACTTTCTCTCTCAACATGTGATATTTGATAGAAATGTGATTAGTCTTAGAATGCAACACTAGATTCTTAGACATATTCATTATGCTTGTGTTATCACAATGTATGACAACAGGTTCACTAAGTTCTATCCTTATATCTTTCAGCATTTGCTTCATCCAAACAACTTGATTACAATTGTTTGTTGTTGCAACATATTCTGCCTCTATTGTACTCTATGAGATAAAATATTGCCTCTTGCTTAACCAAGAAACCAATCTTCCTCTAAGAAAGAAGGCTCCAACACTGGTGCTCTTTCTATCATCCATATTGCTTGCCCAATCAACATCAGCATAAGCATATAAAATGAAATCATTAGATCTATCATATCACAATCTGAACTCTTGTGCTCCCTTCAGATATCTAAATATCATCTTAATTAATGCATAATGTGCTTCTTCAGGATTATCTTGAAATCTTGTAACAATTCCAATTGTATTTGCTATATTTGGCCTTGTGTAAGTTAGATATTGCAATCCTCCAATCATAGATCTATACTTCTTTTGCTCAATAGTAGGTGTCTCATCCTTTTTAGATAACTTGTGTCCAGTTACCATAGGTATTCCAACTAGTTTACATGCTTCCAAACTAAACCTTTTCAATATATCTTTCAAGTACTTAGTTTGAGAAATAAAGATTCCTTCTTTATCCTACAGAAATAAAGATTCCTTCTTTATCCTACACAATCTATAATCCTAGGAAGTATTTCATCTCTCCTATCATAGTCATTTCAAATTCCTTCTTCATTTCTTCTACAAACTTGTCACTTTCATCATCATTTCCTCCAAATATGATATCATCAACAAACATTACCGAAATCATCAATCCATCATCTATTTCTTTCTAGTATAGATTATTGTCTACCATACCTTTGCTAAATTTGAGTTTTGTCAAATGCTTATCCAACCTTGCATACCAGGTTCTGGGTGCTTGTTTTAAGCCATAAAATGCTTTCTTCAATCTTCATACCATGTCCTTGTCATCTATTAAATAAAAACCTTTATTCTATTCTATTTATACCTCTTCTTCAAGTTCTCCATTCACAAATGTTGACTTGACATCCATCTGATAGACCTTGAATTTCTTATGTGTTGCATAGGCTAAGAATAACCTTATCGCTTCAATTCTTGCCACAGGAGCATATGTTTTGTCATAGTCCATTCCTTCTTGCTGTGAGTAACCTTTACATACCAATCTTCTTTGTTCCTTGCAAATTCACCTTGTTCATTCATCTTGTTCCTGAATACCCATTTTGTTCCGATCACATTCTTGTTTGTTGGTCTAGGGACCAATTCCCATGTCTCATTATTCACTAGCTGATCCAATTCTTCTTTCATAGCTTGCTTTCAATAGTCATCTTTAAATGCCTCATCTACATTCTTTGGTTCTACTTAATATATCAAACATATTTCTTTATTTATTCTTCTTGTCATCACACCTCAATTAATTATTATAGAACCTCATTAAGAAACATTACACTTAGCGATAACATTAATCAGCCGCCTTGTAACTTGAATATCTTTCAGTACATGTAATATTATGATGATAAATCTTAACCACATCATCACCAAAATGTCTTCTACATGCCTTTAACCTTTCTTCTCATAATAATAAATTTGCTAAGAGATATAACAAGTTTACCAAAACATGCTTCTGTAACTCTATCTTAGAACAATCTTCACCAGAACTTGCATAACTTCTTCTAGACTTAATGTCTTACACTTCTAAGGTTAGCTACATATACTACAAACTTATTAATATCTCCCTTTAACCTCGCTTAGTGAAAATACTCAATGATCTGTCTGTACCAACTTGATCTTACCATTGTTCTTCTGTTAGATACCACAGAAAATTGCTATGTTGACATCAATGAAAAACATAGTCATGAATGTAATATACCATTATGATAATGATCTAATCATGTTTCTACAATACTCCCCCATAGAATTATCATCAGAATTAATTCTTCCAAAAACTTGTTAGAGGGGGGTTGTCGTTGCACCAAAAGATCGATCTATTGATGCTCAATACAACCACTCAACTTATAGTACACAGGAGGCAGTTAAACCCTTGTCATGAGTCTTAAAGGGAGTGTTAATAAGAATTGTCAGAAATAGGGAATACTAAGAGGGGGGGAGGGGGGTGAATTAGTATTCTACAAACTTTTTTTGTCAACTGGATATTATTTATTACTTTGAACCATGCATAAGAAAGTAAACAAGTAATTTTGAATAGTAAAATTAAACATGCATAGAGAGAACTCATAACATCATATTTTATTCCTGTGAAATCCTTAGAGGAAAATTCTAATTTAGATTTATCCATTACTTTGAACAATGTCTTATATTTGGAATATGTAGGAAGTTACTTGTCTAGTAAATTTGAAAATATTGGAGGAGAATTCATGAACAAAGTTATGGAAATTGTTTTCAGTCATGATATGACTATAAAGGTTGAATATGAGCATCTAAATGATTTAGACTTAGTCAAATATTACTTTTACCATGAACTTGATACCAAAGAGTGGACTCAAATTATATTAAGCATAATTCATAATGGAAAGATTTGGATGGGAGAAGATGTAGTTGACATCTCTGCCAACCTTATTCATGAGGTTATTGGTCTTATCAAACAAGGTAGTGTTCCCATTGGTGAGAAAATAGTTAAGAAGAAGGTGGAACTTAACACTAAGGTAGTTTATAATGGTAAGGCATTGGTGATCAGCACCATCAGACAACATGATGTGAGATTCTTGAGCAGAATCATCACATATTCTATTTGTACAAGTTCTAAGAGTGATGAGTTCTCAGCAAGCTCTATCTATGCAGCTTATAAGATTTGCATTGAGAAGGAGCAAGTAAATTTAAGTGAGATTCTGAGAGTACAACTCCTTGAGAATTTGGAGAAGATTAAGAGAACTAAGAATGGTGTATTTAGATTTCAATCTCTGATTAATCATATTTTCTTTCATGTACTTAAGAGATTTCCATTTTTATCAGTTACAGAGATTATGAGTCATGAAAGATGCACTATGGATAAGATAACAGATGTATGTAGAAGACATCTTGTAGAAAATATCTTGGATAGTGGTAATTTATTCATGAGAACATTTCAAAATGAGATGAAATAGAGATTTAGAATTGTGCCTGTAATTGTTGATAGATTTAAGAATGATATATGTTTTATGGTGGATACAGACCTAACTTATATTGAAGTAGTAGAACCAAGGAAAATATTTCTTGATCCCTTAGGTTATGAGTTAAGTGATGATGTATCTATTGGTTACACTTATTTAATATTGAAATCAAAAATAGATCAAGTGTCTTACTGATTTGGAACATACAAGGAGATAACTCAGTCATCTTACCAGGCATCATTAGAGAAAGCATCTCATACAAAGGTTGCAACTATAATGAAGAAAGAACAATTTGAGGTTAGTATGTGGGAAGAAGAATCATAGGCAATTAGACAAATAATCTTCATACTAAAACAAACTAATGAACAAGGTGTAATGTATGTGACAACTATATTAGTTGGCCAAGCATCCGGTGTATCCATTGCAGAAACTCCTATAGATATTCAAGAATAGAGTTGAGAATG
The DNA here is from genome assembly GCA_028749045.1 of Cupressus sempervirens. Classification (NCBI taxonomy): domain Eukaryota; kingdom Viridiplantae; phylum Streptophyta; class Pinopsida; order Cupressales; family Cupressaceae; genus Cupressus; species Cupressus sempervirens. The sequence goes on along the minus strand of CM053791.1, from coordinate 648,850,902 downwards.
AATTAGGTGTGAAGATTAAATGTTTAAGATCATATTGGAGTATGTAAGAACCAAAGAGTAGATTTCAGATATTTTCACCAAGCCTCTTCCCAAAGAGACTTTTGAGTATTTTTGAGGTATGTCAAGGGTTATGCCCCTACCTACATCAGAATAGATGATGCAAGAGTGCATCAGTCCAGTGTTACATAACACTATTATTTTTATGGATTGAATGTTGACGCTTCCTATATGGGGGAGTATTTGTGATGGAAAAATTCATCTAGGACTCTTGATGGATTTTTTTTGAACAGTGTCTCTGGACACTTGAGCAGGTCAGAGATAGTTGTTGCAAAGATTGACAGGATGCAATGATAGATGGTTGTTGAAACCTTTGACATTGATGTCAATGGGGGAGAGATTAAAACATCAGAGAAAAATTGATATAGAGTACATTGAAGGGAGATATTATATCAATGGGAGAGAATGATTGATGAAGAGGATTTGAAAAGTAAGTTTAACAATCTTTTATAGTTGGTATTATTGGAAGTAGATGTTTTTCATCTATGTTATCATCAATGCTAAAGGGGGAGATTGTTGGAAGCATGAATACTGATGATACTTCTATGGGGGAGTATTTTGGAAACATGATTAGATCATTATCATGATGATATGTTACATTCATGACTGTGTTTTTCATTGATGTCAACATAGCAGTTTTCTGCGGTATCTGATAGATGAAAAATGGAAAGATCAAGTTGGTAGAGATAGATCATTGAGTATTTTCACTAAGTGAGGTTAAAGGGAGATACTGCTAAGTGTCTAGTATATGTAGCTAACCTCAGAAGCATAAGACATTAAGTTTGGAAGAAGTTATGAAAGTTTTGGTGAAGACTGTTCTAAGATAGAGTTTTATAGAAGCATGTTCTGGTAAACTTGTTATATCTCTGAGTAAAGTTAGTATTTTGAGAAGCAAGGTTAAAGGAATGTAGAAGACATGTTGGTGATGATGTGGCTAAGATCACTTGTCATAATATTACATCTATGAAAATATATTCAAGTTACAAGGTGACTGATTAATGTTATTGCTAAGTGTAACGTGTTCTTGATGAGGCCCTATAACAATAAATCAAGAAGGTGTGATAGCCGACTCAGGGAATTTTTTTATGGATTTGGTATAAAGGGAGGACATTTTTGTTAGAATTCTTTAGAATAATTGAGATGGGGGCGGGGGGGGGTGTGAATCAGTTATTCAAGGTCCAAATGCCCTAATAATACTTTTTCACAACTTATAATGAATCCATACACTTTTCATCCATCCAAACTTAAATCAACTATCTTAGCAAGTTACATCAAATCAATATGCAGCAATAAAACATGCAAGATTAACACATCAAACAATGATTTACATGGAAACCCAATTTGGGAAAAACCACCAGTAACATGCTACTTGATTTGATTTTCACTCTTCTAAAGTGATGCCCTGTTACAACATAATGTTAAATGTGACCTTGTTAGAAGATTTCACCAAACTGTTAGGAATGAGCTTGATCAAAGGACTTTAGAACATTCACTTGGAATGTCACCCTGTTAAAGGATTTACAACATGGCTATTAAACCAACCTAAGTCCATAGGATTTAAACTATCTATTACAATTGCTAGAGAGTAACAATAATGGATTGTTGATCTGATACAACTTACAACATACTTTGTAGATTTCATATCACTCTTCAGTTCAGTCCTTTTGCTTGGCTTTTAATCACTTCAGTTCTTATAGCTTGTCATCTCAAGCTTCGTCTCCTTGAGTCTTCTTACTCATCCTACCAATGAAATCATCCTTGTGGTCATCTATCCAAATAGAGTTTCTATGCTTTCTTCTCCTTAGCACCTTCTTCAGCACTTCATGCTTTTATGCCCGACCACCTTTTCTCTCTCTTTGCTTCATGACCTTATGACTCTTTAAATAGAAATTTGATTTGCCTTTTCTACTCAATTCTCCCTCTCCAATTTTAGGGTTTCAAATGGATTAGGTAGGATACAATGTATCTACCTTATATCTTGCTCTTATCTAGAAACTTTGTCTAGACTACAGTTGTAATCTCCAAAAAATGTTCTACATGGTGTTCTGTACCACCAGCTCATCATTCTTATCTTCCATTTAATTCATAGATTTCTAGATAACAACCTTGTCGGCTTAGATCTGGCGAATCTTCAATTTTCAAAATAATGCAGCAACTTGGCATTATTGATTTACTGTTGTTCAACATCTCTATGTTACTCGAAACTATTGGTTTTCTGATGCTTGGCATCTATTTCTGCTCGACACTTGTATCTGCTCGGCACTTGATGTTACTCAGCATCTGAAGTTCATTCGACATCTGAAGTTGACTTTCTCGGCTTCAACTAGGAATCTGTTCGGCACCTACTAGCTTGCTCGGCTCCCTCTATCTAATGAACTTTAGTTAGGCTTTATAGATGTCTTAGCTAAAACCTTACATCTTTGATATGTTTTAGTGTGCCCATTCTCTATGTCTTAGAGTATGTCATCAATACACTTTTTCATCAATGGCTTAGCTGATCCTTCTACTTCATTCCAACATCATAACTTCAACCTTTCTCTAGGTGTTCTAGTTACATCTTATTGATTTCCTCCTCCTTGCCAATCAACCACTTGATAGTATTTGGATCACTAAAGCAATTGTCATTCCTGCAAGTAGCAAGTTTGACATCAATGACAAAACAATGATTCAGAACATTCTTTACCAGTTCCATATGATCATCTCAACAATTTTCCTCATGATATTTTCAATCATTTCCAACAATCTCCCTCTTTGGCATTGATGGCAAAACCATCATGATCTTTTCAGTCATTTTCAACAATCTCCCTCTTTGGCATTGATGGCAAAACCAAATTGATCAATTGATCAACTTAGTTACCACCAAGATTGTATATGTTGTCTGCTACTTTTTTTGGCTGCTACATCTTTACTACTGATCTCATATATCTCCCTCTTTCATATATATCTCCCTCTTGCTTTGTATTGATCAAGTTTCTACATATTTCTCCCTCTTTGACATAAATGCCAAAGATGTAGCATCTTTATCATGCTAAATATAAGCTTTGGCTTCTTGATGTCTTCTCCTCTGTCACCATGCTTGTGACTGATTTGGAGTTTTTGCTCCTACTGTCATCTTCTGCATCATTCTTCTGATATTTCAATGATTTGTTCTTGTTGATGCAGGGTAGCATCCTTGTTGCTTTAAATTGCTTGAGTTAGGGGTATTACCCCCAACTTGCCTCTAAGATATTCATAAGTATCCTTGGGCAATGGTTTAGTAAAGATATCTACAATTTGTTCCTTTGTGTGAATGTATTCCAACTTCACTTGTTTGCCTTCTATCAATTCTCTGACATAGTGATACTTGATTGCAATGTGCTTGGTTTTTGCATGCATTACTAGATTTTTGGATATGTTTATAGCACTTGTATTATCACAATACAATATCACAGGTTTTATTACCTCTTCTTTCATTCCTCTCAATAGATGTGTGAGCCACACAATGTTGGTACAATTGACTGATGCTGCCACATACTCTGATTCTACAGTGGACTGGGATGTGTATGTTTGTTTCTTGCTAGTCCAAGTAACTAGCCTTTTACCTAAAAATAATGCACCTCCACTTGTGCTTTTTTTGTCATCAATGTCGCCTCCCCAATCTGCATCTGTATATGCATTGAGTTCAAACTTTTCATTCTTTTTGTAGTATAGACCAAAGTTATCAGTTCCTTTAAGACATCTCATTATTCTTTTTACTGCTATGAGATGATTTTCTTTGGGATTAGCAGAGAATCTAGCCACTATTCCAACTGCTAATGCTATGTCTGGTCTGCTATGTACAACATATTGTAAGTTTTCAATCATGGATTTGTACATTATTTGATTGACTTTAGCTGATTCATCATTTTTGGATAGCTTATTTCCTATCGCCATTGGTGTGCTGACTGGTTTGGACTCCTCCAATCCAAAAAATTTGAGTATTTATTTGATATACTTTGATTGTGTCACAAATATACCATGTTTTAGTTGATGTACTTGTAATCCAACAAAAAAAATGATCTCTCCAAACATAGACATTTCAAACTCATGTTTCATTTTGTTAGCAAAGCCTTTGCAAAGCACTTCCTTTCTTCCAAACACTATGTCATCCAGAAAGATTTCAGATACAATAATATCCTTACCTTCTTCTACTTTGATGTACATTTTGTTGTTATCATCTATTCTTTCAAATCTTATTTGCACTAGATACTTGTGAAGTCTCTCATACCATGCTCTGGGTGCTTGTTTCAGACCATAGAGTGCTTTGTGTAATTTACAAACCATATCCCTGTTGTTCTCATCAACAAATCCCTCTGGTTGTTCAATGTAGACTTCTTCTTCTAGTATACCATTTAGAAAAGTAGACTTTACATCCATCTGATAAACTTCGAAATCTTTATATGTAGCATATGCAAGTAAAGTTCTTACTCCTTCCATTCTAGCAACAGGGGTGAATGTTTCCCCATAGTCTAGTCCTTCTTCTTGAGCATAACCCTTGCATACTAGTGTAGCTTTGTTTCTAGTAATCTCACCATTCTCATCTAGCTTGTTCCTGAATAACCACTTGGTGCCAATCACATTTTTGTCAACTGGTCTGGGAACTAAACTCCAGGTTTTGTTCTTCTTTATTTGATCAATCTCTTCTTCCATAGCTTTATACCAACCATCATCTTGTAATGCACCATATACTATTTTATGTTCAGATTTGCTAATCAGACATGATTCATGTCTCAGTTTGTTCCTTGTCATTGGTCTTGCATTTTTGTCACCAATTATCTGTTCAGCAAGGTGATGTCTTTTTACATATTTGGATAATCTTGGTTCTATCCTTGTTTCCATGTTTGATCTTTCTGATTCAGGGTCACTATGTACTGAGTTGTCAGGTTGTTCTTCATCTATTTCATGTGTACTATCTTTAGAATCAGATTATGCATTTCTTTCATTCTGTAACTCGGCTTCTGAATGCAACTCGACATTCACTGGTTGTGACTCGACTGAAACTGAAATTTGTTGTTGAGTTTCAATTTGATTGATATCATCCTCGTCAACAATCATTCCTTCATGAGAATACACAAAGGTTCTATATTCATTCATTCTCTTTGGTTCTTCAGCTTCGACTTCTGTATGCTCATCAAAGTTTACATTTGCACTTTCCACAATTTTTTTAGTGTTAGTATTCAAACACTTATATGCTTTACTTCTAGTGGAGTAACCAAAGAATATGCCTTCATCACTTTTGCATCAAATTTTCCATTTCTAGCATCTTTAAGGATAAAGCACTTGCAACCAAACACTTTGAAATGTTTTACATTAGGTGAGTGACCATACCATAATTCAAAAGGTGTTGTATTTGTACCTTTCTTGACTTGTACTTGATTCAGTGTATGAACAACTACACTTATAGCTTTTCTCTAGTATTTTAGAGCAACAGTTTTTTCCATCATTAATGTTCTAACACAGTCAATCAAAGATCTATTTCTTCTTTTAGCAATTCCATTCTATGGGGGAGTTTTGGGAGCTGATGTTTTTCTTTTGATTCCTTTATCATTACAAAATATCTCAAATTCTTTTGATGTGAATTCACCACCTCTATCTGATCTCAAGCATTTCAAGCTCTTTCTTGTTTCCTTTTCAACTCTAGCCACATACCACTTAAACATTTGAAAGGCATTAGATTTTTGTCTTAAGAACATAACAGTCATCATCCTGGAATAGTCATCAACAAACAACATTATGTACTTATCTCCTCTATAGCTTTGTACTTCCATTGGACCACATAAGTCAGAATGAACTAGCTCAAGTACTTCTTTAGATGTATAGTTTTTTCTTTTGAAACTTGACTTTGTCATCTTTCCTAGCTAACATTGTTTGCACATGATATTATCAGGCTTCTTCAATTTTGGTAAACCTCTGACTTTCTTCATTTTACTAATATTGACCAGATTGTCAAAGTTGACATGACATAGCCTTTTGTGCCATAACCATTCATTATCAAATTTTGCAACAAAACAAGAGACATCATCCATATCAAGGTAAAATAGATTACTCCTTGTTTGATCTCCTTTTCCTATCAGTTTACCTCAGTATCATAGATTTTTGCAGTTTTGCTTCCAAATTCTACTTTGCATCCTATATTGCCTAACTGTGAGACACTTAGCAAATTGTAGTTTAATCCTTCAACATAGTATGCATTATCAGATGAAATTTTTTCTGTAAGCTTAATGGAACCTTTTCCTTTTATTTGACATGGAGCATCATTACCAAATCTAACATTATTTCCATCATACTGAGTAATGTTAACAAACTTACTTTCGTCTCCTGTCATGTGATGTGAGCATCCACTGTCTATGATCCATCTGTCATTTTTGTTCATACATGTTACTAGTGCTATAGGCTTTTCTTCATTAGATTGGTCCTTCATGGCTACATAAACAACTTCATCATCATTATCATCAAAATTTTCTTCAACAACATAACACTTCTTGCCTTTGTCTTTGTAATCTCTCTTATTATCTTTTCTTCCATATTTGTATTTGTTGCCATCCTTGTAATCCTTTTTTTGTGTACACCTTGCAGCAATATGTCCTACTTCATTACAATTGAAACAAATGATAGGCATCTTACCTTTGAATTTTCCTTTGCCTCTGTGAAATCTTTTCTCTAGAAAAGCTTCCAATTGTTCCACATCTTCCTCATTAGTGCTACTGTCACTGGATACATATTTCATCTTTCTTCCCCTTTTTGATTTTACCTGTTCAACATTATTCAGTGATAGCTTGGCCTTGAAAGCAGATTCAACATTCTCAGGTCTATAGTTGTCAAAGTTAGATAACTCAAATGCAGTGAGTCTACCCACTATACCTTCAAAACTTAGATTGTTTTCTGGTACACATCTTAGTTCTTGTATTGCAGATACTCTAATAGCATAGATAGGGAGCAAGGTTCTTAAGAACTTACTATTAACAGTATCTTCATCCAATTAACCACTCAAACATCTTATTGCACTTACCACTTCCTTTATTCTTGTGCCATACTGAGCAACATTCTCATTTTCCTCCATTTTCATATCATCAAAATTTCCTCTGAGGCTTTCTCTTTTTGCTCTTTGGACATTATGATCTCCTCCATAGATGTCTAATAGAGCTTTACACATTTTAAATGCAGTGTCACATCCTTTGATATCATCAAATTCAGCATAGTTGAGCGCAGAAGCAATCTCCAACATTGTCTGATTATGTTCCTGTTTGTTTTTCATATCTTCTACAGTAAGAGTACTAGTTGGATCAACATGTTCAATAACAATTGAATTTTGGACATAATCTCCTATGGATCCAAGATGTAGCTTCATCAAACTTTTCCATGCAACAAAGTTGTCTTTGTTGAGCTTGGGGACTTCTCTCTTAGACATTTTGATCTTTCCTGCTTATAGTCCCTTTAATCTGAATCAGCAGTTTGGCTCTAATACCAATTGTTAGAAATCTTTAGAATAAATGAGAGAGGGGGGGTGGGGGGGGTGGGGGGGGGTGGGGGGGGGGGGGTGAATCAGTTATTCAAGGTCCAAATGTCCTAATAATACTTTTTCACAACTTATAATGAATCCATACACTTTTCATCCATCCAAACTTAAATCAACTATCTTAGCAAGTTACAACAAATCAACATGCAACAATAAAACATGCAAGATTAACACATGACACAATGATTTACGTGGAAACCCAATTTGGAAAAAACCACCAGTAACATGCTACTTGATTTTCACTCTTCTAAAGTGATGCCCTATTAAAAACTTGCCCTGTGCCCTGTTAAAGGCTTACAACACACTGTTAAATGTGACCTTGTTAGAGGATTTCACCAAATTGTTAGGAATGGGCTTGATCAAAGGACTTTAGAACATTCACTTGGAATGTCACCCTGTTAAAGGATTTACAACATGGCTATTAAACCAACCTAAGTCCATAGGATTTAAACTATCTGTTACAATTGCTAGAGAGTAACAATAATGGATTGTTGATCTGATACAACTTACAAAATACTTTGTAGATTTTGGATCACTCTTCAGTTCAGTCCTTTTGCTTGGCTTTTAATCACTTTAGTTCTTACAGCTTGTCATCTCAAGCTTCATTTCCTTGAGTCTTCTTACTCATCATACTGATTCAATCATCCTTGTGGTCGTCTATCCAAACACAGTTTTTGTGCTTTCTTCTCCTTAGCACCTTCTTCAGCACTTCATTCTTTTATGCTCGACCACCTTCTCTCTCTCTTTGCTTCATGACCTTATGACTCTTTAAATAGAAATTTGATTTGCCTTTTTCGCTCAATTCTCCCTCTCTAATTTTAGGGTTTCAAATGGATTAGGTAGGATACAATGTATCTACCCTATATCTTGCTCTTATCTAGAAACTTTGTCTAGACTCCAGTTGTAATCTCCAAAAAATGTTCTACATGGTGTTCTGTGCCACTATCTCATCATTCTTATCTTCCATTTAATTCACAGATTTCTAGATAACAACGTTGTCGGCTTAGATCTGGCAAATCTTCGATTTTCAAAATAATGCAGCAACTCGACATTATTGATTTACTGATGTTCAACATCTTTGTGTTACTCAACACTATTAGTTTTTTGATGCTCGGCATCTATTTCTGCTCGGCACTTGATGTTACTCAGCATCTGAAGTTCACTCGACATCTGAAGTTGACTCGGCATCTGAAGTTCACTCAACATCTGAAGTTGACTTGCTCGACTTCAACTAGGAATCTGTTCAACACCTACTAGCTTGCTCGGCTCCCTCTCTCTAATGAACTTTAGTTAAGCTTTACAAATGTCTTAGCTAAAACCTTACATCTTTGATATGTTTCAGGGTGCCCATTCTCTATGTCTTAGAGTATGTCATCAATACACTTTTTCATCAATGGCTTAGCTGATCCTTCTACTTCATTCTAACATCATAACCAACCTTTCTCTAGGTATTCTAATATATCTTATTGATTGCCTCCTCCTTGTCAATCAACCACTTGATAGTATTTGGATCACTAAAGCAATTGTCATTCTTGCAAGTAGCAAGTTTGACATCAATGACAAAACAATGATTGAGAACATTCTTTACCAGTTCCATATGATCATTTCAATAGTTTTCCTCATGATCTTTTCAATCATTTCCAACAATTTTCCTTTGTTATTTATGAATGTGTGAATGATTACAAGAAGCATGAAGATTGGAATGTGAAGATAACCAGAGTAGAGTGAAGTTGGAGAGAACTTCATTACTAAGGTTTTATTTAGTGATCTGAGGTTTTTTATTTGGATTTGAGGTTCGTGACCTAGTCTACAAGGTCTAGTAGTGATTGGTCTAGTTGACAAGATAGAGGAAAGAGGTTAAAGCATAATACGAACAATTATTCTATAAGGAATAGTTGAGAGATTAGTTGGACAATGAGTTCAGTGGTCTTGCCCTAGAAGTTGTTTGGACAGTGGGTCCTTTTGTCTTCTACAACTCCTAATAGGGTTGGAATCTCCTAATAGAGATTCAAAGTCTCCTAATAGGGATTCTTATGTATTGAATGTGTTTATAGACTCCTAATAATGTCCATCCTCTAACAAAGAATATATATATATATATATATATATATATATATATATATATATATATATATATATATATATATATATATATATATATCTTTGTGCGCATCATTCCCACCAGGGTTTTCCCTATGATCAAGGGTTTCCCTAGTTAACAAATCTAGTGTAATTGTGTATGTGCATCTTGTTATGTTTGTTTACTTTGATTGATGGTTAAGATTAATTAAGGTTGATAAATGTTTTAATTTTATAATTGATTCACTCCCCCCTCTTAGTTATCTTGGTGTTTGTATCAAGCATTGATAGATCAGTCTTTTGGTGCAATGACAACCTCACTTTAATAAGTGGTATCAGAGCTTGGTCACAGGTTTGAATCGTCAGACCCTCGGGTAACGCTAAGAGTGAGATTGTTAGAAAAAATTTCAGAATTCCCCTCAGGATTCATGATATCATAGCTCGAGTTTCAACATTGGGAGCTCTGGGTATATTGGAATGCCACTAGTTGTTAACTAGTTGAGAAAAATGAAAACTTTGAACTATCATGTGTATCTCTTTCAAACTGAAAACTTGAAACTAGGTGAATTGAAAAAGAACTTTAAATTGTTACTTGCATATTTTTTTTCATACTTCAACACTTAGCTTTCAAAACTAAATTTTCTACTTAAACCTAAATGAGGGCAAAACTGAAAATTGAAACTTATTAAGTTTTCAAAACATGTATCTTTCATCTTTCTTTAAGGTAGTATGCCCTTGATTATCTTTGCAAGCATTAAGTTGCTCTTGTTTAGAATGTATTAGGGGATCTATTTTAGTAGTTGTTAAAAGAATGAAGGTTGGATCGATATGGTTTTCGGTTTATCATTAAACCAGAATCATATTGCTCTAAGTGTGTTGTAGTGTCACCAGTGGAATCATATTTCCCTACAGGGGGAAAGGGTTCAATGGGACCTGCATAGTGAGTATCTTAGTTTTTCATTCTTGCAAGCTTCCAGGAGTAAGTCTAATTCTAGGGGGGGTGGATGTAGTGCCTGCCCCTAGGCCGCATTTTTTTTTATCATTGTTGAAGTCTTTTAGGGCTAGTTTAATGTTGATGATTATTAGTAACATTATTTTGAGATTATCAGATATTGTTACAGATTCAGTTGATATATGATGTGATTACTTAGACTCTACATTTCATGTATGCATGATGATTATTACATTATTCTCAGTATTGATGATGATTAGTCAGATGATTTATTATCACATGTGTTTTCTTATTGAAACTTACCCCATACTTGCATGTGTATGGTGTGTGTGTTTGTTCTCTTATTGTTTGGTGTATCTGATGTGGTTAAGGAAGAGAGTCGTAGTCACCTGCTAGTCAAGATCTACATGATGCACCACTTCCTGCCATTTCCTATTTAGCTTAGCATATATATATTTTATGTACATGCATGATTTTTATGCAAGTTGTAGGTACCGGGTAACGACTTCCCTAAATTGTCAGGATGAGCGTACCCTATTGAATTATCTCAATGGTAAGAGAGGGGAGATAAATTCTCAAGTCCAAATCCCAACCTTTTAAACCATTTTTCCTAATTGGAAATTAGGGAAAGTATCTGAGTTGAGTACCCTCTGAATGCGTCAGATGACGTAATTCATGATATTAATCCTTTGGTTTGATTGTGTATGTGTTTTGCTATAGTGGGTTTTTCGTATTTTATGTTATGAGTCTTTGGTGTATTTTCTATTAATTAAGCCTAATTAAAAGATTTAATTAATGGTTTAATTTTATGGAAAATTAATATGGTATTTTAGTATTTATTTTATTTAATTAATTAGAAAATTAATTAAATTAAATAATTAAATTTGAAGATAAAAGTTATAATTTTAAAGTTGGAATGTGATAATATCTATTTAAGTTAATAAATATTTATCAATTAAGTTTCGAAAATGAATTTAAAAGTGGAAAAGATATTAAAACTATTAAAAGATTATAGGTTACATGATGTGTACATGTGATTAAAATATAAATATATTAAGATAAAACAAGTGGAGTTATTAAACTGAGTGCATGAGATTTTAAAAAATTAAAAAATTATTGTGAAAAGAGTAAAGTGAATATTAAATAAATTAATGTGCTTTATTTTAATATTTATTCACATAAGAGTTTGCAAATTCTCGAGAGTTGTCATGTATACAACACAGAAGTTTGCTCTCTAATTGTGCACGTGTTGTCAACAACACAGGAGTTAGTGCACCAATTAAGCACATGGTATCTACAACCTTATGACTCATCTAGAAGGTTCAGAAAGACTCATGTTTAGTTGTCAACACCTTTTGGTTGCTTCTAGAGACATTCTAGGTGCTTCCTGAGAGTTCTTTATATTCAGGCACTCTTAGAAGCTTAGGGAGAAGTGTTTTGGAGCATGGTTGGAGGACCGGTAACATGGGAGAAGGAAGGAGCTTGCTCTGTGGATTCTAAGGGGAGGGGAATTAGCATCAGTATCCAGGTGCACTCGTGATTTTTGCATATTCTCTTTTTGCATGCTTTCTCTTCCTGTCTTCATCGTGTCTACTAGAAGACTGCTTGGATAATTCTTGTGATGAATGTTTATTTCAGATTTGCATGTTGATTCTCTCCTTGTGTGAAGAAATCAATAGAGAGGTCAAGTAGGATAAACCCTTGTTCCAATTAGGAAAGAAATTAGTTTTAAATCAGGTTTGGGTTCAAATTGTAATAGAATCAAGGATTTGATTAGACAAGGGTTTGTATTTTAATGAAGAATTGTAAGTTAAAATTTATAGGCAAACCTATTAGAAGAATTAATGGGTAAATTTAGAGAACAATTACTTCTTAGGAGAATTTCTTAATTCGTTAAATCGGGAAGCCCTTTTTTTTAAGCTAAATTTATGTTCTCCTTTAATATGTATAAAATCTACATACATGTATATATGTATATATATATATATATATATATATATATATATATATATATATATATATATGTTTGTTATAAAATGCTGAGATTTTTAATTACAATTTGTGAATATATATATGTAGATATATACATATATATATGTATATATATGTATATATGTATGTATGTATGTATATATGTATATATATACATACATACATACATATATACATATATATACATATATATATATACATATATACATACATACATACATATATACATATATATACATATATATATCTATATATGTACATATATATATATATATATACATACATATATATATATGTACATATATATATATATACATACATATATATATATGTATATATATATGTATATATATATATATATATATACATATATATATATGTATTCATTAAATCGCAGTGAAGAAATTGTATTAAAAAAAAAAATTGAAATAGGGTCGGGCAACTGTATTTTATTTTATATATGTATCGGAGGTGGGACGAAGTGTACCCCACCCTAACCCTGTACTTGAGCGACTTAATTATGCACAGTACTGCAAGTACCTCACATTGCAGAGTGCCCGCAAATGGGGTGGGTTCCTTAATATAACCGCACCCCCCCTCCCATTTCCTTTATCCTGGCAACGTACTGCATTGTTCCATGTAAGCATAGATGGGGGCAGATACTTATGACTGCTGCACGACTATTGTATCGCACGATGGTTCTGGTCATATGGTCCTTCTTAAGAGGGCGGCAGTCACATTATTAAGCCACACGACTCTTTGACATTGCCTGCAGCGATTTAAAAACCGCTTGCAAGATTATAATGACTATATTTTATATTTTATAGAGTTATATATATATATATATATATATATATATATATATATATATGTATATGTATATATATATGTGTGTGTGTATGTATATATGTGTGTGTGTGTGTGTGTGTGTATGTGTGTGTGTGTGTATATATGTATATATATAGGATTTAAATATAATAAACAAGTGAATTTATGTATATATATATATATATACTCTTTAATATTGTTACTTTATAAATGTTATTTCATGTTGATAATTGTTAAATAAGAAGTATCGATTTAATAATAATTTGTCATTTATTGTCAATTGAAAAAGATGTTGAATTTATAATTTGATTATTAAGGTATTAGAAAATAGTTGATTAACTAATCGACTATTATATCATTGACTTGTTAACATAGTTATATAATTATTGATTAATTTAATTAAAGCTAGAATTGATCAAATTTAATTGATAACTAGGTTATACAACGAAGTGTTAAATGATTTGATTTAATTGATATGATTCTTTTAACGAAGTTGTAAAGTATTTACATTGAAGTTGATAAGTCTTATTCTAATGACTTGAACAATGACCTTAGGTATTTTAATGGTTGTTAGGGATGATTTAATCAAGAGACTTAAGTTTTAGTGATATTTAATTGAGTTCTAATTAAGAATTGTTAGAATGATATAGAGTCATGGATTGTGTACATTATTAATTAATTTAATTATATGATTTAATTATGATTAATTAATAAAGCATGGCGTTAAAGTAAGACTAGTTAATTTTGTTGTTATAATCTTCTTATTCAAATGATTTAATGAGTAAATATTTATCCTTCAGTTATTCTTAGAATGTAATTTTAAATAATGGAAGGATAATGTTATCAAGAGAACAAACGGGTTGACTTGTAGGTCAAATGATTATTTTTTATATACTAGAAGTATACTTGCAAACAGAAACATAAACCTCCACACTTAATTCAACTCTGTGATTTTAGTAAACCAAAACATGTGCTTGCATTATGTTTTCTCTATGCTTCTTGTTTTGGGTTTTTGGGTTGACTAGATTGTTGACCAGTCTTAGGACGTCTACCAGAGGCTCGGGGGTTATGATTGTGATGTCATGATGATGTCTTTTGATCTCAATTCTTTATAAACCCAACCATGGTAATGTGATGGTATGCTATATGAGATGTTTGTATTTACTGATTGTTATTGCTCATCAATCTTCTTGAGTGAAGCTGAGTTATATGTATTTGAGACACTTGACTTAACCATTTTTGAGTCATCGATCAGTTATCCTTGGATTACTTTCCAGTCACCATGATGGGACTGAAATGTTGATTTATTTCTTGATGATGTCATGTTGTGACATGTTTTGATTCAACCATTTTGGAGTCTTTGATCAGTATGATTTTGAGATATATTTTGGTTATTGAGAACAAATGGATACTTTTGATTATCAGTGATACCTTCAGTTTTCAATAGAGAACTCTTGTGGTCATGATTATCTATGGATGCTTTTCATGTGCTCATGGAGATTTAATGCTCTTATTATGGATTATCTTTTGGTATTTCTTTCCAGTCGCTTGTATAGGACTGTGGTGATTTTTTGATTTATGATTCCATGAGCTTAGGGTAGTTTTTCTACTTGTAGTTGTATATGAGAAATGTTAGTATGCTAATAGAAACCAAATTTAAATAAAGCTTCTACAAACTAAACAAAATTCATAAACTTCAAGATAGACTAAGATGAGCTCTCAATTGAGAATATGAGCCATTAATGAACTCTCTCAATAAGAAGCTCTCTTGTTGAGTGGCTTTGTCTAAATAGATAGGATGTATGCTCAAGCTTTATGCTTCAAAAAGGGCTTCAAATGGAGTTGGAATTTGGGTGTGAGTGTATGGTTTTGATGTAAAATGGCTTCTCAAAATGGCATTATGACTTTACTTCATGGATTGTGTTATTTTGTAAAGGGGAAGGATCCAATTTATAGCCAAGAGGCTTGAGGGATTGAGGGCTAAGATGCAAGGATGGGAAAAAGCTTATGGAAGGCTCAGATTGCATGAGAGGAGAGCACATGGATTGTGCTTCCTTATAGCCAATCAAGGAGTGACACATGTCACATGGTGAGAGGATGGAGGAAAGGGCAAGGATGAGTCAACAAAGGAGGCTCAAGAGATAAAATCTTCATAAAGACCCTCATAATGACTTGTAAGAGCAATAAAAGGGCTTGTAAGAGTCATTTATGACCTAGTGGACTTCATAAAGTTTTATGGTTGAGATATTTTGAGGGTGATGAGAGCAAATTCGACTTGGACTTGATTAGGAAGGTTTTAAGCTTGCTTAGGCTTGTGCAAATTATTAGAGGATGGATTAGGATGGTTTAGGATTAGCTTAGGGATAGGCAAGTGGATGGCATTTAATGAGGGTGGGTGAAGGAGGAGATATTTGTTAGCTTTGGCTTGGGTTAGTAAATTTTAACCCATGTTTAGGGAATGTGACAAGGTTAGGAGGGGATTAGGATTAGGTTTAAAGACATCTTCTAGAAGAGTCTAGATTTTGGATGAGGATAAAGACTTTCTAGAATAGTCTAGAATTTCCTAGGATGAGGATGAAGACTTTCTAGAAGAGTCTAGAACTTCTTAGGATGAGGATAAATTAGATTTTTAGGAAATAAATAAAGTTTTATTTATTTCAAGGGTTTGGGTTGAGGAGATATTTATTAAAACTTTTTTAATAAACATGAGGATTAATATTTAATCTTAATTAAATATTTTGAGTTGGGATTAGGGGTAGGAAATGATGGGATTAGCCTTTAATCAAAATTAAAGAAGGATTAGAAGATTTTGGAAGAGGTTATTGGTCATAAGGAAATTGGCCAACTTTTGGGGAAAAAAATAAATTTTTTATTTATTTTAGGATTTTTGGTCAATTTATTAATTAAATAATTAATAAATAAGGAAATAATGTTTAAATAAGATTTAAACATTTTTGGGAGGGATTCCTTAATTAAATATTTTTAATTAAGATAAAAGGATTTAATGGCATAAAAATTAATTAATTAATTAATTAAATAATTAATTAATTAATAAATGATGATGTCATCGGGAATTTTTCAGAAAATAAAAATACTTTATTTTCTAAAGGATTTTTAGGTGTCTACAGTAGTGTCGGGAAGTGGCTTGCAATGGGGCTCGGGGCCCTAAGTGGCTGCCAAGGTAACTCATTGTAAGTTGTTTTAATAAGTGAAAAAATTTACACTAAATGGGGATTAAATGAACCTAATAAGATAATTGTATGTTCTCGCCCATGCCTCGAGTGCTAGTATAGAGTAGGATGGGAGTAGAGAGAATGCTTGGTTGTGACCTTGCATTTTGTAGTATACCTCATCAGTATGAGAGGATACTAGTGGCCGCACAGGGATCACTAGGGGGATGGGGTCTATTGAGAGATTGCTAGGGTAACTCTAGCATGATCCGTGCGATGACACTTTCCCACTTGCATAGTAGGTTTCCTACATGTCTTTGTGAGCCTCTAGGATTAGATGTCAGTTTGTGATTGGAACCTTTGAGTTAGTAAACTTTTAGGATTCTTGGACTTAGAGAGTATTTATGCTATGTGATTTTGATAACCTGTATGGGACTTGAGATTATCTCCTCAAGCGTGGTGGGAGTGGACCATATAGGTTCCACACGGTCGGGTGGTAGTGCTTTTTCACTCTTACCATTTGAGATCTATTTGAGACACCATGGCTGATGCATTCTTTGATTATGATGGTGGACACGTATCCTTACATTGATGATTTGCACATATTAGATGATGTTATCTTATGCTTTACTTTGCATGTTAGATTACTTTTTGAATATGATGTAGTATGTTTAGGAGTGACATTCCTACTATGATAAGACGAATGATCTCTTCAGTGATTTCGAATGTTACGCACAGAGGGATGGCTAGGACCCACGATGGTCTAATGATGCTATTAACAGTCAGGAGGAACCGTGCACTTAGTTAATTATTTTTGATGATTTATGGTTTCATTTATGTTACTGCATCATGGATTAGAGTTAGTATGATGAGCCTAGTTTATTTACACGGATGTATATTCTTTTAAGCCTTTCATACCCTATGGCATGTACAATGGATGATTGAGAAATCAAAAATGTAATGTACATATGAACATTGGACTTTTCAATTATTCTTTCATGTGGATTTGGTAGTGTTAGACTTAGTATTAATTTAGATTAAATGTGATTCAACATCTTGGGATCTTTAAGGAATGTAACCTATTGTGTATGCTTTTAGTTGATCGCATGTTGTTGCTTCTGCTACTATGTGTTTGATGTGAATGGTTTATCTTTCATGTTTTTTAAAAAAATTTATTTGGAAAACTTAGTGAAATTTTAGGTTAATTCTTTTGGATCCCTTGGTGGGGCGTTACACGTGACAAGGGCTTAACCACCTCCTGTGTATTATAAGTTGAGCGGTTGTATTGAGCATTGATAGAATGGTATTTTGGTGTAATGACAATCCCACTCTAACAGTAAACCCCATAACTATCCTCCAAAGTGAAATACTTGATAATGATCTTACACATTTTCAGTCAAATCTCTAGGAGGTGCTTCGTGTTGTAGCCACCATGCTTCTTGATGGGCTTTTCCTTAAAAAATTTGAAAAGTTGGTCCAGATCCACAACATCCAAAGATGTACTTGTCTTTTTATACTTTCGACCAGTAATATAAAGGCCCTTAGCATGGCCAATAACCTCTTTATTTATCTCAAAGGTAATCCCTCTCACCATAACCTTTCTGTCTTTCCAAGACTTAAAAAACTAGAGCAAGACATTTTCTTTATGACCCTTCATACTTTTCATAAACAACAAAATGCTACCATCCTTGTAGAAGTACATAAAAATGAGGTCATTCTTGAATTCCTCTTCAATTCTATCAGGCTCAATATTGTGCCTATCCCCACCCATATTAGTAAACCAAGATGAACTCACAGAGTAAGCAAGAGCCCAGATGTAGATTTTTAAGTAGACAATAAACCCAAAAAACATCAAAGCAATGAAATGAACACAACTGATAAACATAATAAGAATCTCTCAACTTCTCAAAGGTAATTTGAGGGAAGTAATAATAATTATGACTCCCATCACATCGAAGGCAATTTCTATTAATGGCAACCCATCTTAATCCCTTGAAATTAATAATATTCATGTGAAGCCTATAATCACACATATGATCATGCCCAATCTATCTTTTCATGATATAAAAATCCTTCAAAATGAGAATGATTTCATATGGGAAATCTCCAAGTTGCCAAGCAATGTACTGCAAACACCAAGACACCCAAATAAATGCCATATGGTCTTGAAAAATCTAACTACCACCTTTAGACATGATAATGTGGCAAGCCATGGGTCCCATCAAATCCTTTGTCATATTTTGTAGACACATCATGAGGAGCTTATGCAAATGGTAATAAAATATGAGGTGGAAGATCCATCTCAACAAATCATAAGAGTTAGGTGCCACCTCAAAATCCACGGGAGCAAAGAACGAAGTAGTTTGAAAATTCAAAAAATTGGCATTAAGGCAAGGAAACCCGTGAGTTTCCCTAGCCAAAATATCTAAGACACATATGTTAGCATCCATAATTAATGCTTGAGGTGACTTTTGCCTCCAAGTTAACGAGGAGTTGTGTTGGCTGGGGTAGTTATATGATATTATGCCAAACTTTGAAGTTATCCAATTGAAGTCCAACTATAGTAATGGAGTCTGCAACAGAGTTTCCTTCCCTATAAATGTGTTAAACCTTGACTTCTATGAATCTATGCAATAGGTTGCGAATATCACTGAGAATATGATACAATTTCCAACCTACATTAATATCATCCTTAACAACATCAATAGTGACTTTTGAGTCCCCTTAAATTTCTATCCTGGTGTGGCTGAGGTCATTAGACACCCTTAGACCCCAAAAGAGTGGTATCCCTTCCACTTGGTTTATAGTATGCTCTTTGAAGGGACCCACAAAGGTAGCCTAAAGTTTCCAAACAAAATATCTCAAAATACCTCCTCTAGCCCAAAAATCCCCTTTAGTAGCACCATCAAAGTTCAACTTTGACAATTGAAGAACCATGGGAGTCCACTTAGTTGTCTTTCTAGCCTTGGCCTCGGAATCATCAAATAGGGAGAATTTTTTTGTCAATCCTCCAATTCATAGCAATGTGTAGCTCCTCAACTATTTTGGAAAAACAAGGAGTATTCCTTTGGGATGCTAGAAAGTTTTCCCTAATGAGAGAAAAACCCTTTCTGAAAATAGTTAGGGGAAAGAGAAGTGTCTCTAGAAACCCTATCATTTATTTCTTTCCAAATGCACCAACAAATGTGCAAGGGGATTTTCCATTAGAGAAAATGGAGGTTGGGGTTTTGGAAGGGGGACTTCCAATTTGGAAAGATTTGATGGATGGAAGAATTGACCACCCATGAAGTGTTCAAGATTCCATGAATATGGCCCCATAAAGCTTTAGTATAATCACAATGGAGGAAAAGGTGGTTGATGCTTTCTTCAGCCCACATACATAAGCAACATTTGTTAGCCAAGGTAAACCCTCATTTGACTAGATTGACGAGGGTGGGAATTTTCCACTAAAGCACAAGCCACCAGACAAAATTAAGTTTATGTAAAAGTTGGTAGCTCCATACCTTTCCCTAGCAAGCATTATTAGTAACTCCATTGATAAGAAGGATGTAAGAAAATTTTACAGAAAAGATCCCATTTAGAATTAGTCTCTAGAGCACCCTATCTGGGCTGCCAATCAAGGAAATCCTATAATCAAGCAAAGAAGTGTCTAACTCGGAAGCAAGAAATTTCATGCATTGGTTGTCACCCACTAAGGCTTCTAAACTAATCCACTTGTCATTACAAATATATCTTCCTACCAACTACCCAACATAGAGAAGGAGGTTATTGTGAATTGGGGGAAAACAACTATATTAGAAAGAGTACTAGAATTTTGAATCCAAGCATCCTCCCAAAACCTAGTGTCCCATCCATTACTAATTTTCCAATGGATACCTTTTTCCAAAATATTCTAACTTTTGAGAATGTTGTTCCATATTTTAGAGTCCTGGAGGTGCCCATTCTCAACAAAAAGTTTACAATAGCTGCCCCAATCCAGATACTTTGCTTCCATAATTTTTTGCCAGCTAGCATCCTTAGTGAGGAGGCTCCAGGCAACTTTAGCCAAAAGAGCATGGTCTAAGTTGTGGATCTTACACATACCCAAACCTCTTTGATTCTTAGGGAGACAAACCTGATCCTAATTATATCCAAAGGAAATCTCTCTAAATTTTTTTCCAGCTTATCAACCATTTCTCCCAAGAGTTTGAAGATTGAGAGGAAATAAATTGAGATGCCTTGAAGCACAATAGAAACTAGGTGAAGCTTGCCTGCGTTGTTTAGAAGCTTAGCCTTCCAACCCGTCAACTTAATTAATTAAAAGTTATATGGATGTCTTATAAAAGGTCTGGACAACAAATAAAATAAGTACTATAGGATAATACAACAAAGGACCCTTTTAATGATAAAATTTTGGCCATAATGGTTCATAAATGTAACTTTTTTGATAATTAACAACAAAATCAAAACTTAAACAAATATTTTGTCAATAAAAAAATTCACTTCATACAAGAATCTGCGATAGAAGCTATGTACTGCAACATAGTTCATCTATAATATAGAACAAAAAATGAGTAGGTGAATCAAAAGTCAAAGATAAACCTTGAATCACTCCTAATTTAAAGGTTTTCACAATAGAATATAACCAACAAAACATTATGAAAAGAAGTCTTTATAGATTTTGGATAATTATTTATTTTTTCAAAGTTCTAAAAATCTAGACACATGTCAAAAATATGATTGTCACCCCTACTTGCCATAAGATTTTGTAATGGTGGTTTGGTCATTTTAATCCTTTCATTTTACCTTTGAACAATTATTGTTTGTTATTTTTTTTACTTTAAATAATATATTTAATTATTTTAAATTTAAATATTTAATAATTATACGTATCAAATATAATAAATATTATATTTTAATAAAGTAGTGTAAATTATTTTGAAAATATATTATTATATATTAAAAATCATAAATTAATTAAAAATATTTTTCTAAATGATTGAAAAATATAGAAACATGTAAAAAATAAATTAATATTCTGAATTTTAAAATTCATACATATTTTAAAATATTAATATATAATAAATAATATAGAAATACATTGATTAGATAGCTAGATATTTAGTAACATTCATATTTTATCATTTAACATATTAATTTTTTTTGCTAGCGTGGGTAGGGATAGGCATCATATTGAACCTGACAAGATTGAAGATGACTTTATAACTAGCTCTATGGTCATGTATTTCTATAGAGATGGTGGTATTTTGTCTTACATGGAGATTATGATGGGTTACAAGGAGATTGTTGTCTCATCAGTTTGTGAATTCGTGGAATGAAAGAAGAGTCACACTTAGAGGTCTAAACTTTGAAGTGAATGAGGAGGTGATTGACCCTAGATATCTCGAGCAAAAAATAGAAAAAGAAAAAAGAAAAACCCTGGACGTGGTTGGCTTGGATTAATTCTTTAAGAACTTTAAAGAGAAACTAGTCAGAAAAAATATATTATCTCCATTCCTTTCTTTTAGCATTGCATTACCTACAAAATACTATTAATGATTACATTGAGGCCATAAACTTGGGTAAGAAGTCAATAATTCTTCACCAAGGGCTTATGTACCAAATCTATGAGTTTCATCGTGTGTTTTTCTTTCCTCATGTTCCTAATGTTCTCTACATTTCCAATCAACCCAATACTCACGCCCACTCAACCTTTGGTCATGTTGTGGAAACTATTCTTGTTTCCTTTGTTGATTATTTGGAAACCCTTGGTGTCAAAAGAAGGCATGAGGAGATGGAAGCCCTCACTATAGGCTTAGGGGAAACACCTAAGAAACATGACCTAAATCTAGTTGATAGTGTTGATGAGCTTGTGCAACATCATACTCGTCACTCTAGCAGAATTGCCAAGGAAAAAGAGAACTAGACTATTGAGAATCTTTTGATTAATGATGATTCTTTTAGAGACACTATTGACAAGAAGACCCCTGAAAGTGATACTAAAGACTCTTCCTCTAAGGCCACTTTGAGCTCAATGGAAGCTCCTTGCCCTGTTACCAACCCCCCATCCCCTACTCACCTCTAGCAAAACCCCCCATCCCCTACCCACCTATAGCAAAACCCCCATCCTCTCCCCCACTTCCTCCTTGTGGGTTTTTGTTGTAGGTGATAAAGGCAATGTGGGTAGCACCAGTGGAGGTTTTCTCGACTCTCTCAGGCTTTGAGTCAACATCCTTGATAAGGTGGTTAATCAATTCAAAGATGAGATGGGTGGTTTAAACAATTGATTCAGAGAGGTGTGGAAGTTCACTATCAAGATCATGTTTGCTTGTGTCACCACTATATGTGTTATGCATGACAAGGTCCTAGGTGTGGATATCACCCAGAAGAATGAGGCCAAGGAGCTGTTTCAATTCCTCAATGAAGAATGGGCTTCTATCTTGCTATCCAAGAGGTTATGTGGCAATTAGTTTGGTATGTTATGTGGTCTCCTTTTTGCAAGTCAAATAGCCTTAGGGGCTCTGTTGTTTTTCGCTTTTGCAATATTTTAAATTACTACATAAACTTTGGCCCCTACGTGGCATTTTAATTTAGTTAATTATTATACTATGTTGACCTTTCGTAGTATTACATTTAGTTTTTTATGGATGCTTATGCTAGAATTGTGATGCGTAATACTTTCTTTAAGATGGTTTTTGATAGAGGCAAACGACCGTGGACTACTATTTACTGTGATCACTCAGATGTTGTTAATACTCCATTAATGTGTGTATGATGTGTCATTTGTACCACAAGCCAAGACCCTCTTACTACTACTTTTATCAAAAACATATTTAAAATTTTACAAAAGTATAGACTGTCAAAATATACAATCTAATATATTCTTTAAAAGTAAAAAAAAATAGGTTTGATTAGATATAATTCTAATTTTTGAATTGTTTAATATAAATAATATATACAAAATTAGACAGTTTATGATTTCTTTTATTCATTAATATTTCAAACTCAGATTATATACAACAAGACAGTTCATTTTAAAAGACCAAACTTAGTAGGTGAGCTAGAAGTCAACTGAAACCTTAA
Organism: Cupressus sempervirens; assembly: GCA_028749045.1. Lineage (NCBI taxonomy): Eukaryota > Viridiplantae > Streptophyta > Pinopsida > Cupressales > Cupressaceae > Cupressus > Cupressus sempervirens. The sequence continues at coordinate 648,827,228 of CM053791.1, read as the reverse complement.
ATGACCTATAAGTAAAAGATTTCAAATAGACTACTCACCATTCAAGTATTATGAAAAATACAATGTTTAAACTATCAAACTTCAGAAAGTGAAAATGAGTCATAAAATGGGATTACAAGTAAATGAAACAGAATCCAATATTTACAGCAAACACTTACTGACAATCAAGTCAGAGCTTTTTTATGGTGGGTTTTCTTGTGAAACGCCTTGATTAATTTCTTCAACGTCCAAGATGCAAAATTTTTATGCTTTTGCTTGGGATTCTTCACCTTTTTCTCCGAAGATTTCTTGTCACAGGTGATCTCTGCATTTCTTGGAGCAGAAAAACTCCTGAAGCATCCATGGGGATGAGAATCTGAGTGTGGATGAGCGTGAGCATGAAGTGGGGAGCCGTAGGGACTCGATCTCGAGACCACCGTCAATGCCCGATTCAGCTGAAAAGAAAAAGATCTCAATTCGAATGAGTCATAGAGACTGCTGTCACAATCCCAAAGATTTGAATTTGAACGCGTATCAGATTCATCTTGCCCTTTCACAGCCCACGCAATCACCTTTTCCTTCGTCAATTCGCCCTCTGCAACTTCTTTCGCCATTAAATACATCAATCGGAAGAAAAATTTAAAAAAATCACTGTTTTAAATGCCCAAATCGGAAGACGTGAATTTGAAAAGCTCAGATGAAAACATAAATTGACAAGCTCAGATTTTTTCCCTTTTTCTTGGCTTGTTTTGAGCCCATTAACTGCGCTTAGTGAGAGATCTGCCATGGCTATAAAACAGAGAGTTTTAAAGCCTGATTTAGTATGAGTTTAGCAGCGAGAAGTTAGGTTTGTTTTGCCCATTTTAAACAAAGGCCAGATTTTATTAACCCAATAGTTTTCAGCGGTTTTTTTTTTCTCTCCATTGATGTGAAAAGTTGCAGGATTTGGGATTTGTTTTAATCGAGTTGGGCATATCATAGCAAGACACGCAATGTATTGTTTGTTGAAACTGTTTCTGGTTTAGTAATTACTCTATTTTTAGTTTTGTAGTTTTGGTTTGTTTTGAGAAAATTGTTTGATAGAGTTCTATATTCAGCGATGTTTGATGTTCCAGGTTGTTAGAATTTTATATGTTATAACATGGATTTACACCCAGATCTTCAGCGATTTAATAATACCTGTTAAAATTTTGTGGATTTCAATTGGGTTTGAATTATTTGGACGTTTCGTCGGATTCAGGTGTTCGGCATTGATTTTGGACTAAAAATTAAGGTGGCTGAATTCCACTGCCAGGATTTGGTTAATTTTTCCAAATAAAAACAAGTGCTACAAAGTGGCTCAAATTTTTTTTTATAGTAACTAACATTGTTATATTTTATAATTATTTAAATAGATTATTATAATTATGTTGTATATTTGTAAGAAATGAAAAATAGTAGAATGATTGAAGAAATGAAAAATATGTTTTTAATTTTAGTTTTAATGTAATATTTAAAAATTATTTTAAAGTTGATTATTTAATTACATAAAGTACTAATTTTCATTAACAATTAATTCATTATTTATTTTAAAATATCATTATTTAATTTAATTTTAAAATCTGAATTCTATTTCGAATGTGATATTTTTTAAGTTCATGGAAAATAATTATTATTTAAGCTACATCATAATTAATGTTTTAATGTTTTATTTAGAATTGTAGATATTTTTGAATTAAAAAGCAACCAAAATAAGGGGGGCGATCTTTACAAAAGACAAACTGGCAAACAACTAGCAGATTGTCACCTGGCAAAATTACTCCCTACCATTGCTAATCCAAGCAAAAACAAAACTTGAAGGATCATTAAAAAGTGGTACCAGGCAACAAATTACAATTGCCAGCAACAGTACTACTTAAACTATAAAAGTTTATAAACAAAGACAGAACTGCCTTAAATCATATTAAGTTCAGTAACCAGGAAACCATAAAACACAAGAAACCAAGGTGAGCAAGTCCTAATTAGGCTTCTTCTCATCCTTCCATTTAAGAAGGATGTTGGTCCAATCCTCCGCCAAGAAGTCAAATAGCATTCTGGAGTCTTCATGAGTGAGGTCCCCCACCTGGTTATCCTTCAGCAGGTGCAGAGTAGTGGTTGCCGCATGTGTCATCTTGATGGTGAGCTTTGCCAAAAGTCTTACTCTTTCCTCTAGGGTGTGCACTCTCTCCCTCGGCTCTTTGTTAGCTAGGTTGGACGTCTCCTTGGGGACCTCCTTCCTATCACTTGGATTACCATCCATAATGTCCTTGTCAATTTCTTGCAAAACTGGGGGGTCAGAGATAATCCTATTTTTATGTACAACCCTAGTAGGTGAATACATCATCATATGGGAGGGGGGTCTTTCCATCGTATCAGGGAATTGGTCCTGCGTGAGGTCCACACACCCCATAGTAATAGAGGTCAAGACATGGGTCCTCTCCTTACTACCTTTAGTCGTGCCACCCAAGCCAAACTTGGAAGAGTCAGAGACTTCCACCTCCCCTTCCCCTTTATTCCCCACACCATAGTTACAAGTCTTTTGTTTAATTCATTGTTTGTGGTGGGTCATTTCCTCAGTATCTAAATCCTCCTCTTATGAGGCTGTGGACCTCAACTTCCTTTTAGCATTAGTTTTTGCAATTCTTCTAGATCTTTGCCTACCACCTCTCACCTGATCCTCCAAGTCTTCCAACACCTTCTCCTTCCCTTTCTCAGATTTTATCTTTTTACCAGGGAGGAAATCTTCCTCTCTTTCAGGGACCCACTAGGTGAAGGTTGGGGAGTAGGGGCTCTAGGGCCAGTAATTCTTAGAGGACTATGGGTGGGGGGGCAAGGGTTATGGAGAGTCGAGATATCAACGTCCACAATTATAAGGGGTAACAAGGCCAGGTGGAATTGATAAAGATGAAACATCAAACCCTGATGGAGGATAGTATAAGGGGCTGGTGATTCACGATATGAGACCGAGAGGCCGGATGGGCCTGTGCTGCAAAGCTGGGTGCACACAGGTGTGGTGTAGGCAGACATGGGTCTAGCCGAGGTGTAAATGGGACTATGTCTTGTGCTGGACAGACATGGTTGCGGTGTAGGATCTTGTCCTAGACATGATCTGAGGTGTATGCTTGGGGTTGTGTTGTGAGTGGTTCCCCTCCAACATAGTTGTGGTGTAGGCACGATGTGTAACCGAGCCAAGGTGTGATCTTGGGGCTGTGCTATGAGACATTCCCTCTAGCATAGTTGTGGTGTAGGCGAGGCATGGAGCCGAGTTGAGGTGTATCCGCGGAGGGTAAGTGCCAATGTGCATGAAGGATGGCTTGGAGAGTCCATCTCCCTTGAGAGGGTCGAAGCAGAGTAGTCCCTCCCTCTGGTCTCCGGGAGATAGAGGTGATGTAGAGTGTTTAGGAGCAATGAAGTGTTGCTCCGCCATTACGCAACATGGTGAGGTTTGGTGTAATGACAAGGGTCCCTGTCTCAGTGTAGCAGAGGAGCTGGACCAATGTTGATAGCCTTTACCCTGGAGGTTGTCCGATGTCTGAAAGCTGGGGAAGCAGTTTCCCTAGTCCTGCGGGAGGAGGCAATATGGTTTGTCCGAGTAAGAGCATTGTAGGCTTGAGGTTAGCTGTGTGGGAAAGGTGTCATTATGCTAGATGGCTAAGTGGTGCGGTATCGGTTGGGTGTGGCCTTGGGTGCACATCCTAGGTGCTTGGTTGCATGGGTTTGCATTGAGGTTGGATCTCAAAGACCGTGGAGGTCAAGTATGGCAAGTGGGATGTAGTGTCTCGGAATGGTGCTAAGGGGATGCCGAGTCAAGTGGGCAGATCTGTGTCAGGTATTCGAAGAGGTAGTCGTTGGGCATGACTCAAGGATGTGAGTCATGATGGAAGGCTAGGAACAAAGGCTTGTGGTGCATGAGTGAAACGAGTGATGCATATGGGTGAAGTGGTTCAGAGGTGAAGCTACGGAGTGGTAACCAAGTTGGTCTTGCCTGCCAGTGTCCCCACAAGGTTGGGTGGATCATGGAGCTAGGGTGTGGAACTCAAGTAGGTTGTGCAATGCAAAGGGATCTGTGGATTGAGTATGAGACGGCGTGGATGCATGGAGAGGTTGGTTCGAGTGCTCGAAGTACACGAGGACGTGATGTTCACCAACAAGGGCATGTAGACATAGACTTGGGTGTCAGACCAATTGGGGCTCATGGTGGGGATCCAGAGTTGGCTAAGGTAGACTGTTGTTCCGTGGGGAGCAAGGGTTGGTCTTCAGTGGGCTCTATGGGGAGCTAGGGAGGCTAACAAGTGATGGAGTGCCGTGGAGGCATAGTCATGTTGAGGATTGGACTGGAGGACTCTAGGAAGTTCAGAGAGGCATTATAAGGGTGTCGAGTATACCGTGCAGGTGTGCGTATGAGCCAAGAAGTTCAGAGAGGTATCGTGAAGGTGTCGAGTATGCACTGGGTGTATGCGTATTGAGCTATAAGGTTCAGAGAGATGTCAAGATGGTGTTGAGTATGCTTTGAAGCATATGCACGAGCTAGGGATTACTCTTGTGGTCTAAGTCAGCTAGTGTGGATGCCATGTTCAGCAAGGGAGTCTAGGTGGTTCTCGATGCAGGGTTGCAATGGTGCAGCGTTGGGCTCGGGGAGTCAGGTGAGTTGAACAAGAGGAGTTGTGGGAGCTCGGTGCATTCCAAGAGTGGCAAGGTGATCATAGAGGATCAAGATGTGGTCAAGAGACTCGTGGGAGTTGAGATCACCTATGTGGCCGATGTCGGCCGAAGGTGGGCTTATGGGAGTCACTGAGGTGAAGATATCACAAGGGATAGGAAGGGGTTCAACGTGGAGGTTGAACAGGGGTAGAGCTGGAAGCTCGAGGATGCATGCATGGAGCATCGAAGGAAGAGAACCAGGAGTAAGGATGGTTCGGCATGTGCTTCTATTTCGTAGGAGTGTATGTTTAGGCAGTCAAGTGTGTGGGCATTTGATGAAGAAAGGGAGGCGTAGTCTGGGTGAATGAAAATGGTCGCATCTTACGGTGGATTAGAAGTAGGGATCGCCAGTGCCGCGCGTGGTTTGGAGATTCTCAAGGAGAAGGCTTAACCTGGGCATAAGCATAAAATCCAGCCCCGTGATAATTGGTATTAGAGCTGATCGCTCTAAGCATGGTTAGAGTCTGTGCATGAATCTTGGAGTGATCTTGCTTTTTGTTACCCCAACTCTTGGTGAGGAGATGACAGTGAGTGTGTTCTGGTTGGAGAGTTGCTTCAGTTTGTTATTGCTCGTATGGGAGTAGGCAGTGGAGTGTTGTTCTTTGACAGATTGGCTTGTGTTTTCATTGACTCATGGAGTTGGCATCAAGATACGAAGATGGTCAAACCGATATGCAGCATGTGGAGAGTTGATGTCGACATTGTTGGAAGTGGTTTCAGCAGTGGAACTTGGCATGAGTCAAGATGTGGCATTGGGTCACAAGACCATTATGCAGGAAGATAGACGTAGTGCAACATGTTGTTGTGAGTTTGTTGGAGTGCAATTTAAGTGAAGATGGCAGTGTCAGGGACATTTTAAGACCAATTTAACAATAGTTTGGGCTGCAAAGGCGCAGTGAGGTGTAGGAGTTGGAGAAGCAATTTCGAGGAGTATGGAAGTTGGGTTGTAGTGTGGCTTATTTGGTTAGTCTTAGTGTAGTGTAGGATGGTGTGCGGACATTATCCGAGGTGAAATCGAGCTGCTACATGGTGTAGATCAGTGTGGGCTGCAAGGAAGCAGTGAGGTGTAGGGTCTCTTTGTTGCAGATCCGAGGTGAAATGTGGGCTTGCACAAGGTAAGTCCATTGATGTTAAAAATTTGGGGCCATTTAAGATGGTGAAGTGTAGGATTTCATGCAGTGGAAGTCTGAGGAGCAATACTGATGGTGTGACAGGCAGGCTTGGAAGTCAAGGTGGCGGTCTGAGCGGCGGTGTCATGGGTCAGTGGAGTTGGGCGATGTGCAATCGTGGGGTGTAGGTTGATGTGAAGGGCATCATCCAAGGAGAAAAATGGATTGGGTTGCGAGAGCAGTGTGGTGTAGAACTTGCTGAAGGTGGGTTCAAGGAGAAGAAACAAGTACTGGGAAGTCACTAAGTTCTGGAAGTGTATTGGTGGTTGGATGTGGTTTATTTCTAAGTTGATGTGTTGGGGACGAGTGGATGCAAGGCATGCCGAGGGTTGGCCAGCAGTCAGGTAGAATGGCACAGTTGAAGACCAGTTACAAAGCCAATGTTGAAGGTGATGACTTAAGAAAGTGGATTCGGGAGCTGTCAAGTGCAGTTTGGTGTAGAATTGTGGCTTGAAGAAATTTGGGTTGTGATCTAAGGAAGGTTGTGTAAGTACTAGGCATAGCACAAAGGTTCTGGAAGTGGATCGGTGGACAAGTGCTGGTGGTTGAGTTGATTTGCAGTGTGTGTGGACAAGTTGGGTGCAATGCACTCCAAAAGGTTTTTCAGTAGGCAATCAGAGTAGCGCATTAGTAGTTGAAAGCCGAAGTTGATCGTCTGAAGCTTAGGAAAGCAGTGTGGCTTGCACATCGGGGTGATGGCGAGCTTGGATGTTAGTGGATGACAGCGCAGGCTGAGTGGAGATGAAGCAGTAGTGCAAAGTTTCAGGGGTGTCATCGGGGGGATGGCCGGCTCAGTGGAGTTAGACATGGATGTGGTTTCATGCAAGTGGGGTCAGTATCGGGGATGCTGACAAGCACCAAGTATGTTGTGGAAACAGAAGGTGTACACAGGAGGTATAGGGCGATGACAACAGCTAGTGTTTGAGAGACAAGACATCTGTAGATCTAATGTGACAGGGTGACAGTGGTATCAGCGTCGAGGACATCGTCTATTTTTAAGTGGGGGAGGATGTAAGGGGCTGGTGATTCACGATATGGGACTGAGAGGCCGAATGGGCCTGTGCTGCAAAGCTGGGTGCACACAGGTGTGGTGTAGGCAGACATGGGTCTAGCCGAGGTGTAAATGGGACTATGTCGTGTGCTGGGCAGACATGGTTGTGGTGTAGGATCTTGTCCTAGACATGATCTGAGGTGTATGCTTGGGGCTATGTTGCGAGTGGTTCCCCTCCAACATAGTTGTGGTGTAGGCACGGTGTGTAACCGAGCTGAGGTGTGATCTTGGGGCTGTGCTATGAGACGTTCCCTCTAGCATAGTTGTGGTGTAGGCGAGGTGTGGAGCCGAGCTGAGGTGTACCCACAGAGGGTAAGTGCCGGTGTGCATGAAGGATGGCTTGGAGAGTCCATCTCCCTCAAGAGGGTCGAAGCAAAGTAGTCCCTCCCTTTGGTCTCCGGGAGACAGAGGTGACGCAGAGTGTTTAGGAGCAATGAAGTGTTGCTCCACCATTACGCAACGTGGTGAGGTTTGGTGTAATGACAAGGGTCCCTATCTCAGTGTAGCAAAGGAGCTGGACCAATATTGACAGCCTTTACCTTGGAGGTTGTGCAGTGTCTGAAAGATGGGGAAGCGATTTCCCTAGTCCTGCGGGAGGAGGCAATATGGTTTGTCCGAGTAAGAGCATTGTAGGCTTGAGGTTAGCTGTGTAGGAAAGGTGTCATTATGCTAGATGGCTAAGTGGCGCGGTATCGGTTGGGTGTGGCCTTGGGTGCACATCCTAGGTGCTTGGTTGCATGGGTTTGCATTGACGTTGGATCTCAGAGACCGTGGAGGTCAAGTATGGCAAGTGGGATGTAGTGCCTCGAAATGGTGCTAAGGGGATGCCGAGTCAAGTGGGCGGATCTGTGTCAGGTATCCGAAGAGGTAGTCGTTGGGCATGACTCAAAGAGGTGAGTCATGATGGAAGGCTAGGAACAAAGGCTTGCGGTGCATGAGTGAAACGAGTGATGCATATGGGTGAAGTGGTTCAGAGGTGAAGCTATGGAGTGGTAACCGAGTTGGTCTTGCCTGCCAGCATCCCCACAAGGTTGGGTGGATCATGGAGCTAGGGTGTGGAACTTAAGTAGGTTGTGCAATGCAAAGGGATCCGTGGATTGAGTATGAGACGGCATGGATACATGGAGAGGTTGGTTTGAGTGCCCGAAGTGCATGAGGACATGATGTTCACCAACAAGGGCATGTAGACATAGACTTGGGTGTCGAAGCAGTTGGGGCTCATGGTGGGGATCCAGAGTTGGCTAAGGTAGACTGTTGTTCCGTGGGGAGCAAGGGTTGGTCTTTAGTGGGCTCTATGGGGAGCTAGGGAGGCTAACAAGTGATGGAGTGCCGTGGAGGCATAGTCATGTTGAGGATTGGACTAGAGGTCTCTAGGAAGTTCAGAGAGGCGCTATAAGGGTGTCGAGTATACCGTGCAAGTGTGCGTATGAGCCAGGAAGTTCAGAGAGGTACCATGAAGGTGTCGAGTATGCACTGGGTGTATGCGTATTGAGCTATAAGGTTCAGAGAGATGTCAAGATGGTGTTGAGTATGCTTTGAAGCATATTCATGAGCTAGGGAGTACTCTTGTGGTCTAAGTCAGCTAGTGTGGATGCCATGTTCAGCAAGGGAGTCTAGGTGGTTCTCGATGCAGGGTTGCAGTGGTGCAGCGTTGGGCTCGGGGAGTCAGGTGAGTTGAACAAGAGGAGCTGTGGGAGCTCGGTGCATTCCAAGAGTGGCAAGGTGATCATAGAGGATCAGGATGTGGTCAAGAGACTCGTGGGAGTTGAGATCACCTATGTGGCTGATGTCGACCGAAGGTGGGCTTATGGGAGTCACTGAGGCAAAGATATCACAAGGGCTAGGAAGGGGTTCAGCATGGAGGTTGAACAGGGGTAGAGCTGGAAGCTCGAGGATGTGTGCGTGGAGCACCAAAGGAAGAGAACCAGGAGTAAGGATGGTTTGGCATGCGCTTCTATTCTGCAGGAGTGTATGCTTAGGCAGTCAGGTGTGTGGGCATTTGATGAAGAAAGGGAGGCGTAGTCTGGGTGAACGAAAATGGTCACATCTTATGGTGAATCAGAAGTAGGGATCGCCAGTGCCGCGCGTGGTTTGGAGATTCTCAAGGAGAAGGCTTAACCTGGGCATAAGCATAAAATCCAGCCCCATGACAGATAGTATTATTAATCCCCTTTTTCATCTTCTTCTTAACATCAGAAATTGTATCCTCTAAATCATGTAACAGGAAGAACGAAAGAGAAATATAACCATGATGATGGAATTGATTTGGAAGAGGAAAATGATAATAGTAACAAACACTATACCTCCCTTCAAGGGTTAAATACTTCATCAAAACCAAGCAAACTTCATTCCAAGGCTTTGGAAGTTTTTCCTGCAAAAACCATTTGTGGTGGTGAATGGGTTCTTCGCCCTCCAAAAAGAGGTTATTTAAGCTAGACTTGTTCATTTTCAATCCTAGTCACCTTTTTCCACTTTCTCCCTTTCATTGTCAGGCCCATTGCCAAGGAGATAATTTCCTCAGAAATATGGAACATAATACCATTAACAGTAACTTTCCTATCCTCCCATGAGTTAACAAATTTTTGGGAACAGTTCTCATCAAAACCATTCAACGCCTCCATTAACGAGATCAAACCATGCCCTTTAAGCATGTACCAAATTAGTGGTTTACCTTGATCATCATAGGCTCAATACGAAAAAGATCTCCCCCCCTATCTACAACCTTCACCAAAATTCTCTCTTCTATCACAACTGTAAACTAGAGGAAAGTATTAATCTAGTCACACTTATGTAAAAAAATGGGTTGCACTAAGTACTCATAAAGGCCTTTGCTCTCATGAATGTCCGTGTTACATCTTGGCTTGGTTATCACATGCCATCTACCATTGCGCCAACCCCATTCTTTTCCATCATTCCTAATAACCTAAAACCTTTTAAAATTTGAATTTTTACTCAACACCAAGTACAAAGATATGCACAAGAAAATCATAAAAAATACACCCATATTGTCCTTTGATATACTTTTCCTTTCGAACCATGTGGATTTATTATTATAAGTACCCATTTCATCATTCCTTGCTATTTGTCCATAGTGAACCAACCCCATCAATCTACTCATCGCCGAGTTGTCACTAGGATGCAAAAAATCTCTCCAGTTGTACTTCATCATGGGATAATATCCTCATTCACTAAAAGTCTTACCAAATTTGGCAATAGTCTAAAATCCCTCCAGCAACGTAGGCCATGCACACTCAGACATAACACCGTCATCTCGTCTACCACCCCGTCACCCTCTCAAAAAATATGCTTTAGCTTCAATCTTTTTAGGATGAGTAATAAATATCTTATATCTTGTATGATGACCCTTTTGATTGACCATCCCTCTTTCATGATGCCTTGCATAGTTTCAATAATAATTTTTGAATCACCTTCTATCTCCACATTCTCCCATCCCACCCTGATAACCAAATTCAGACCCCAAAAGAGCGACATGGCTTTTGCAACATTATTTGAGACTTTCCCTAGATTACCAACATAGGCCAAAAGCATTATGTCCTCACTATCTCTAACCATACCCCCTCTAGCTGCCCCCTCCTTTCTCGTAGCACCATCAAAATTAAGTTTAACCTAGTTCTCCTTAGGGGGTCTCCATCTCATTTTTTTTTATAGCAAGTTGTTTAGAATTGTCAACCTCCATGAATCCTTCTTCAATGTTCCAGCTCTTGGCAATCCTCTATTCAGTCATATTAGGGTGAGCTGTCAGTTTCCTCCACTTGCAATTGTAGATGTTGTTATGTTATTAATTTTCATAATGTATAAGATTAAAGTTCTTTTGTTTGTTTGTAGCTAAAATTTAGTTGAGAAAAATGCAATATGGAAAACCCTATGAAAAAAGGATCCTATAACACAAAATTAAATCACCTAATCACATAATTTGTATATTATATATGAAAATATAAATAAATTATAAAACTTTAGACAAATTTCAATTATCTAAAAATAGTTATATGTGATTGGTCCAAACTAATTAATGATAGAACAAAGTGAATGCAATAGTAACAAGTACCACATAGTGACTAGTATTTGCCTAATAGTTATTGTAGTTCTAATATAAATTAATTAGTAAAAAAAATAGAATAAATTTATAAATAATAATTTAAATTGAAGTAATTAATTTATATATTTATTTTACAAAATATTATATTTTATAAATAATGATAATTTAGCATTATATGTATATAATTATAATGTAAACTTACCAAAGATTAAAATTTAAAATTATATATTTATACATATTATTTTATTTATAATATAGTGAAATATTTATTTATTAAATGAATTGAATGTCAAAGTAAAGTTTTATTAAGTTTAAAATTAAAATTAAATTTTTTTTAAAATTAATTTAAAATGTTCAAAATAATTTTAGATTAAGAAAAAGAATTAAAAGAGAAAAATAATAATACATTATATTTATTAAATGATTTAAGAAAAATATAAAATGTGTTTGTGTACTAATAACATGTGTTCTTAATATTAATAATTTTTAAAAAATGATCGCCCCCTCATAGTGCTCGGCATGTTGTTTCTGATAAATGGCCCTTTCACCTGAAGTTGGCTATTTCACCTCTGCGGATTGATACCAAAGATGGAGACCAAGCCTCTGATGATGCTACTGATGGTTGGACTATTCCCAACCCGTCTACTAATCCTAGGGATGATGGGGGATTTCATGATTGGGATGAACCACCACCGTCAGCTGACATTGAATCGGTTGCCTTAGGGTTGTTTCTTATAAGTTTTTTTGATGAATAGTTTTATCATTGCTGAGATAAATAATTTTAATCTTTTAATAATTTAAAAAATTAGCATGTTATCTTTAGAATATTTTTCAAAAAAATAGTGAAAAAGAAAAAAATTCTCAATAATTGGTAGAAATATAATTTTTTAATAACGAAATTAAGAGAAACTCATTACAATAGTATGTAGCCTTTCCACAAATACTAACAATAATAATAGTATAGGATAATATAACACAATCTTTTTAAATGGAAAAGTTTTAGTTATAATAGTTCTTAAATATCAAATTTTCAACAATTTAAGAATTAATAAAGAAATATCAAAATTTGGAATAGTTATCATGTCATACAATGCAAAGTTATGTACTATAAGACAATTCAAACATAATATAGAACCAAAATGAATAATTGAACTAAAAATCAAAGGTAAATCTTGAATTGTGTATAAGTTAAATGATTTTAGATTGATTATCTTCCATTCAGACATAATATAGAACCAAAATGAATAATTGAACTAAAATTCAAAGGTAAATCTTGAATTATGTATAAGTTAAATGATTTCAGATTGATTACTTCCATTCAAATACTATGGAAAATATCTTTCCGATTATGAAATGTTTAAATTGTTAAACTTTGAAATAAATAGAAATCATTATATATATATATATATATATATATATATATATATATAATGTTTGAATTGTCAAAATTTGGAAAGTGAAAATTAGTCATAAAAATTGATTATAATTGAAATGAAATGGAACTCTCCAATTTAAAATCTTATAACTATATTATATAATACTAGTACTTGCATTCAACTTCATAAAAAATAACTCTTAAAAAGTATTAGTTTTATAATCTAGCTAAACGAATTCACCCAACATAACATAGAGAAATATTTTGTAAAAATTGTGAAGTTAAAAAAATTGCATCTATGCTGATTAATTCTTCCTGATAGAAAAATAATAATAATAATAGAACACAAATTTGTTTAACCATAAGATATACATCAAATTTTAAAAATTATCTATATAAATTGTTTCTTCATCTTTATTTCAACTTACACTTTCGTTTCTCATTTTTGTTTTAACTTGTAGCCTATAGTATTACAAAGGAATTGAATCAAAGTTTCACCACTCCTAATATTTAATTAGAATCTCCGATTTACGCATAACCTAAATCATTAAATATTTATTCGAAGTTTCCTCACCCAAATTAAATATTTATTCGTAGTTTCCTCACCCAAATTAAATATTTAGTCAAACCGCTTTATGTTTTACTAGTTGTTACCTCGTCCTAATGATAAAATATATCAATAAATATGTTTATTTAACGTTCAACTAAACAGCCACTTTCGATCAGACAATACGCCAAATTTTTTTTGCAGAATGAGAAGCGTCTGAGAATGTGCAGACGTAGAAGAGACAAGATCTCATTTGTTTTATAGCATTTGCACGCTCAAATCACACAACCAGCATTTTCTGTGCCTTGGAATATCATAGGAATGAAACGTACTGATTCCAAAAACCTCACTAATAAAAACAAAACTTTGTAGACGTCATCTCAGCACAGAACTTTCTGGGCTTACAGAATACAGAGCCTGTGAAATAAAGACAAAAAAATACCAGTTGTTTGATTATAAACATTTCATTGATCGCTGTGCCTCTTTGGGCTAAGAATAAGAACAAAAGTTTACTTTAGACCACCTAGTTATTAGCGCTTTACTGAAACCTGTGACTTGTTATCTCAGCGCTTGGCACACATTACAAACTCTTGCTATGTTTTAGATTGTTTTAAAACTGTGTAATAGGGTGGACAGCTAAAATATTATATACAAAAGGCTTGATTCCTAGACTAAAAGTGTTAACTAGTCAAAGTTAACATTTTATTTTCAAACTTAATTTCTTCCTTATTATGTGATATTTAAGGGTGGCCATAATAGAAAGCTAAATTGCTTTTTCTCCACTAAATTATGTAAACTGTTTTATATCTCCATTTGTTTTACCATCTTTGAATTTTATGACCCTTTTTCTCTGGATCTGATCTTTTTTCGTTGTTGTTAGGACTGCCCTGAAAAACAAGAGTTATGTCAGCATATTCTATGATTACGGAAAGTCTACTAGAGTTAAGATCATTGACTAGTCAATAATATAAATTTCTATTTAATTTTAAAAAGAAAGATATATACAACTATGAAAAGGAAGATGAAGCCACAAGTTCTAAGTTTTAAAATAATATTTATCAAGATTTATGAACTTAATATACCAAAGAAATCATAAATTAGATGCCAGAAAACAAGGATAGTTTGAATAAGACGACCAAAAGGAGCTCCAAAACCTATTCAAGAAACATAAAGGACAAGAATATTGTAGGAGTGCTTTACAACCCTGCCATGAAGCAGTTAAGCTTCCCCAGAGTCTTTCCTGACATGAAAAATACCTAACCCGACAACAAGGATGACCAACCAAACAAAACTACAAGCAATAATGAAATTGTGAGCAACAATTAAAATATATCTTCTCTCTAGTATAAATGAAATGCATTCTCTATCAAACATTATTCCAAGTATATCATCATATCTTGAGCTCATCTCGTAAGACATGGTTACACAAGGTACACATTAGAGCAATTTAAGCATCGTTCTTTCAGTTCCCAAGAAGTATATCGAAAATCATATTCTTTTGAGAAAACCAACACATTAACCATCGTAAATCAAAATAAAAGAACCAAAGAAACATCCATCAGTGCTACTTCTTTTGAGAAACCCGCACCAACAATAGCTCATTATAGAACACAATAAATTCCAAGTTTATGCTTCTTGAACTCAATAATAAGTCATTCCTGATAGTAAAAGAAAAAGTAATACACCATCCTTCGGACTGTCAAACTTCCTATTTTCATATTTAAGTGCACTACTTAATTACATAAAGTAACCTACTATTCATCAAAACAATAATGAAGAATATATATCTGTGTTCATAAATTAAAATAACTAATCATATACTTCTGATCGTAAATCAAATAAGAAACATTCATCTCTTCTCATCAGTAAAATAATGAAGTGTGTGTGTATATATTCCTCCATTAAAATAATTAAGCATAGGCTTCTGTTCATAAATAAAATGGAAAACATTTATCTCTGTTCAAATCTAGTGGCAACTAATATGCTAAAAATCCGCAGTCAAATTATTCACATCATACTCTGTTTGGGCTGACCACCAGCCATGGTGTTGGACAGAAAATAAAGGTGAAAACAAAGTATATAAAAATACATTTCCAGGCTATAATCGACTTAATCTCAAAACAAACATAGCCCATGGCTGTCAAGGTGACATTAAAGTCTTAGGTTAGAGTCAGATCCGATGGAGAGTCGACCCCCAAGCAGATTTGAAACAAAAGAAGAAGTTGAGTTTTACACGCTGCAACTACATCGTTGTTTGGGCAAGAGGAATACACAGACTAATAATAAGTTAACAACCTTCAACCAGAATGAGACACGCCTCTAGCTATAATAATATGACAAAGGGTTCAAACACCCACACAATGGCAGAGGGTCAAACCATGGTAGGTCTCAGGGAATGAATAAAGAAAGAAGAATAATCTGAGGACAATAAAATACAATTAAATTCATGCATGCATCCATCCAAGCGTGCTTCTTTGGCTGTGGGAATAGAAATATGGGAATACCAATAGTTATTCTGGAATAGAAAATAGGGATATATATTTCTATTCTTGTCAGGTAGTCAGAATTTGATGAGGAATTCACGGACCCAAAATTTTATGTTTTCTAAAATAAATAAAACTGGAATAGGAATACATATTCTAATTCCACCTATTTAGATGGAATTAGAAATGCTCATTTTTGGGCCAAAAATGGAATACGTATTCCTATCATATAAATTGATATATAAAAATTATGATAAGAAAAGGTATTTGAAGTCAAGTATTATTGAATCTTATATCTGTACAAATTTGACAAGAAAAACATTACTGTTAAGTACCATAAATATAACATCAGAATTTTTTATTCATTAAAGTAGATTTAACAAAATTTAACAAATCCCTTCCTTGTAGGCAAGAAATAAATATGAAGGGAAAGGAAAAAAGGTAGTGGGAGGGAAAGAAATAGGAAGAGGAGAGAGGGGAGTGGAGAGAATAAGAGATAGAATGACAAAGACATATAAGGTGATAGATAGTATATAGATGCATAGAGACGATAAAAAAGAAATAGCGAAAATATAATATGGATAATGAGAGATAAATAATAGAGGGGTAAGATAAATAGGCACAGGGAGGGAGAAATAAATATAGGAAGAGAGAAATGAATATATGTTTGTAGAAGAAATATATAAAGGTAAATATAGGGAGGTAGACAAGTAAAGTGTGTGTATTGAAGAGAGAAAATAAAATTTAAGAACACCATCAAAAGTATACAACACTCTTGATTTAACCCTTGCACCCTTCAACGGTGCAAGTGCCAGTCATAAGAAAATGTTCTAATTTGCTTATCTTTATATGGTGATGGAAAAACCTTCATAAAAAGATTAAAAAACTGAGTTTTACTTGAAAATAGGCAGTGTATATAACAATATTTTGTAGATTCCTTTTTAGATGGTTTGAGGCCGAGATTCCCCCAAGAGAGCACCTGCTTCCTCTAAATTAGTGTAAAATAAATTACAACTGGTTCATCTGATTGATCCAAATTTTCCTCCACCATTGACTAGATACAAATATTAGTGCACTGAGGATAAAATCCATAAGTGTTCATGTCTGAATCAATGGTGTTATTCTGTTGACTCGTAATGGTTCCTGGGCTGTCAATATTCAGTACAAAAGTGGCTTCACTATCTATACAGGAAGGCCCTTCATTTTCCTTGACATGGGTACTGGTGTTAACTCATTTTCCTCCCTCAGAGATTAATTCATCTGACTCTTTTGGTCTACCAACAAACACCAGACGAAACACCCCATGTTTTACTCTTTACAGTTGGGACGAAGGATTCTCTGCAATCTCCTCATACTTGAAGTAGGAAGAGGAATTTAATGGTGTATCAATCACATAACGGGAATCCAAACTGATGTATCATTGTAACTGCGGATAAATTGTTTACGTAAACCGGTTGAAGAATGAATTGAACGCTCATTTTCAACCAAAATTGATATAAAGAAACAAAATATCAAGCCATGTGAATTTCAACACAAACACACATATATGAAAATCAAAGAGCAAAACCAATTCATTGAAACTCAGGTCTACGTGAGAGATCTCTACCATTTGATTAAACGTTACATTCCCATCACCAGACAACCCTAGTAATTCAAAGAAACGTTGAGAAGATACGATAGAAACCCATTGAAATTGATAAATACTCACGAGAGAAAGAAATAAGGATACATCCACAAATTTAAATGCCAGAAAGATTAAGAAGCACACTTGTATTCACAATTTGAAATTTAAACAAATTCTACTTGTATAGATAATGTGCACAACCTTGTGTAGACCTTATGGCCAGACTATTTGTCAATTAGTGCCAAAACACTTAATCATTTGGTTGGTTGCATTATTACCTCACAGAGTTAACCTTGTAGACAGTGTCAACTGAGCCAACATGGAATGTTAACTGAGCAGAGCAGCTAAACAGTATTAACCGAGCTAGCCGTGTTAACCAAGCAAAGGGAATAGTAGTGTTGACTGAGCTTTAGTTCTAGCTAAGTTGTTGCAGTGTCAACCGAGCTCTACAATGTTTGTTGAGTCATCAGTGTTAACCGAGTTCACACATACTCCTAGGTGATCAATGTGGACCGAGTGCCAAAGTTCTTCAAGTTCACTATGTTTCCGAGTATCAAAGTATCACTTGAGTGGACTTCTGAACCCGAGTGTCATTACTAAGCCGACTTAGTGAAAATTGTCTAATATGATATTGTAGCCGGCTTAAGAAGGTAATGATTTGGATTGGTATATATGAGAGATATCTTGTCATATCCAAAGAAGTATGAAATATGAAAAACATGCGAGTTTAAAGGCTACAAGCAGTATAAGGAAAAGAAGAGTCTCATACATAGAATTGCACTCTCAAATCATAGAACAAGAATTTTCTGTGCCTTGGTATATAATAGGAATGAAACGTACTGATTCCAAAACCTCATTAATAAAATTAAAACTTTCTACACGTCATCTCAGTATAGAACTTTCTGAACTTACAGAATAAAGCCTGTGAAATAAAGACAAAAAAGACCAATTGTTTCGCTCATAAACATTTCATTGATCACAGTGCCTCTTTGGACTAAGAATGAGAACAAAAGTTTACTTTAGACCTTCTAGTTATTAGCACTTTACTAAAACCTATGACTTGTTATCCGAGTGAGTACATTGGCACACATAACAAACTCTTGCTAAGTTTTAGATTGTTTTAAAATTGTGTAATAGGGTGGACAACTTATACAAAGGTTTGATTCCTAGACTAAAAGTGTTAAATAGTCAAAGTTAACTTTTTATTTTCAAGCTTAATTTCTTACTTACTGTGTGATGTTTAAGGGTGGTCATAATAAAAAGCTAAATTGTTATTTCTCCACTAAATTATGTAAACTGTTTCACATCTCCATTTATTTTACCATCTTTGAATTTTATGAGCTTTTTTCTCTGGTTTTGACATGTTTTCCTTGTTGTAAAGATTTCTCTTATAAAACAAAAGTTATGTCGGCATATCCTATGAATACAAAACCAGCTAAGATCATTAACTAGTCAATAATTTAAATTTTTATTTAATTTAAAAAAGAAATGTATATACAACTATGAAAGGAAGATGAAGCAACAAGTTCTAAGCTTTAAAATAGAGTTTATCAAGATTTATGAACTTATTATACCGAAGAAACCATAAGTCAGATGCTAGAATACCAAAATGGTTTGAACAAGATGACCATGCTGAAAGGAGCTCTAGAAACTGTTCTAGAGATGTAAATGGAAAGAATATCGTAAGAGTGCTTTACCACCCTACCAAGAAGTTGTTAAGCTTCCCCAGAATCTTTTCCTGACATGAAAGATACACATTCCACAACAAGGATGACTAACCAAACAAAACTACAAGCAGTAATGGAATTGTGAGCAACAATTATAGTATATCTTATATCTAGTATAAATGAAACTCATTCTCCATCAAATAGTTTTCCAAGTATATCATCCTATCTTGAGCTTATCTCATAAGACACAGTTACACAAGGTGCATAATAGAGCAACACAAGCAACATTCTTTCATTTCCCAATAAGTATATCGAAAATCATATTCTACCTATACAGGGAAAAACAATATGTTAACCATCGTAAATCAAAATGAAAATCCCAAAGAAACATACCTCATTGTTACTTCTTTTGAGAAAACCCTACCAACAATAGGTCATCATAGAATATAAAAATATATAATAAATTCCAAGTTTATGCTCCCTTAACTCAATAATAAGTCATCCCTAACAATAGAAGAGAAAGTAATACACTATCCTTCACACATGTAATGCCTACCTCTAGTTGACTTTTCTTGTCGAATTGTCAAATTCTTTTAGGCCTGTTTTATGATTGGTGGTACTTTGTTACCGGATTTGATTAGATGTATTTTATATTCAATTGATATATGTGTTGAGTTACTTGATACTAAGTTATTTTAGGTGCTCATGATTACTTCTTCGATGATGATGCTAGTATACAATGATTTTAGTTATCTCATGATGATAGTAGATGGATTATTTATATGCAATTCTATAGTTACTTACCCCATACTTGCATATGTATGGTGTACTTGTCTATTTTACTTTATGATTGATGTTCTTGATGTGGTTGAGGGAGGGAGTTGTAGTCACTTACTAGTTGGGATCTACACGATGCACCACTTCCCGCCATTGCCTATTTAGTTTAGATTATGTGTATGTAAGTGCATGGATTTTATGCAAATTGCAGGTACCAGGTATCAACTTCCTTGAATTGCTAGGATGAGCATACCCTATCGCAGTATCTCAATGTTATAAGTGGGGAGATAATTCTTAAGCCCAAATCCTAACCTTAAGAAAATTGTCCTAGAAAGTAGGAAAAGTATCTGAGCTGTCTACCCTTCCAAATTCATCAAGTGACATAAATTTGTAAT
Organism: Cupressus sempervirens; assembly: GCA_028749045.1. Lineage (NCBI taxonomy): Eukaryota > Viridiplantae > Streptophyta > Pinopsida > Cupressales > Cupressaceae > Cupressus > Cupressus sempervirens. Next base: position 648,807,385 of record CM053791.1, on the reverse strand, counting down.
TTTGACCCTTGATTTTGATCTAGTATTTTGTACTTTATAAAGGGTTTTCATATTTAGTTTTGTGGGTCTATTGTGATTTTTAGTTATAATTAAATCAAATTAAAAGATAATTTAATGAAAAATGTATAATGAAAATTCAATATTTAATTATATTTAATTAATTAAAAAATTAAATAAATAAAATAATTAAATTTAAAAGATATTAATTAAATTTTAATTTTGACATATTTATATTAATTTAATTTAATAATAATTTATTTAGGAGTTTCATTTTAATAATAAACTCTAAATAATATTATTAGCTAAATAAGTGATTTAATAAGTGAGAGAAAGAATTTGATTTAATAAAGTTTATTTTAATTATATTGCATAAAGTTTGTGCATGAAACTTAAATAATTAAATAATAATAGAAAAAGGGGTTTCGTGTGATTGCACAATCAAAGCCCTAATTTGGGCAAAAACTCTTTATTAGGAAATCAAAGCTCATTTCTGTATACTGGAATTTGGATGAGCAAATTTTCTAAGAAGAAGAGTTTCGAAAGAAAGGGAAATTGTTTGCGAGCTCCATGCGTCTATTGTTTTAGCATCAAATCTAGGTAAGATCTTGTGGGTTGTGCAGTAGTTTATGTTCTTTGATTTCTCTGTCTACTTCATATCTAGTTGAATTTATTTTCAAAATTTTTGATTTGGTTGAAACCCTTTTTGTAAATTTCATTTCTCTTTGTTTCAAGATTATTTTTATATGAATGAAGAATTAGAAACCGTTGTTTGATTAATTTGGTAATTATGTTTGGATTCAAGATGGGATTTGAAAAAGGATACTAGGGATTAAACTTACAAATTTGATTGCTTGTATTTGTTTTCCTATTAGATATCTACTGATAATTTTGTATATATATATATATATATATATATATATATATATATATATATATATATATATATATATATATATATATAATTTTTTAGAAAATATGATTTTATGTTGTACCCTGTCTTGGAATCCGTGAGGGGTTGTATGTTTTTATTTAAAAATTAAAAAATTAAAAAATAGTTTTGGGTGGGTGGGGGCCACCCTCCCACCCCGCCTTTCCTTTCTCCTTGATTGATGTGTAACTGAGCTGCAAAGTAGTGTGCAGCTATTGTAAGCAAACTATAGCTGCTACAACAACCTACAGTTGCATACAACAACACATAGCTGCTTGTACAGCTAGTCGATGGGCCATAATTATTAAATTAAATTTTATAATTTAGTTTAGTTAATAATAATTAATATAATATTATTATTAATTTTAAGATGTAGTTATTATATGATGAAATTTAAATAGTTGTTATTATTAATAATTTAATATTAAGATATTATTTTATTAATAAGATAATAACTATTATAATTAAATAATTAATAATTAATATTAAATGTTTATAATAATACTTAAGTACATTAAAGGTTTAATACTAACTTCTTATTTATCAAACATATTATTAAGTACTTTATCAATAATATTTTAGTGAAGTATAATTGATAATTGTATATTGGGGAAAATGGTTTTTTTTTAGCAGACTTGGGATATGCTTGATGGTTCAATTTTATATGAAAATGATTTATGTTACTAAGGAAATTTTATTACATTTTTGATAATTCAAAAACCTTAGTAATTATAATACTTTGAAAAGACAAAAAACTGATACCCTACTTGTATATCGAATCTTGTGTTTTGATAATGAATTGAACTATGAAAACAACATTTAAACAACTTTTTATGATTTGTTGAGTGTTAAGACTTGTGTGGACTCAAGAACTTTATTAAATCCGCAATACTTGAAAATGAAAATGAAAACTTGAAATCATAGTGAAAAATGAACTTTTGCGTTCTGAAACCTAATAAATTATGAATGTTACTTTTGTATGTACTGTATGCGGTGTGTGGTTTATTGGTGTTGGGTTTTGGATTTGACTTAGTGCTTTGACCAAAACAAGATGCTTACCAAAGGCTTGGGGGTTTTGTCCTGTGATGATGTTATGTACACAATCTTTTATACCTGACCATTGTGATATAGTCACATGTCTTCTATAATGAGTTTGATTTGTTGGTTGTTGTTGCTTTCCAATTGCTTGTATAGAACTGAGGTGATTATGGTGAATTTTTCTTGATGTAACCTTTGAGTTTTCGATAAGTTGTCATTTGGATGTTATTCATTTGCTTGTATAGGACTGAGGTGATTATTGTGATTTGTCTTGTGGTACTTTCTAGTTGCTTGCATATGACTAAGGTGAATGTTATGATTTGTCTTTAGGTGATTTTTAGTTGCTTGTAAACGACTGAGGTGGTTACTATATTTTATCTATAGGTGTTTTCCAGTCACTTGTAAAGGGCTGAGGTGAAAATTGTGATTCTTTAAGTTGTACTTTTTATGAGCCTAGGGTAGGTAATCTATGTGTATGTTGAGAAGTGGCTTGTAATAGAGGCCGAAGCCCAAAGTGGTTGCCTAGGCAACCCATTGTAAATTATTTTAAAAAGTGATAACATTTCATTAAATTGATTTTAAAATGAATTAATAAGAGTCATTATTTTTCCTCACCCATGCCTTGAGTGCTAGTATAGGCTAGGATGGGAGTAAGGAGGATGTTTGGTTGTGACCTTACTTCATTAGTATGCCTTATCTGTATGAAAGGATACTAGTGTCACATAGAGACACTAGCGGAGCAAAGTCTAGAGAGGCTACTAGGGTAACTTTAGAGTTGGCTCATGTGATGACACTTGCCCACTTACATAGTATATTTATTACATGTTTGTATTACCTCTAGGATTAGATGATAATTGTGTCTTGGTACCCTTTGAGATAGTTTTCTTTCAAGTGTTTCTTTGACCTAGATGTTGGTTATGACTTTTGATTTTTTTATCCATTTGGGACTTTAGTTTATCTCCTCAATGCAATAGGAGTGGGCCATTTAAGTTCCATGACATCACGTGGTATTGCAATTTTCTTATACCATTGAGATCTAATTGTTGGACACTATTATTGGATATGTTTGTGCAAATGTTCTTTTCTATCTGACCTTATATCTATGATGGATGGTTATACTCTATTGTATTGTATTTGATTTCATAGATCTTACGAGATGATGTAATCTATTTTCTAATATATATTCTTTCAGCCTTTCATACCTTATGACTTGTACAGTGGATGATTGTACATTCTGATTATTGTCAAGTGGCATCCTATAATTGTATATTATTTAAATGGATTCATACTTGTAGTTATTCTTGATGTGGATTTGTTATCTATTAGATTTAGTATTAATTAAACTTAAATGTGATTCAACATCATGGGACCCTTAAGAGATGTAATATCTTTATGTGTTGCTTATGTATGTGTGCATGTTATTGCTTTCGCTATATTATATCTGTTGTTGTTAAGTTGTTATCTTTCAAAAAAAATTGTTTGGAAAACTTAGAGAAACTTTAGGTTAATTTCTTTTGAGTTCCCTGGCAAGGCATTACAACACAACTATTCAACTATCAACTTCTCATTTTCATATTTAAGTGCACTACTTAATTACATAAAGTAACCTAGATAGCAATGAAAATATACCTCTATTCATCAAAATAATAATGATATATATATATATATATATATATATATATATATATATATATGGGTAAGTGCACCAAGTTGTGGTGTCAAAAAGGTGACACCCTTTTTTTTCTAACTTTCAATAGCACGCACACACTTTTAAAAAACCCAAATTTTTATAAACGGACTGCATACCTGCAACCCGTTCATTTTTTCTCCATTTTCCTACTTCCCCTTCCATTTTCCTAGTTCCCCTCCTCACAACACTTATGCAGATTGAACAAATTGAAGGTTTTCACCACTTGCCTTGTCAATATGCCTCCTCGCTATTGCAATTTGAGATCATGAGCATGTCGTATGTTGTCTAACCTTCTTGTTGCATTGTTTTATATGTTTTTTATATTCTTTTGTAAGCTTTTTTAAAATTTTCTTAAAATTTGTTTATTTATTTAGATTTCATTTGATTTTTTATCAGGAAATGTGAATAATGAACCGAAAAATTCTCAAGAAGATCAAAAACCAAAACCCTTAACAAGATCCAAACCAAAACCCTCAACAAGATGAGAATCAAAACCCTCCACAACAAGAACAAAAAATTCTGCAACCTCAACCAATTGGAAGACCTCTTCCTGGCACACAAGAAAACATAATAAATGAAATATAAAGGGGCAAAAATAAATTAGAATCACTCATTGGTAGGTTGAAAGCTTGTGGACAAACCAATCCAATGAGATCTCAATTGGCATGCTCCCTCAAGTCCATTAAGACCCACATAGATTTTGTTAGTGGTCAGTTAGATATTTGGCGGGTTAAGAGGGATGAACAAAAAAGATATTATGCAAATAAATTATCATATCAAGATGTTTTAAAAAAAGATATAGAAAAAGGTATGATCTATGCATTATTTAGAAAACCTGGTGAACAAGATCTTGTTAGAGAGATAACTAAACAGTTCCCCATCTATTGGTGCATACACGATGGTATTAGAAATGATTTTTTGGATAGATGGTGGATGGTTTTTCATGCCTCTCCTTGCAACAATCATGAGGTCCCAATGTATTTCTTAAGGAAATTGTATTGTGAGCTTGTCCTTGGGGAGATCTCCAATTATTTTGATATATTAGACTCTCAGGGTAGAGGTGAGGGGTCATCATTTGAGAGGTTGGGGGCACATCATGACCCTAATGTAGTTAGGGCACCTATGTCAATCCATAGGGTGAGCGTGTGACTATTCCATCAGTTGTAAAGGAACATGTAGAGGCCAGCACTCTAGGGACTATTAATGCTTTGACATAGACCCTCATTCATTGCACGAGTCCATTAGTGGAGGAGGAGCCTTTTGTGCATCGCGGTCACATGTGCACCTCATGCACATCCTTATGCACATTTGGTAGTCATGTTGGAGATGGTGCAGATGATGTGCTCGTCACTGATCAGTTCCTAAATGAGGCATTTGACATCGACACACAGGTAAATTACAATTATAATAAACTAATTTGATCACATTTCATATGTATAGTGAATGACTAATTAATTAGCATGTATTGACATTGTTCAAAATTCAGGGTCAGAGTGTTGGCAGCCCTAGTAGTGATCCCATGGCCCCATTTTTCGTCCCATCAATGAGTCCAAAGGTATGTATTGATTTAATCATTTAAATTAATACATATATTTAGTAAGTAATCATATGAAGGATTGAAAAAAATGTATGCATGTGCGTCAATTCTCTACAAGACCATCGACATTCACTACAGACTTCGAGCCTAGATGTGATACAAACTTTGTAGAGGTACATTTGTTTCATGTTAATGTAATTCATTTGATTATATTTATTTTATGTTTCATGTTACATGTAACGTGTATTGTATGACATGCAACTCTTGACATCTAAGCCTCCTCATCTTCGATAGTTCATCGATCGTGGAGTGGCTGCAGCTATGGCTAGTTCACAACCATTGATTGAGGAATGAAAGAATTTTCTTGATTTTAGTTGTTGTCTATAATAATTAGTATCAAAATTTATAATGTTATTTATAAGTGATTATATTGATTGAATTTTTGTAGGGTCTTGTTACACCTGATCATCCATGAGCCTTCGAGGTGGACTTGCAGAGCTACTATTTGATGGCGGTAAGAAAATAATTATTTTTGTGTGTACATATATTTGATTTCAATGTATAATAATTATTGATTCATATCCACTTTGTTTTTATCAGCTTGAGTTAGAGAAGAGCCTCAACAAGAGGATGAGCGAGCGTGTGAGGTAGACCCCATCATCACCACTGTCTCCCTCCACATGATGACTGAAGAACTCTAGAGATTTGTTTCTTTCCCCTCATGGGAAGGAGAAGATATCATCGATAGACATACATCTATAGGCATCAGTGGACATATATATTGGATTTAATGTTAGTGGACATATGCAATATACATTTGATGTATCTATGACATTTTATATTTGATGTATGATATTTATTTGATGCACATGACATTATTAGACTTATGACATTATTGGTTAGTATATGATATGGTTTTTCATGTACGACATTATTGGTTATCATAATATATTATGTGTTTGTTAATGTATGACACTATTGGTTATCATTTTTTATTATATGTTTGTTCATGTATGACATTATTGGTTATCATAATATATTATATGTTCCTTTATCTATGACGTTATTGATTAACATAATATATTATAAGTTTGTTCATGTATGACATTATTGGCTATCATAATAAATTATATGTTCATTTATGTATGACATTATTGGTTATCATAATATATTACGAGGTTGCATGAGTACTTGTACCCACACCCCTAGTACTCGTACCCATGTACCCAAGTATCGAGTACTCAGTGGAGAGCATCATAGCTAAGGACCTTGATTGAGATTTCGGATTTTTTTTTTAGTTTTTTGTTTGTGTATTAGCTCGTTGCTTATCAAGATTAATTCAATACATAATTAGTTCAAAACTTTGATAAAATATTGATTAACAATAAACTTTATCATTGTTTAAGCATAAGTTTATCATTTCCAATTTGTCATCGTCATATGATTTATGATCTTGTTCATGTTTAAAGTTTTCCTTCTCTGTTATTTGTTTATCAAGCTTAATTCAATACCTAATCAGATTGAATTTTTGATACAATATTGATGAACAATAAACTTTATCAGTGTTAAAGCCAAAAATTTATCATTTGCAATATGTCATTGTCATATGATTTATGATCTTCTTGTTCATGTTTAAAGTCTGCCTTCTATGTTATGCATCTAAACATTTATCATAAATTATTGTTACAAACATATAAAAAATCTAAAACTGAAAACAATACACTACATTTGCAAACTTTATCACTATTCTTGATTTGAAAAATCATTGTCATGACTCATAAATTTATGTTTTCTATAAATATAAAAGTATAATTAAAAATAAAGTTTGACATACCAAGTACCCATGTCCCCTATTATAAAAAATAGTTGTACCCATACCCATACCCTAAGTACCCCAAGTACCCCCATCTTATATGTGGATCTTGGTGTTTTTTGTACACCTATTTGGTATATAGGATCTCTTGATACTTAGAACATCCCTTGACCTTGCCCAACCTCCTCACTAGGTTAATTGATCCAAACTTGCAGCATCACTCTCTTACTCTTCTAGGAACAGTATCCCTCCAAAGGTTTTATAGGTCTACTAGGGTACCATAGCACTCCCCAGTCCAACCAAGGTTTCCATATGTCCTAAAGTGTTATTGGAACACTTTTACTATGCTTGAATGGATAGCAACAATGGGTTTGGACCCAATTTCAAAATTTCTTCACAAAAGGGCTATAAGGAGAGCCCATAATTAGGCCTCCACCCAAATTTCTAGGGCCAATAGCTCCTTTGTCTCAAAGTTTCAACACTTCATAAAGACTCCTCCTCCACATGGTAGAACCTCCTCATACCCCTCTTCAATCTCTTAAAAGAGAAAGTCTTCATTCTTCAAGCTTTGCTCTTGAGAGCTCTTTCTTTACTGATAGTCCCTAGCTGGGCATTGCCTAGCTCACCTAGGGCTTGGTCAAAGAATTCTTTACACTCACTTTTAGGGCCCTTGTTTGCATAATATAATACATTAGGGTCTGTAGCCTTGAAATCTAGAATACCATGGAATTTCCATGGTGGAGACAAGACTTGCAGCCCTTTCATGATAAACAACTCCAAAACTGGCAGCAGACAAATATCTTTGAAGAAATTTACAAAACCTTTCAAACCTTGGTCACAAACTATAACTAATGCATGGTGAATATAGAGGCTACAAGTATCTAATGTTTTTTAGCTATTACAGAGAACTTTCATATATCTATTGCTTGACCTCATTCAATCCATGTCTCCTGGCTTAAGGCTCCACTTTCATGGCATTAATATCCTTAAAAGGGTATTATGCCAATGCTTTAAGATAATGGGATGCATGTCCCATGTTCATTTGTGACAAAATACTTTCCTAAACCTTTTTGTTCTTTAACTTCTTGTCATGTCCCCTTTTCAAATAATTAAAAATAATAATCTTTGCTAAGGCAGGCAGGCCCAAAAAGGTGAAGTTTCGGAAAAAGGAGATAATCTTTGGAAGCTAATGGACTAATAAATAAAAATTATTATTAAAATATGTTTTATTAACCCCTCTTGGACTTTGGTTAGGGTTATGCCCTCTTTTAAGGGGTTTGGAGGCATTTTGGGCTGATTCCAGAACTTGATTTTTGCGCATTGCTTTGTTGTTCTTCAGAGGCTGCCAAACCTGTGGAGAAGGAGACCCAAAAACGGGAGTTTGAAGGTTTCTAGGAAGGCTAAGGATGGGAGTTTGAATCCATTCCATGTGCATGCTCATGCAAAGTTTGCCTTTGTGCTGAATAGTGCAGATTTGTGAGTTTTCGGGTGTGTTTTTTGTAAGAGTTTGGTGTTTTCAGTTGAGTATTTCATATCAGTTTGGTTTGCTGCTTTATTTCAGACTTTTAAATGTTAAAATAGAGCTGAATATATTTATTTGGATACGATTATACTTATGTGATAGATTATTAAGTTTTTGTGGTGATTTCGGGCTATTTTGTGCTATTTTCGAGAGCCCGATGAGCATTGTTTTGTCCTCCGTTTGGGAGCTATTGTGTGCATGTTATATAGATCTGGAAATTTCATTTTATAGGCTGTTATGCTGCTCAAATTTTTGTAAAAATTTCCACTTTCAAATTTATTAATAATAGGTGAAGTTGTGAAGCTTTCGGTACTATTTCTGGCATACCCGATTTGGGGTTTATTGAGAAAGTGGTGGATCTTTGAAAGATTGGTTGTTTGATTTTAAAGATCTGATTTGAGGCTTGAAATATCATATAAAATCAGAAAAGGGACATTTCACTTCTTCAATTGGATGCTTTGTCTACTATACAAATCATCTTTCACGTCACCAACAAGACAACCATGAACTTCATTGTTTTGACATCTTTGGAATCCCTTTGTTCATTTAGGCCATGAATTTTGGAGTGCTTATTGTCATCTTCTTTAACACTACTATTTCCATAATGCTATAATTGTCACATTATCCAAAGGGAAAACCTCACTATTTCAATGTCTTATCCTTAATGCTATGACAATTGCACATCTTTGGACCTCTAGATTTTTTAGGTTCTTATTCATTAGATCACCATTCATCATAACAATATAATAATATATTGATATAGTGTAGCCTCAAAATCACCATATATCACTAGTGCACTGACATGTATGCAAAAATATTTGAAAGCCTTTGTTGAATTCTTAGTTCATGCTAGGTGAAACTTGTAAATTTATTCTTATAGAGTTCAACATTGAAAAAATAGAAGTAGATAATAAGTTTCCTCAAACTACCAACCTACCACCACCTAAATGGCATTTGGAGCTCCTCTTCATAGCTTTAGAATAGTGATTGTTCCTTCATGGTTATCCCTTTATGAACTAACTCACAACTTTACAACTCATTGTAGTATTTGATTGTGAGTCATCTTGCACATACAAAACTAGGTGTTTTGTTAAAAAATCCTTGAAACATGTTAATTTATTACTCCTACTATAAATAGTACTAAATGTCTTCTATTCTATTATACATGATTACTAGATTTATTAAGATTGTTGTCTCACTATGTCTTGTTTTTTGTTAAATTTTCTATCATATGATCCATTAGATTAGTTCTTATATACCTCTACCATAAAGGTTCTCCATGCTTTGTACCATATGACTATAATCTATGTGATATAGTAGTAAACTAGCTTTTAAGAGGTTTTTCATTATACTTTAATCAATCATTGATCTCAACTGGACACCTTTATTCCATTTGCAATCATTGATTTCAATTGGACACCTCTATTCCATTTGCACAGAACTACTACATAGGATTCTCACATGTACTTTTTCACTTGTTTGGACCGAGCACTATTGTTGTGCTTAGTTGAAAGAAAAGTCATAATGATTTTAAAGATTTTCATGATCATACTTTGCCTCTTGACATTCTTTTACTTATTCCATATACATAGGAAACAATTCCACTTTCTTTAACCCTACCACAAAGCCCTATAAATGAACACGAATATTAAGTTTAATACCATGTCATTGTTTTCATGGAAATCAGCATTTTGATAAAGATTTAAGAGTCTTTCTAGAGATGTTGATAGTTACACTACTACAAAGGTTTAAAAAGTTGTTCATCACACTCACTATTGTTGTCTTGAATATTTTCCTTTGATCTCATTCCTTCGTAATGACTTTACCTTATGCATTGATTACCATTAACGTTGTTTAGACAATTATAGTAGCCTTTTATCTAAAACCCTTCACATGAATATCATCCCTTAGTCTATGATGTACACCCCAACTAATCATTACTTGGAATGTAATACAAAAAAAAGTCATTCCCTATCATATTCAAAAAATGTTCTCTACTTTGATATTATTTACCATTATCTACTCTTTATTTGCATATATCATATGAGTTTCTTGGCTCTCTCTTTGGAAAACTCTCCTCAATGCATTGTGTAGAGTCTATTCACTTATTGTCATTCTAAAATATACTATTGTACTTTATAGATCTATTTACTTTGACTTCTTTTTTTATTGCCTCTCATGAAACTATCATACATTGGTGAGGGTCACATGTACCCACAACTATCAATGGTCTCAGTCATTATTTTAGAAGGTGTTGGATTGTTTTTTGCAGGCAAAACAATAACGAAATGCTTAAAGTACTATGTCCACTCAATATTACTCTAAACTAATACCAGCTCTGTAAAGTAGACAAAAAATTATGGACTTTAAAAAAGATTAGCACCTAAATATGTGTCCATATAAGCTCAAATGAAGCCTTTGAAGTTGCAAAAACAAAGATTTGCAATTTGTAGAAAAAATCATGAAAATAGATTACAAAAAACCTGTAACAATGTTTAGATCACAAAATTCTACCCCAAAACAAAAACAAATTCTTGGAAAAAGGAATCCTTGTGAGTGAGATATCATTGCTTGAAAATCACCTCTATTTTTTTTTGAATTGCCACTGTCATACCTCCAAAAATCAAAGAAAATGTTAGATATGTTCTGTCAAACCCTCATTCTTCTTTTTCTCCAAATACCAAACAAGCTATAGTAGCTTTGGCTTTGATACCATGAAGGATTTGAGAAATACAAATCCACAAAGCCTGAAGAATACCTACATGTAAAAACCTATCACAAAGAACCTGAAAATATGCAAATTGTATTCTTTGAAATGAAAAAGATAAGAGATAATTACAAATGATCTATCCTTATAGAAGAAGATCAAAACCCAAAAAAAGGGTAACGTAAAAGGGAAAATCCATTTAATAACTATTAATTAATTATTAAATGTGAATGCATAAGTGCATAAAGTGAAATCTTAAGAAGGGAGAAAGGGTAATTTAATAAATTAAATTGAATTAACCTTTTTCTCTAATAGTCATTAGCCACCCTTAGACCCCAAAAGTGTTACATCCCTTCTGCTTGGTTTATAGTATGCTCTCTAAGGGGACCCACAAAGGTAGCCTAAAGTTTCCCAACAAAATCTCTCAAAATACCTCCTCGAGCCCAAAAATCCTTTTTAGTACCACCATCAAAGTTTAGCTCCAACCATTGAAGAACCATGGGGGTCCACTTAGTTGGCTTTCTAGCCTTGGCTTTGGAATCATAAAAAAGGAGATTTTTTTTGTCTATCCTCCAATTTCTAGCATTGTGTAGCTCCTCAACTATTGGGGGGAAACAAGGAGTATTCCTTCGAGATGCTAAAAAGTTTTCTCTAATGAGAGAAAAACCCTTTTTGAAAATAATGTCAAGGGAAAGAGAAGTGTCTTTGGAAATCCTATCATTTCCTTCTTTCCAAATGCACTAACAAATGTGCAGGGGGATTTTCTATCAAAGTAGATGGAGATTGGGGATTTTCTATCAGAGTAGAAGGGGGACTTCTAATCCAAAAAGATTTGATGGATGGAAGAATTGAACACCCACAAAGTGTTCAAGATTCCATGAATATGGCCCCATAAAGATTTAGCATAATCACAACAGAGAAAGAGGTGGTTGATGCTTTCTTCAACCCACATACAAAAGCAACATCTGTTAGCCAAGGTAAACCCTTGTTTGACTAGATTGTAGAGGGTGAGAATTTTCCCTTGAAGCACAAGCCAATAGAAAAAATTAACTTTAGGTAAAAGTTAGTAGCTCCATACCTTTCTTTAGAAAGCATTATCAATAACTCCATTGATAAGAAGGATGTAAGAAGATTTTATGAAAAATATCCCATTTAGATTTAGTCTCCAGATCACCCTATCTAGGCTGCCTATCAAGGAAATCTTGTAATTAAGCAGAAAGGTGTCTAGCTCGGAAGAGAGCAATTTCATGCATTGGTTGTCACCCATCGAGGCTTCTAAACTTATCCACTTGCCATTAGAAATGTATATGCCTACCAACGACCCAACATAGAGAAGGAGGGTATTGCAAATTGGAGGAAAATGACTATTAGAAAGAGTAGAATTTTGAATCCAAGCATCCTCCCAAAACTTAGTGTCCTATCCATTACCAATTTTCCAATGGATACCTTTTTCCAAAATATTCTGACTTTAGAGAATTCTATTCCATATTTTAGAGTCATGGGGGTGCTCATTCTTAGCAAAAAGTTTATAATAGCTGGCCCAATCCAAATATTTTTCTTCCCTAATTTTGTGTGAGCTAGCATTCTTAGTGAGGAGGCTCCAGGCAACCTTAGCCAAAAGAGCATGGTCTAAGTTGTGGATCTTATGCAGACCCAAACCCCTCTGATTCATAGGGAGACAAACCTAATCTCAATTAACCATCAATAATCTATTATGCTCTTCTCCTCCCATCCAAAGGAATACTCTCTAAATTTTTTCCAGCTTATCATCCATTTCTCCCAAGAGTTTGAAGATTGAGAGGAAATAAATCAGGATGCCTTGAAGTGCAATAGAAACCAATTGAAGCTTGCCTATTTTGTTCAGAAGCTTAGCCTTCCAACCTGTCAACTTAATTAATTAAAAGCTATATGGATGTCTTATAAAAGGTCTAGACAACAAATAGAAATAGTACTATAGGATAATACAACACATGACCCTTTTAATGATAAATTTTTGGTCATAATGGTTCATAAATGTAACTTTTTTGATAATTAAAAATAACAAAACCAAATACTAAACAAATACTTTATCAATAAAAAAAGTCACTTCATACAAGTATCCACGATAGAAGCTATATACTACAAGACAATTCATCTATAATATAGAACAAAAAATGAGTAGGTGAGTCAAAAGTCAAAGATAAACATTGAATCACTTCTAAGTTAAAGGTTTTCACAATAGAATATAACCAACAAAACATTATGAAGAAAAGTATTTATAGATTTTGGGTAATTATTTAATTTTTCAAAGTTTTAAAAATTTAGACACATGTTAAAACATGATAGTCACCCTTACTTGCCATATGATGTAATGGTGGCATTTCAATCCTTTCATTTTACCTTTGAACAATTTTTTTTAAACTTTAAAAATTATATTTAATTATTTTAAATTTAAATATTTAATAATTATATGTATCAAATATTTAATAAAGTAGTGTAAATTATTATTTTTAAATATTATTATATATTAAAAATCATAAATTAATTAAAACTATTTTTCTAAATGATTAAAAAATATAGAAACATGTAAAAAAAATTAAAATTCTAAATTTTAAAATTCATACATATTCTAAAATATGAATATATAATAAATAATATAGAAATACATTGATTAGATATCTAGAGATTTAGTAACATTCATATCTTATCATTTAACATATTAAACTTGTTTGCTACCATGGGTAGGGATAGGCACCGTATCTCCTGAGAAGATTGAAGATGAGTTTAAAACTAGCCCTATGGTCATGTACTTCTATAAAGATAGTGGCTTTTTTCCTTACATGGAGATTATGATGGGTTACAAGGAGACTTTCATCTCATCAGTTTGTGAATTCTTGGAATGAAATAAGAGTCACAATTAGAGGTTTGAACTTTGAAGTGAATGAGGAGATGATTGCCCAGGCCATTGGGCTAGATATCTTAGGTAAAATATGGGAAAAAAAAATGAGAAAAACCCCAAACCTGGTTGGCCTAGATCAATTCTTTAAGAACTTTAAAGAGAACTAGTCAGAAAACATGGAGTGTATAGTGTGAAGCATCTCCCTAACTTCTAGCCCAAAATGTGTAAAATTGTCATCAAGTATTTTACGTTGGAGGGAAAGTATGTTGTGTATTATTACTACATCTTCCTTTCTTTAATCATAATCAGAATAAATATCTTCTCTCCATTCTTTTCTTTTAGCATTGCATTCCCTAGAAAAGACTATCAATGATTACATTGAGGCCACAAACTTGGGTAAGAAGTCAACAATTCTTTGCCAAGGGCTTATGTGTTGACTCTATGAGTTTCACTATGTGTTTTTCCCTCCCCCTACTCCTAATGTTTTCTACATTTCCAATCAACCCAGTACTCACACCCACTCAACCTTTGGTCATGTTGTGGAAACTATTCTTGTTTCTTTTGTTGACTATTTGGAAACCCTTGGTATCAAATAAGGCATGAGGAGATGGAAGCCCTCACTATAAGCTTAGGGAAAACACTTAAGAAACATGACCTAAATTTAGTTGATAGTGTTAATGAGCTTGTGCAACATCATACTTGTCACTCTAGCAGAATTGCCAAGGAAAAAAAGGTAGCAGACTATTGAGAATCTTTCGATTAATGATTATTCTTTTAGAGACACTACAGACAAGAAAAACCCTTGAATGTGATACCGAAGACTCCTCCTCTAAGGACACTTTGAGCTTGGTGAAATCTCCTTTCCCTATTACTGACCCCCCATCCCCTACTCACCTCTAGTAAAACCCCCCATCCCATACCCACCTGCAATAAACCTCCCCACCCCTTGATGGTTTTTGTTGTAGGTGATAAAGGCAATGTGGGTATCGCCCATGGAGGTTTGCTTGACTCTCTTAGGCTTCGAGTCGACATCCTTGATAAGTTGGTTAATCAACTCAAAGATGAGATGGGTGGTTTAAACAATTGATTCATAGAGGTGAGAAAGTTCACTCTCGAGAGCATGCATGCTTGTGCCACCACTATGTGTGTTATGTAGGGCAAGGTCCCAAGTGTGGATATCACATAGGAGAATGAGGCCAAGGAGTTGTTTCAATTCCTTAATGAAGAATGAGATTCTATCTTGCTATCCAAGAGGCTGTGTGACAATTAGTTTGGTATGTTATGTGGTCTCCTTTTTGCAAGTCAAATAGCCCTAGGGGTTCTGTTATTTTTTGTTCTTGCAATATTTTCCTTTGATCTCATTCCTTTGTAATGCCTTTACCTTATGCATTGATTATCATTAATGTTGTTTAGACAATTATAGTAGCCTTTTATCTGAAACCCTTCACATGAATATCATCTCCCTTAGTCTATGATGTACATCCCAACTAATCATTACTTGGAATGTAACACAAAAACATAGTCATTCCCTATCATATTCCAAAAAATTTCTCTACTTCTATATTTATTTACCATTATCTACTCTTTATTTGCATTTATCATATGAGTTTCTTGGTTCTCTCTTTGGAAAACTCTCCTCAATGCATTGTGTAGAGTCTATTCACTTATTGTCATTCTAAAATATACTTTTGTACTTTATATATCTATTTACTTTGACTTCTTTTTTTATTGCCTCTCATGAAACTATCATACATTGGTGAGGGTCACATGTACCCACAACTATCAAAAGCACACTTCTTTAAAGAATCCAAACCATTATTCAATATAAGACAATGAACTAAAAAATATCACAATTTACAAATCTATCATTTAGGAACATGTTAATGTGATTGGTATTTTTGAATGATAATGCAAGAGGTAGCGAATGTATTCTTTGCTATACACAAATATGACATTACATAAGATAAGATCATTGAGAAACCCTCATAACGATGCAAAATAGTGATCTCTATCATTCCTTTGATAGTTTTGACACAATCCTATAAACCTATGGCACATTAGAATATGTGTCATATTAAGCCTACCTCTAGTAAACCCTTAAGATCACGAGTTATAACGAGGAGGAAAAGTTATGAGCCCTTTAGAATCTTCTCCTTCTATACATCACACCATGTTTTCTCCATGATATTTTCAATGTGGGGGAGATAAATAGAAACTTATGAACTCTTGTAAGCCCCTTAATGTGTCATTATCTTTCTTAGGGATGTTTCGGTTCGACATCCCCGAGAACTTTCAAGTGCTCAACAAGATGAGACAAGGCTGGGGTTAGTTCTTACCTAGCCACCTAGAGCTAACAAAATCGATCCCATGATGAAAGGTGAGAGAGATTTGGTAGTTGGCAACTTTGTACTAACCAACACTACGAGTTTCAGCATCACCCAAGATGGTGTCGCAAAATCAAAATGGAGTAAGATCTCCAAAAAGAGAGAGATATTATTGTAGGTCTCTGCAACATGGTCCTATAGGAATTGGAATTGCATCCATACCTCGCACGAGCTCTGAGATATGCCCCATCAAAGATCACTGCCCTATGGTATTTAGTGACCCTTAGGGATGCTTTGGTTCAGTGTGCCTGAGAATGTTCGATCGCTCAACGGGATGGGACAAGGTTGGGGATAGGGTTTACCTGACCACCCAGAGCTAATAGAATAGATAGTTTGATCCCATAATGAAATATGAGAGAGATTTGGCAGTTGACAACTTTGTATTGGCCAACACTACAAGTTTCAGCATCACCCGAGATGACATCGCAAAATCAAAATGGAGTAAGATCTCAAAAAAGTGAGAGAGGTTATTGTAGGTCTCTATAACATGGTCCTATAGGAACTAGAATTACATCCATACCCCGCACAGGCTTTAAGATATGCCCTGTCAAAGATCATTTCCCTATGGCATTTGGTGACCCTTAGGGATGTTTTGGTTCAGCGTACCCGAGAACATTCGAATGCTCAATAGGATGGGATGAGGTTGGGGATAGGGTTTACCTGGCCAACCAAAGCTAATAGAATAGACAATTTGATGCTATGAAAATAGATTTTATTGTAGGTCTCTACAACATGGTCCTATAGGAACTAGAATCACATCCATACCCCACATGAGCTCCGAGATATGTCCCATCAAAGATCGCTGCCCTGTGGCATTTAGTGACCCTTAGTGACATTTTAGTTCAGCATGCTTGAGAATGTTTGAGTGCTCAATGGGATGGGATGAGATTGGGGATATTTTTTACTCAACCACTCAGAGTTAATGAAATAGACAGTTCGATACCAAGACCCTTTTTCCACTAAGTTGCAAATTTGAGCAACTTTTACAACTTTCAACAATGCAACTTTGCACAAAAAATGCAATTTTTACATTTTTTACTTGATTCCACTTTTTTGACTTAGAAAAGCTTTGAAAATACTAAAATAAATTATTTCCAAATGCTAAGCCCTTCACCAATTCCCAAACTCCTGCAAAGTTGTCAGCATTTTTGTAATTTTGCTTTGATAACTTTTCTAATTTTTTGCAATTTTTGACATCTTAACTCCTAGACGCCTAAAAATTAACCTAATAACCCTAAGGGCCTTTATAACCTTCTAAGAAACATAAAAATCATTTTTCCCTTAAAAAATCACTTATATTGCTCATTTTTTACCCCTTGGTTCAATTTGGCACTCTGCCTTACAATGGCACCTAGAGTCCAATTGACCTTACATCTTGGGTCTTATTACATCATTTTGCAACCTTGTTCCTAATTCACAACTATGATGACACCTATCTATTTTTCTTGGTGCCCTGCACCAATGATCATCCAACTGGACAAGTTTGGAGTGCTTAGGTGCATGAAAATGCATTAAATTTGATGTCATAGGTATAGTAGCGAGAGATCTGCCTAAAGGAGGCCATGGTTTTATGTAAAACAATCAAATTAATCATCATAAACATGGTTTATGATCAACTAACTGGTCTTTTGAAGAGGCCCTAGTTTTTTACATTGTTTGGTGAGGGTTTCATTAAGAGCACATATAGAGAGTTGATGGGTTCAATCCAATTGAAGAATCCTCACTTTAGGATCATATTAAGATACTTTACCAAGTTTTATAGTTGGGGGATAATTATTACATATAGTTTCTTTGTAAATGGAGGGGTTTATATGATTAAAAAGTGGCCCATAGTGTAACAGTAGAGACTTGGTAAAAAATAACCATACCTCATCTTTTGATATGTTATAGAGAAGTGAAATGGGTATCCTAATCTTCAATTCATTTTTTTAATGTTATGGAAACATATGGAAAAAAATGCAAGAGGGAAACATTTTATGCAAGAGGACAACATTTTATGCATTTTTTCTCTTTTTACATCATCACTTTAGAAAAGTAAAAATATTACTAAGCTAGTTTGAAAATCAAGTTTGTTCTAGTTATCCTATTGAATTATTGTATCTTCTTTGATGCCAGTTACAACTAAATATAAGATTTTCCAAGGAAAGTGACCTAAGGCTATATGGAAGAATCATGACAATTTTCTCAAGGATTTACCAATTAAATTCTTAGACATTGTTCACTTTCACCCCAAAGGTCATAACACACTAGACATGGTTCATGTGATAATGATTTAGATCCATAAATCAATAAGGAAGAGATCTTACAATTTTAACAAGATAAATATTAACAAAAGCTCATAAAATTGAACTTGGATCAATAAAAAGATAAATGTTTCATGCACTTATTCTCTCAAGGAGTAAAATTTTTACACAACCTCAATGTTGACAACTTAATTCAAAAGGAGAAACCTTCACCTCTAGAAGTTGTTATGAAAAAATGGAAGAAATGAGGAAGGAGCCTAATGTGATCAACTTGACCAATGACCAATGACATTCAAACTATAAAATAATATGCTACTCCACTTGAATATTGACTCAAACAAATCTAATGGCTCTAGTAGAGGTAAACCATCATGGGTTTCCAAATCTAAGCACACTTGTACACCTCTAGGAGACTCACTTGAACTAGTGTTGAATACTTTGATATCAAATAAGATCATTACACTACCATATAACTATAAACCTTATGAACCCGAGGTTAAGCCTAAATTTTGGAATGACAATCACTATTGCATCTCTGATAGGAATAAAGGGCATATGACTAAAAATTATGGTGTAGAGCACCTAACTTTCATTCATCAATATGTTTGTAATAAGGTCAGGGGATAGATATCATGATCTCCCTATGACCCATCCATTTTGCTAAGGACACAAGACCCCTTGGTGTGTTTATAAACCTTGGGCATCATTTGGTCCTAATGGATGATATGTTAGTAATTTCATATTTTTCTAGGTGTTTCTTAGGGGTTTGGAAGCTTAACGAGGTTTCTAGGTGTTAATCAAGTTTAAATGCAATATTTCTTGCTATAGCGAAAAAAGTTGCTTAAAAATTGTTAGCAACTTTTTGGTTTAGGAGTCTCAATGGCTCAAACCATTTGATGGTTGAGTGGAATGGTTCGGAACAACCTATTTAGTCTTGAGACAATCCAAAATGGATAAAGAGGGAAGATCCAATTGTAAACTTGCTTTCAAATCAATAAAATATACCAGTTTTAGTTTAATTTCTAGACATTTTGCAAGTATAGTACGAAAGAATAAGGGGTGGATGATGAACTTTCTGATCTAAAAGTTGATGCTAAGTGTCTGAAGGATTTTGGTAGTGGTTTGAAATTTTTACCGTTTTTCTTTGAAAAGTAATCGAATTTATAAGCTTGCTTGTTTGAGAAACCCTCAATTTCAAGGTTTTGGCATTCAAATGGCCCTAACTTGTTGATCCACCGGTGGAATTTCTTCTCCACTTGTATGAAGCAAATTAGGTATGTTTACTATAAGATTTTTGTAGTTTTGGAATTAGAATTGAAGGCATTGAATTTTGGGAGGAAGCCCTAGGTCAAATATCACTATGTATTTGACCAATTTTAAGGAGACCAAATTAGATAAAGAGATGGAGAGACTTTAAGGACTTGGTGATCAAAAAAATTGTCCTTTTTTGAGTTAGTCGAACACCCAAGAAGTGGATTTTTGGTTCTATGCACCCATTCCTAACCTCTTGCTTTGAAACCCAAGCCTAACCTAGCTAATTAGGCATGTGGACTTAGTCAGGGTTATGATATGTTGGAGTGGAGTCAATCTCTACAACTTTGGAGTTTGAGAGAACTTGAAAAAGGGTATCTGAAAGTGTGATTTGTTCCTAAAGTCTTTCAGGAAGTTTTGAAGTTAGTGACAAAAATCAGGGATTGGAGACCTAATAGGATTCTAGGTCCTTCCTTGCAATTTGTGTTGTGGGTTGTTGGGAGTGCAACCAGTGGTGGATTTTTCTTAGTTGGGTTGTGACTAAGTAGTTTCTAGACTTTGTTGGAAGTTGTGAGACCTAGAACCATAAAAATTCTTATTTTGCCCAAATTAAGGGAACTTGTCCTTAAAGGCTTGATTTGAGCCAAATTGCTTTGTGCCATACTTGTGTATGGTGAGTCTTAAAACCCTCATAGAAGCTCCTTGCAGGGGTATACACTTGTTGAAGTGAAACAAATTAATTGTTCAATCCTTTGAACATCTTGAGTGTTGGTTTTGGGGTTGGGTCTTAAGGTTGTGCTTCCATTGTTGCACTCTGCATCAAATTATATGAAACTTAAATACCTCATTCAAGATCTCATTGATGATAAGAAAGTTGGGGTGGATGGACTCATGACTAATACTGATCATAAGGTTTTCAATGAACCCAGGTACCCAAGCATGAACAAGAAGAAAGTTCTAGGAAGAAAAATAGGATGCAAAGATCAACTACATACGATTGAGCTAACTTGTGAGAACATAAACATGATTAGGTCTAAAGGGAAAAAGGAAAGCTAAAAATCAAACATTGATGAACCACCTATGATTATCCTTAAGGGTGTGGATTCTTCCACACAATCACAACCTTGCAATCTTGAGACTAAGAGCAAAAAAACATAACAACCTATGGTCATCCTTACAGGATTTGACCCTTGAACCCATACATATGCTAAAAACTTGAGTCTTGTGACTAGGAGTGAACCAAAGATCATACACTTTGGTCTTGATGTTTCCAAATAGACAACATCTAAAAAAATTATAAGATGGGTTTTATAAGTTTATGATTTGGATATAAATTTGTTTTGGAGTTTATCTAAAAGAATTACAAATGACAAAACAAATAAAAGATAAAAGCATGTTAGTCATAATATCATTATTGGTAACAATGTTCCAAATGCAAATAATTATTTGTTTGAGCTTCTAGCAATGATCAAGCGGCTTACTAAATGGCTTGATGAGTCTTGAAAACTTCTCCCATTGTATCCTTGCTTTCGCCAGTTTGAAGTTTCTGGTTACATGCACAATCATGACTTTTCATCACAAAGCATTCACATTCTAACAATTTTCATGTTCTTTTATTATATTTTGATCTAAACAACAAATTCTAAACGTTCACTTATTCAAATGACTAATCTGAAAATGGGTCCTATTAAAAAATCTAATATAAATTCAAATAATGTATCTAGATTCTAAACAAATCAAAACATAAAATCTGTGATTTAAACTTATTTCATCACTTACACATAATAACAATATCCACCTTGTCATTGGACAGTCTTGGGGGAGAGGTTGCAACATTTTATTTGGATCCAATTGATCACTCTTTCTCTCTCTCTCCCTCTCTCCCTATTCAATCTAATGAACCAACTGGATCTACTCTACATTTTAATGTCTCAAGTATTCCCTCGTGGTCTGACTCACGAACTTTCTAAATAATCTTATTATGTGGTTTTCCACCATATTTTATCAAGTGGACATTTGATGTGACAACAAGGTTTGAATAATGAAGAATCTTCCTCTTTGTTTGCCAATCCTCGAATAACCACAAGTTAGAGTTCTTCATAGAATATCGTCCAAGCCATGTGTTAGTTATAACCACCACACCGATATGGTACTCTAAACCTTCACCATCTATAACCGAGTGATCCAATTTTTGTTTGGCTTGGACACAATGACACAAATAATAATTTGCCCCTTCTTCATTGTCTTCAAGTGCAATAACAACAAAAACATGGCCTGTAGTGACAAATGTACAAAATGTGGTCATTAATTCAGAAAATACTTAGGTAAAAGTTATAAAGTTACACATTGAAATTATAAAGATATATATATATATATATATTACCAGCTTGCACTAGATTAGACAAGTAGTCAAAGTCAATAGATGAATCCATCTCTACCATTTTTAGTGCTTGTAGGGGACAATACGTGTCAATTGGGTCAAAAATCCATATATCTCATTTGTCCACCCATTTAGTTGACTCACAGTCATCCAAATTTTCCTCTACATATGATGGATAATAGCATGCCATTTTTCGTGTGTGGATACTCCATGAACCTATGTTAGAGCTTCTAAAAGAGTGCAACTCACCAGATCCTATTAGTATGCAACAATCCTCATATGGTGCAATGTTAGTATTATCTATCAACCAAAAAAATCTACAAACTATAGACTCACTTTCCTTACCTCGGCCCATTGTAGTGTTACACCACCGGACGATGGATTTTGCATCTATCAATGTTGCTCCATCTTTGTACTTTAGTTCTTCACGAGCTAAGGCTCTTTTGATGCATGTGCCTACACCATCATGCTCTCCCTTTCCATAACCAAACTCTATGAAATTCCACATATATTAAATTCTACACAACCTGTACATCCTGCTCAACTAATAGAAAATGCGTGCATTCTTGAATTGAGATGCGCAATCATATGACCAAATAATGTGCTGGCAATATGTTATGCCCCTGTTAGCCAAATCTCCATAAAATAGTTGAAAACAACCATGTACAAACTCTATAGAATGTGATCAATCATCACTAATGTAAAAATGGTACTCCCTCAAAATCTTTCTATCATCCTCTATACTTGTAGGTGAATGCATGAATTTTATGTGAACAAATATGGAAACTTGTTGAGAAGTATAATACTTTGCTTGTACCTCATTTTGTGGTTGTAGTGTGTCATTCTCTGTGAAGTCTACAACTAAAACAATGGTATTCAGTGTAAACGTATCCTTGCACAACTTGAATTGCAAATCTAGCCATCGAGCTCTATGTGTATGCCTTGCATACTCGTAAATAATCTTTTCACAAAAATTCTTCATGAACTCATACACTGGAATCTTTTCAATGACTAAATTACATCTTTTACCCTATTTCGCATCTTTTAGAGCATATGTCACTATCTTAAATTCTCCATAATCTACTATTTCATTTCTAATTGCATGTGTACGATCCATATGTTGACAAGTTGATAAAAGTTGCAAAGAACTACAAAATAAGCATGTACCATCCAAGCATGATGTCTTGTAAAATTGTTGGTCATCCCCTATTTCAGATAAAATGTTGGATATGAATTTCTTTGAAGATCTTGGTGGCTCATTCATGTCACAATCCTGCAAAACAAACTCAGAATGCAAAAACACACATATATGCCTAAAAATATCAAAATGGTTAGAAGATTCAATATGTATCCTACAACAAGAATGTGTGCATGTGTGATTTATCTTCACATAAAAAGGTTTACCCATCTCAAAAAATCTTTGAATTATTCAAATTTGACGATACATACCAATAAATTTTGCAAAAAATTTTGTCTGAGTTGAGTCCAAAAATGTTTCGCATGTGGGTCGCGATTTTGGCTACCAATCCTCCTTACAAAATCTCTTTGATTAGGGGAAACACGTGTTATTTTTTCAAAAATCTTGGATCAATGATTTCAAAGCTTCACTAATTTCTTTATCCTTTTGCAATAGTCTACCGCTAAATGTCCATAACTCATTTTTTGTTGGATCTTCCAATGTCTCACACCTTAGCATGGCTCTCCTTGGAGTACCTCTACCAATTTTTAATTTTTTTCTTATCTTTCTCATGAGTTGAGCTTTCTTCATTTGGGTACTTACTATTGTCAATGTAAGTACTCATCTTGTGATATTACTATCTTTGGTGCGTGATTTAAAACTCACTTTGTCATAAACACTCATTAGATTCTTTATAATATTTTTTTCATTTGAATTGTCCATCATTCTTAGCCCAAGAATCTTTGTGGTAGGCCTAAATTTCAAATTCCTCATCATTTCAACAAATAATTGGCAGTGATTTATAATATTTAATTTTTCAAAAATAATTTTCACATACAATTAACTTTTCTTTGACAAGTACACTGGCTAATCCTGTCAAGCATTGATTTCAAAATGTTAGTATGAATATCAATCAAATATTTTGGTCTTCTAAAATAAATTTTAGAAGTTGTTATAATCTCTTCTATTCCCTCAACATTTTGAACATAAACATAAGGTTGGGTGTATTATGTACCTTGAACTGAAGATGATGTGCCTTGGCAATAGGATGCAAAAGATGGAATATCACCTACTTTATATGTTGATGTTGTGCCTTCAACATGACATGATGGAGTGTGTACATCATTGGATCTACAAATTAGTGTCTCTTCAACATGAAGAGGATGATATGACTCCAACATTGGAAGATGGTGTAGCTTCACAATTCAATTGTCTTCTTGAGTGTAACAATGTCATTCATTCTCTTTGTCTTTCCAAATCTTCCTCTTTGTTTCTTTGTATCAGTGGTTCTTGATCCTCTTCAAAAGTCAATTCTTGATTATTGCTTTGCAATTTTCTTTGTTCACGTAGTAGTTTCATTTTATCTCTTTTAATTGCCAAATCTCTCTCCCTATCTTCATTTGTTTAAGTTTTTGGTTTCTTCCTTGGCATGATGATAATTTCTACATGTCAAATTATTCAAACATCTGAATTACTTACAATGTGTAAATTACAAATCATTCAAATACATATAAAAATTACAATTATTTGAATGAATACACAATATATATCAAACAACTTGCCAAATTTCTAACCATGTTTCGAAATAACATTTCATTCAAACATACAAATTTCAATGAATTCACTATATATTAAACAACATGTCAAATTTGTATCTATATATCAACAAACAATATTTAAAAAGGATTACACTAACCATTTCTATAGAAAGAATATTCAAAAATCCTTCAAATAGCATATCCAATGATTAAATTTGGTGTTTCCTATCTTCAAAAAGTTTTCAAATAGTATTTTCTAACTTCCAATAGTTTGAAATCTGTGTTTTCTATTAGAACAATATAGTGCACAATAGACAAAAGGCGGGGAATGGATGAAAAGGGACCCAAACTTGCTTTGTGACAATTTTTTGGTGATTTCACATAGTGTGTATGCACTATAGTGCATATGCACTATAAAGTGTGTATGCACTATAATGCATACGCACTATGTCAAAACACATCTCTCCCTATCCCACCATCCCCCATCCTATACTCTCTCTCTCCTCTCCCATCCCCTACTCTCTCTTAGTCTCTCTCTCCTCTCCCATCCCCTACTCTCTCTCTTACTCTCCCTCTCCTACTCCATCTCCCATTGCCTACTCTCTCACACTCTCCCTCTCCTACTCCCTCTCCCATCGCCTACTCTCTCTCACTCTCTCTCCCATCCCCTACTCTCTCACTCTATATCCTCTCCCATCTCCTACTCTCTCTCTATTTCTCTCTCTCTCTCTCCTCTCC
Organism: Cupressus sempervirens; assembly: GCA_028749045.1. Classification (NCBI taxonomy): domain Eukaryota; kingdom Viridiplantae; phylum Streptophyta; class Pinopsida; order Cupressales; family Cupressaceae; genus Cupressus; species Cupressus sempervirens. Next base: position 648,781,561 of record CM053791.1, on the reverse strand, counting down.
CATCCCCTACTCTCTCTCGCTCTCTCCTCTTCCATCCCCTACTCTCTCCCTCTCCTACTGCCTACTCTCTCTCCCCCTCTCTCCTCTCCTAAACCCTACTCTCTCTATCTCACACACTCCCATCCCCCTCTCTCTCTCTCTCTCTCTCTCTCTCTCTCTCTCTCTCTCTCTCTCTTAGGTTACTCTCTTTACTATCCCCTAATCTCTCTCTCTCCCTACTCTCTCTTCCCTCTCCCATCCCCTTCTCTCTCTCTCTCTCTCTCTCTCTCGCTCTCCCTCTCCCACCGCCTACTCTCTCTCCCATCCCCTACTCTCTCTCACCCTCTCTCCTCTCTCATCCCCTACTCTCTCTCTCACACTTCCATCCCTCCTCTCTCTCTCTCCCATCCCCTATTCTCTCTCTCTCCCATCCCCTACTCTCTCTTGCTCTCCCTCTCCTACTCCCTCTCCTCTCCCATCCCCTACTCTCTAGATCTCTCTCACACACACTCACATCCCCTCTTTCTCTCTCTCCTTTTCCCACTCCCTGTCCCACTGCCTACTATCTCTCTCTCTCACTCTCTCTCCCTCTCTACTCTCTCTCTACCATCCCCTACTCTCACTCTCTCTCCCATCCCCTACTCTCTCTCACACTCTCTCTCATCCCCTACTCTCAAGTTCTCTCTCTCCCATCCTATTCTCTCTCTCTACCACCCCCTACTCTCTCTCACTCTCTCACACTCTTTCCCATCCCCTACTCTCTCTCTCTCTCTCTCTCTCTCTCTCTCTCTCTCTCTCTTATACGCACTCTCATCCCCTGCCTCTCTCCCTCTCCCACTCCCTCTCCCACCACCTAGTCTCTCTCTCCCATCCACTACTCTCTCTCTCTCTCTCTCTCTCTCTCTCTCTCTCTCTCTCTCACTCAGGCTACTCTCTCCCCCCTCTCCCATCCCTTAAACTCTCTCTTTCACATATACACACTCTCATCCCCCCTCTCTCTCCTCTCCCATCCCCTACTCTCTATATCTCTCACACACACTCCCATCCCCCCTCTCTCTCACTCTCACTCTCCCATCCCCTACTCTTACTCTCTCTCTCTCTCCCATCCCAAACTCTCTCTCACACTCTCTCCCATCCCCTACTCTCTCTCACACTCTCTCCCATCCCCTATTCTCACTCTCTCTCCCCCATCCTGTACTCTCTCTCTACCACCCCCTACTCTGTCTCACACTCTCTCCAATCCCCTACTCTCTCTTACACACATTCCCATTCCCCCTCTCTCTCCCTCTCCCACTACCTACTCTCTCCCCCCTCTCTCATCCCCTACTCTCTCTCTTTCATAGACACACACACTTCCATCACCCCTCTCTCTCTCCTCTCCCATCCCCTACTCTCTAGATCTCTCACACACACTCCCATCCCCCCTCTCTCTCCCTCTCCCACTCCCTCTCCCACCACCTACTATCTCTCTCTCTCTCTCTACTCTCTCTCTGCCACCCCTTTCTCTCACACTCTCACACTCTCTCCCATCCCCTACTCTCTCTCTCTTACACACATTCCCATTCCCCCCTCTCTCCCTCTCCCACTCCCTCTCCCACTACCTACTCTCTCTCCCCCATCCCCTACTCTCTCTCCCCTCTCCCATCCCTACTCTCTCTCTTTCACAAACACACACACTCCCATCCTCCTTCTCTCTCCTCTTCCATCCCTACTCTCTAGATCTATCACATGCACTCACATCCCCTCTCTCTCTCCCTCTCCCACTCCCTCTCCCACTGCCTACTATCTCTCTCTCTCAAGCTCTCTCCCATACCCTACTCTCTCACACACTCTCTCCCATCCCCTACTCTCTCTCTCTCTCTCTCTCTCTCTCTCTCCCCCATCCTGTATGAGCTCACTGCCCCCCTACTCTCTTTCACACTCTCACACTCTCTCCCATCCCCTTATCTCTCTCTCTCTCTCACACACACATTCCCATTCTCCCTCTCTCTCTCCCTCTCCCACTCCCTCTCCCACTACCTACACTCTCTCTCCACCATCCCCTACTGTCTCTCTCCCCTCTCGCATCCCCTAAGCTCTCTCTTTCATAGATACACACTCCCATCCCCTCTCTCTCTCTCTCCTCTCCCATCCCCTACTCTCTAGATCTCTCACACACGCTCCCATCCCCCCTCCCTCTCCCTCCCACTCTCTCTCCCACTGCCTATTGTCTCTCTCTCACTCTCTCCCTCTCTACTCTCTCTCTCCCATCCCCTACTCTCCCTCTCTCTCTTCTACCCCTACTCTCTCTCACACTCTCTCCCATCCCATACTCTCTCTCTTACACACACTCCCATACCCCTCTCCCACTTCCTACTCTCTTTCTCTCCCATCCCCTACTCTCTCTCTATCTCTCTCCCCTTTCCCATCCCCTACTCTCTCTCTTTCACACACACACCCATCCCCTCTCTCTCTCTCCTCTCCTATCCCCTACTGTCTCTCACTCATTCTCCCTCTCCCACTGCCTACTCTCTCTCTCTCACTCTCACTCTCTCTGTCTCTACTCTCTCTCTGTCACCCCCCTACTCTCTCTCACATTTTCACACTCTCACATCCCCTACTCTCTCTCTCTCTTACACACATTTCCATCCCCCCTCTCTCTCCCTCTCCCACTACCTACTCTCTCTCTCCCATCCCCTACTCTCTCTTGAGCTACTCTCTCTCTCCCCCCTCTCCCATTCCCTACTTTCTCTCTTTCACACACATCCACTCACATTCTCCTCTCTCTCACTCTCCCTCTCCCACTCCATCTCCCACCACCTACTCTCTCTCTCCCCCATCCCCTACTCTCAATCTCTCTCTCCCATCCTGTACTCTCTCTCTCCCCATCCGCTACTCTCAATCTCTCTCTCCCATCCTGTACTCTCTCTCCACCACCCATACTCTCTCTCACACTTCCTCTCTCTCCCATCCCCTACTCTCTCTCTCTTACAAACATTCGCATTCCCCCATCTCTCTCCCCTCTCCCACCACCTACTCTCTCTCTCTCTCTCTCTCTCTCTCTCTCTCTCTCTCTCTCTCTCTCTCTCTCTCTCTCTCTCTCTCTCTCTCCCCTCTCCCATCTCCTATTCTCTCTCTTTCACACACCCATACACTCCCATCCCCCCTATCTCTCCTCTCCCATCCCCTACTCTCTAGATCTCTCACACACACTCTCATCCCCCCTCTCTCTCCCTCTCCCACTCCCTCTTCCATTGCCTACTATCTCTCTCTCACTCTCTCCCTCTCTACTCTCTCTCCCCCATCCCCTACTCTCTCTCTTTCTCGCCTCTCCCATTCCCTACTTTCTCTCTTTGTCACCCCTACTCTCTCTCTCACACTATCACACTCTCTCCCATGCCCTACTCTCTCTCACACACACTCCCATCCTCCTCTCTCTTTCTCCCTCTCTCGTTCCCTCTCCCACTACCTGCTCTCTCTCTATCATCCACCACTTTCAATCTCTCTATGCCATCTTGTACTCTCTCTACCACCCCTACTCACTCTCTCACACTTCCTCTCTCTCCCATCCCCTACTCTCAATCTCTCTCTCCCATCCCGTACTCTCTTTGCCACCCCTACTCACTCTCTCACACTTCCTCTCTCTACCATCCCCTACTCTCAATCTCTCTCTCCCATCTTGTACTCTCTTTGCCACCCCTACTCTCTCTCACACTTCCTCTCTCTCTCATCCCATACTCTCTCTGCCACCCCTACTATCTCTCACTTCCTCTCTCTCCCATCCCCTACTTTCTCTATCTCGCTCACACACACACACACACACACAACCATCCCCCCTCTCTCTTGCTCTTTCTTTGTGTCTCTTCTTCCCTTTCTATGCACTATTTAGGTCTCAATAGTGTGTGTGCACTATAGTGTGCACATGCTATTGAGACCCAAATTCAAAAATCTTTAAATAGCACATGTGCACTATAGCACGCACGTGCTATAGGGTGTACGTATTATTCAAACCTTTGCATTCTACCAAGCCTAAGGCTTGGTTTTTCCTTGGAGATACAACCCAAAGGTTTGGAATCTATAAACTTGTCTGAGATGTGTTTTGCTGCAAACATACAAATAATGATTGATTTTTCTTGTGTGCTCTCCTTCAAGATTCCTTGGGGTTGAGCATCAATAAGATTAGGTTACATGACATTGTAGGTCTCTGTGTTAGCTATATAACCATATAATTTATTTTTTATTTGAACTATTTCAAGCCTTTCATCATTAATTTCTTTTGAATGTACGTCCATTTTTTGTCAAAAACCAACATGTAGTAATTAGGTTGTAGATTTTAGCTCGTTCATCGAATTTTGCAACAACTTAGTTTTTTAGAAACTAGACTCCATTCTACACACTTTGAAAAAAAGAAGTTTTGATTTTAGATTAGTTTTCAATAATTTCTAGGGGGAGCACACAGATATTTCACATTTTTGGGATGTGTCTAGTTAAAAAATTCATTAAAAAAATACACATTATAAAATTACACAAAAAATCTTAGATAAACTACATAGTGTTAAGTAACTTTTGACTAGAGCGATTAAAGAATTTCAAGAAAAAAGTTAAAATTTTAGTGGGGCCACACTTTGTACTATGTTATGTTCTTTTGGAATAAACAGTACCACTTTTTGTGGCCCCCCCTTTTTTTATGACCTAAAGCTAAACCATTTTTTTTTTAAAAATTAGTAGTTTAAAAACTAGATTCAAAGGACTACTACTTTTTTTTTTTTCATATCATCAAATTTTCAGCGTAACTATCTTCAAATTCTTGTTGAAGTTCAGAAATTGTTGATTTTAGAAAAAAGGTGTCCACTTATACCCCCCTTTTGGCACCACAACTTAGTGCACTTACCCATATATATGTATGTATGTATGTATGTATATGTTCATATATTAAAATAACAAAGCATATACCTCTAAACATAAATAAAATAAGAAAAATTCATCTCTGCTCATCGTGTAAATAATGAAGAATATATATTAAATAATTAAACATATGCCTCTAGTCATAAATAAAATAGGAAAACATTCATCTCTGTTCAAATCTAGTGGCAACCAATATGCTAAAAATTTGCAGTCGAATTATTTCCTTAAATTATTTCCTTAGACCTCTCGACTATATTGACAACATACGAGCCCAAAATGAGGGTATTTTAACCAATTTACGCCCATACTTTGTTTGGGTTGATCACGAACCATAGTGTTGGATGGAGAAAACATAGCTGAGAAAAAACTATATTTACATTACGTTTCCTGGCTAAATTTGACTTGGGAAGAAAAATGTCCTCTAGTCTTAGTCGTGATAGATATGGGTAAGGTGGTGGCTTAGTGTTCCAAAAAGAAAATAAGTAAAACACATTGTACAGATCTTACTTGGTCAGGAGGAGTGGAGATTGGCCACAATTCCCAAAAGGTTGATTAGTGTGATACTAGTTGGACTCGACTGGCTTAATTAAAAAAACAAACATAGCCCATGGCTCTCCAGGGTGACATTCAAGTCTTAGGTTAGAGTCAGATCTAATGGAGATTCGACCCCCAAGCAGATTTGAAACAAAATAAGTTAAATTTTACATGTTGCAATTACATCATTTGTTTGGGGATGAGGAATTACACAAACTTATAAGTTAACAACCTTCAACCAAAATGAGACACTCTTCTAGCTACAAATAATATGAGAAAAGGTTCAAACACCCACACAATGGAAGAGGGTCAAACCATGGTAGGGCTTAGGGAACAAATAAAGAAAGAAGAATAATCTAAGGACAAAAAAACACAATTAAACTAATGCATCCATCCAAGAATGTGATATCTTCACTCAATATCTATTTTTGAAAAATAACAGATGAAGTTAGGATTGGAGGTCATAACTACATAATCAAGGAGGAAGGATTGAAATCTCAGGTGCTATCCACACTAGGCCATCCTGAATGATAATCGAAATCAAGATTCACTTTAGTGGTAAATATTTGCCAATTGGAAAATTTTGCACATCGACCTACATTGATTTAGTGACATTATTTTTTAAATGTAGTAGCCCTGTGTCACCCTGACTTTACCAAAATGGGTTGCACCCATCGCCATAAGATTTATGCCATCGAATCTCCTTTTCCACATGATATAGCCAATCAAAATTATTTTTTGCACATAGAAAATTAAACACATTTGCCTATGATTTTTGAAGGAAACTTCTTGGATAGTCTAAATTTGCCCATATTTTAAAAAGGTCTTTTTTAGGAGAGGGACAACATTTGTTCCACAAATATGGTAATACGAGTTTCACAATAATGCAATTTTTCCAACTATATTATGCATGACTATATATTGGACATAACATGATCACCTTGGAAATTACATAAGACATGTTTTCATTACATGACCTTTGCTAAATATTTTGTATACACTACAATATTCTCATAGAATTTTCCAAAAAGGATTGGTTTAAATAAATTATCAGTAGGTTCTCTTAATCCAACCAATAAAGAAGCCTCAATTTATCAAAATACCGAGAAGATTGGCAAGAAACGACTACAACTAAGGTAAAAGCTATGTAACTTAGAACCCCTATTTGTCACTACTCTATAATTTTAGTTTGTTCTTATTTAACAGGTACAAGCTAGACTATTAGTGATCAGTTATCACCTGGGGACCAATGACCACTGAGTTACCCAATAACCATAGAGATCTAAGATATCTATATTTTATAGTGTAGGTTGTAACAACCAATGAATCCTATTTATATAAACATATGCAATAGTCATCAGTCACTTTACAAGATGATTTTTTTGGTAGCCTATATTTCTTTGGAGATGTTGACCATGAAAAAGGTAAGAGTGCTACATGTGGTGGAAGCCAAAAAAGGCTAGCCAAACACACTCACAAAACCTTGTCATCTTATTTTAGTGGCCAAAATTAGAAAGCTACAACATCACAAGTACATTTACAAGATTTCCAACTACTACAAACTTGTCATTGCCACATATTGAAGAAGTTGGCAAACCTAATATATTTGACTATGATGAACTTGAAGATCTTATGTAAATACCCCAGAGTAGCTAGATTGATATTCATAAAATCATCTTGGATGAGAATTCCAAAGATGGTGATGATGCATAGACAAGAAAGGGAAAAATGATTTATGCATAGATAGGAAAGGGAAAAATGATTTACATTACAAAAAATGATGCAAAATCCCAAAAGAACAAAATTGGGATTGTTTGAACAAGAATTTTCAAATATAATAGCACTTAATGTATCCATTCATTGAGCTTGTGTACAATCCAAATGAAGGCAAGCCCTTCAAAAAAAATGCAGATGTATGATATGCATAAGGATAAATAAAAAGGAAAAAAGGTTACAACTGAAAAATGACACCATAGAAAAAGCATATGGGTAATATTCATGAGAAAAAAACATAGATGGAGTGCAACAATTAGTGATAAGATGGAAAACCAAGGAGAAATGTCAACATGTTAAGAAATATAAATCTTCTTATTTTAGGAGAAAATATAGATGAAGCATGCTGAAGTAAAAGGCTCAATCGAATCTCTTCTTAGAAAAGAAATGGAAGTAGAAGAAATGAAGTAAAGATCTTTAGTGAAGTGTTGTCTTTTATATTTTGAGCAAAGGGCATGTCATAACAAAGTACCCATGATTGAGTTCTTTATTACACTTTCTAAAAGTTTTTTATTATCCAAGGAGTCATTGGTCAGTAATTAACTGATGGGAATGAGCAATTTTTCTAGCTGAGGTTGAAAAGGAAAGTCTATCAAGGAAAAAATTGAAGAATCAAATTTTATTGCATTATCTTTAGATGAGGTGACAATAATATGCATGCATGTCCATACTGTACACAATTTTGTTCATCAACCCAATCTACTAACTATTGTTAAAATGAAGGATAATTCAACAATGAAAAACATATTTGAACAAGTAAAGAGTTTTCTAATTGAATATGGAGTTATAAATGACATGATGATTGTCCAAAAGTTGGTACGTGTTGGAGAAGATGGATCTTTAGTAATGCAAGGCCATGAGAGTGGTCTTGTCACAAAGTTAAATGATTTTATTACACCTTACATTGTTGGTATTTACTGCATGTCCCATAAAATGAAGCTATCTTTTGGGATTGTCAAAACTATTCACAAATATAAAAAGTTAAACTTTAACAATTTGCCAAGGGACTAACTAATGGAAGAAAGCTTCTTAAGGATAATGATATTAGGCAGATCTCTTGGATGGACCAAAGCATCAAAATTTTTATGAATATCCATCATTTATTGGTACAATGGAGTCAAACTCATGGGGTAAGTGCAACCAAGTTGTGGTGCCAAAAGGAGGGTATAAGTGGACACCTTTTTCTGAATTCAGCAATTCCTTAACTTCAACAAGAGTTTGAAGATAGTTACGCTCAAAATTTTAAGATATGACAAAAACAAAAGTAGTAGTCCTTTAAATATAGTTTCTAAACTACTATTTTATTTTCAAAATGGTTTAGTTTTAGGCCCTCAAAAAAGGGGGCCACAAAAAGAGGTACTATTTTTTTCAAAAAAAACATAACATAGTGCATAGTGTGGCCCCCTAAATTTTATTTTGAAATTCTTTAATTGCTATAGTCAAAAGTTACCTAACACCATGTAGTTTATCCCAAAATTTTTGGGTAATTTTTATAATGTGTTTTTTTTTCTTTCTAAATGAATTTTGTAAGTGGAGGGACATCTCATAAAACATGAAATGTCTATGCTGCTCCCCCCCTAGAAATTATTGAAAACTAATCCAAATAAAAACTTCTTTTTTTCAAAGTGTGTAGAATGGGAGTCTAGTTCTCTAAAAAACTAACCTTTTATAAAATTTGATGAACGAGCTAAAATCTATGCCCCAATTAGTACACTGTTGGTTTTTGCGAGAAATTGGACATACATTCAAAAGAATTTATAGTTGAAAAGGCTTGAAAATAATATGAATTTGAAATAAATTATATGGTTATATAGCTAACCACAGAGATCATAATACTATGTAACCTAATTTTATTGATTCTCAACCACAGGAAAACTTGAAAGGAGAGCACAGAAGAAAAAAAAAACTTTTTTTGTATGCTTGCTGCAAAACACGTCTTAGACCAATTTAGAGCCTCCAAACTTTGGGTTGGATCCCTAAGGAAAATCCAAGCCTTAGACTTGGTAGTATCCAATGCTTTTAGATTGTGTGCAAGCAATAGTGCATACGCACTATTTAAAGCATTTTTAAAATCAAGAGGCATTAAATAGCGCATACACGCTATAGTGCGTGCGCGCTATTTAAACCTTTTTTTTTAAATTGAAGACTTAAGTAGCACATCCACACTATAGTGCACATGCGCTATAGTGTGTATGCACTATTTAAGCTTTCAATTTTAATAGAGAGGATGTATAAGGAGAGAGCGAAGGAGAGAGGTAGAGAGGGAGAGAGGTTAAAGAGTGAGAGAGAGATTAGAGGTTGGGGAGAGAGTAGGGGATTATGATGTAGAGTGACAGAGAAGAATAGAAAGATAGAAGGGAATGGGGAAAGAGCATAGAGAGAGAGAGAGAGAGAGAGAGAGAGAG